>VZTI01001727.1:738383-793258 GCA_013397865.1 Struthidea cinerea
TTTTTCTTTAAAAAGGAAAGGAAAAGTTTGGGGGCTGTGGGACACAATATTTTAGCAGGCAGGAACCAGCTCACAGTTCTCCACAAGTACCTCCTGGGATACAGACCAGGAGGGATGTAGCCACCCACTCCCCCGCAGGCAGTTTATAGCAGTTACCAGTTACCTCCTGCTGTCTTTCCAGCTTTAAACGAAGCGTTATTTTACACAGATGTTCACCAACTAGGCCTTTATCTATGGCCAAATATATTTTTTAAAGGTCACTGAACAACCACCATTACTCTCTACTATCATAGTGTTGGAGCTGTTATCCAGCTCTGTCACCTCTGCCTTGTAGTGAACCATTTGGTCATTTTCTTGTGGTTTTTTTTCGTTGGTATGTGTTTATTTTTAATGTTCAAGTTGAACAAACTCCAACAAAGATCCCATGCAAACCCAGATGACTGATCAAGGCTACTGATTTGTAGCGATGGGTCACAAACATGTCTTTGTTTCAATAGGTAAGAGCATCTTCTACAATGTGCTTTTGATTTATCCAGTGGTATTTTGAAGTAATGCCACAGAAATCTCTGAAATTCTCCCAGTGCAGTGTTGGCATACACCAGTTTGGAAATAACCCTCTGAATCCTGGTCCTCTGGATTGCTTGGTCATGGCACAGAATGATATTTTATCCCAGCTATCCAGCTAGCAGGAATATTGCAATTTGGAACAGAAAATTTAGTTAATGAACCAATTGAATGGTATGCTAAGATATATGAAAAATAGAGGGTACTTCTACAAAAAAAGTGTGGAAGCTTAAGTAGCCCTGGCTACACATGGGAAGATACAGATTCTACCTAGTAATGAGTCCTGGCCTCTAAGGAGAGAGAGGTAGAGAAATGTTTTGAAAGGCAAAGAGGCACTTTAGTTCTGCACTGGGCGTCCTTTGTACCACCACCACCAACAACCACCTGTAGGCTGGACGTGCAAAATGTGAGGGCTGGAACATATTCCCACTCTATTGCTTGCAAAGAGAAGCCAGTCCTTAATTTGATTATGAATTACAGGAACTCATCATTAGCTCTGGAAATGGTCTGATGCCTTTGTCTTTCTGCCCCATCCAATATTTGAGTAGTATTGTCTGGATGGTCTCCATCTGCAGCCTACACAGCTATCAAGGACCATCAAGACATACATGCTTCTGCTGCTTCAAGTCTTGAGTGGACTTACAACTGAAGGAACAATTTAGGAGTTTTAGGAAAGACTTGCTGTTTTGACTACATGTGATTTTTCAGCATAAACACTACTAAGGGCTTTTCAAAGCAAATGGATTTGTTTGCTGTTGTAATTTCAGCACTTGCTATCAAAACAACCCTCTTGGTGACTCTCTTGTTCCTGTGGTATGTGGGCCTGTGTGGCTGGCTTTTGGCTCTGCAGTTCAGAAGAATCTGTAGAACTGAGCAAAAGGACAAAGGCAATCCAACCACTTTAAAAAAGAAAACCAAACCCCAAACAAACAAGCTATTTAGGAATTTCTGATTGATTTTCTCCTTTTGTCTAAGGATTCCAGCTGTAACTATTGGGCATGGGGGCTCTATATGTTTCTGCTGGTTCAAAGTAAATAGCTCTGTTGTGTGAGAACAGTGATGGACCTATATTGTGCTATGTGATTAGCAATAAGGTGCATTAAAAGGTTGAGGTAGCATTGGATTTACTGTGAAGAGAGAAGGTGCTAAAGGAGCCCAAACTGTCTGTCTCCAATAATTGTTGTCTCCTGCTCTCTGCTTAGTTCAGACCTGTTACCCTCTCCCTCCCTTCTGCAGAGTGCTTTGGCTTATTTCACTCTGCCAACAAGTGCTTCCCCAGGACTCAGGTACTGCTCTGATCCTGTCAGATAATGAGCATTTAAGTTCCTGTAAATTAAAGCAAAAGTAAGAATTTACTCTTAACTGCATTTGCTTTTGACATGCTGATGCTGCATGCTATAGCCACACAGGCGCAGACACCTTCTTGTAGCAGGAACAGATCTTGGAGGAGAAATCCGCATGAGGAACACTCAAATGGAGATGGTTTCACTCTCACAGGTGTCTGAGAAACCAGAAATGTTCACCATTTACTCTAGGATGAACCCCAACTCCTGGTACCTTTGCTGTTTAGCAGAAAGCTCATGGAGATCTTTTGCCTCTCCATAAAAGCCTCGAGGTAACCAGAAAGGCATTCACAGGCATTCACAGACTAAGAGTCAGTCCCTGCTCATGCCTGGTTTCAGGCTGGAGCTCTGCACCCTCTTGCCCTTACACAACAGGATGGGATAAGGCATGCCAAAGGGGCTCCTCGAGGAAAGCAGTTCTGCCTGGTTTTAGTTTATTTGCTGGAAGTTCAACCCTTGCTTTGCTGCAGCCTGGCTGTCTCCTCACTTGCAGGCTGTCTGCTCTCCCAGAACTGGGCATGGTCTCTCTTGCTTGGAGAAGAGGTTGTATGTCCACGTCTGTAGCACTGTGGCCTTAGGCCGGTTGCCTGGACTGCTGCCTTCAAATTTTTGACATTTTTCATCTAATGGTGAGCTTAATCAGTTCTCAGTAGTGTCATCTTTCAGTTGAGTTTTGACAGCAAGAGAGGCCACTGTCCGGTTGCTGGTAGGTGAAGTTGGAGAAGCACAAAGGGGCTAGAGGAAGGATCCCATAAGAAAGGATGATCATAAGGAAGGATACTACAAAGGACTGACTAGAACCCCATGTCTGGGCTGTGGCCGTATCCCATCTGATCTGTTCTGCAGGGTCTTGGCTACATGAACTGGGCTTCCAAAACCCCACCAGGTATGAGCAGAGAGTTTTTCTGCTGCTGTTGCAACACCAGTTTCCCCAAGAATTTTAGCTAAGCTCACCACTGTTCCACCCAGACTCCTTGAAAAAAGATCATTCTGGCCCCGCTTCGGGAAAGAGCTTATTTCCTCACCAGAGGCTGGTGTCCTGATCTAACCTTAGTGATGTAAGGCACAGATAGGGAGGGGCCCTGGTGTTTGGCCTTAGGCCAGGCCAACAGTGAGGACACTCCTGCGGCACTCTGTCAGCAGGGATTTTTTTTTTCTACAGCTAAAACAACAATATTTTTTTCCTAAAAATTTTCTGAAGTGTTGACTGAGATAACTACACCCCTACACTCCCAGCCAAAACAGCTACCCGGTAAAACTTTGGAAAGTAGAGGCTGATCCAGGGTTTGCACTTCGATATTACAGTAGAAATGTTGCTTAGAACTGTGGGAAAAGAATGAAGTTCCTCAGGCAGTGGTAGGTTTGAAAAAAGCAGCTCACAATCGTGTTTAATTTTCAACTCGAAGATTTTAGTGCATGTTCCTCACTAAAGGGCCAGCTTGGTTTTCCAGGCTCTGTGTTGGACTATGTGGCACAAACCAGAGGCAGCTCACTCGCAGCACATGGAGCAAGAATCTTCAGGTCTTTTAGGCAGGAAGGTCCACAAAAGAATCAGAATGAGATCAGAAAAAATACTTTGATGCATTCAAATTTTGCATGTTGAATGCTGAAATGTTTGGAATGTGAAAGATTTGAATGTTGAAATATTTTTATTAGACTGTGAAATAAAAATGTTCTGTTCTGGCAGTGCCCAAATGGAACTTTTCGCCTTATCCAAATGGGTGTTTACATTTTTTCCTATTAAATGCCACTGAAATCATCCTGTTTTCTGGGGTATCTGGGTTTCAACACAACTGTGTTTACCCATGCGCACCATTCTATTAGAAAATTTTCAACTCTTTTTAGTTGTGACTATTGGCTAATATAGAATCAGTTAACTTACCTGCTGTACAAATTTGCTCTAAGAAATTCTTCAACAACATTATTTTAATAAAAGCTGCACCAATGTTTGAAAACACCACACATGTTTGAATTCAAACACCACGTATGTTTGAAATCTGGATAGAAACATCTCACACGTCTCTTATGGCATGAAGACTGTAGACAGCCTTAAGAAGTTTTGCCCTTCCTCAATCCCCACACACCTATTAGTACATGTGATGCAATGTTTTACTGTAAAACTTAGGAGATTCAAATTGCCATGTGCCAGAAAGGGCAGCAGTAAAGAGGAAAAGGAGGGAAGTCAGATAGTTCCAGATCCTCTGACTGGTCCTGAGTTCCTCTGCCAAAATGTGGTGCACACACTGCCCTGCATTTTTAGTTTCTTTTATCATGAGATGGAAGGGCTGGACAGATACTGGAAAAGCTTGTAGGCTCTCTGACTGTGCAGAGGGACAGCAAATACAGACAATCTCTAAGTGCTGACACTGTACCAATGCACAAGGTGAAGAAGAGAAAGACTCTTCTGAGCAATTGTTCTGTAACTGCACATGCAAGAAGTGACAGAAGTAGAAACTTTTTTCCTCTTGGAAATGTTACTCTTTCAGAGAGCCTTATTTTCCTCCTGCAATGATGTGGTGAGAACCTGTTATAAACATGAACAGCACAATGAGTAGTATGTCCTAGTTAGAGAGTCAGGAACAAAGCTCCTTAAGTCACAGAGAGAAGTGTCTTTTTGAATCCATTTATACCATCTCAGTGCAGTGACTAGATTTGCTGAAAAATATTCTCAAGGCGCTTTCATTTCATTTTGGTTTTTTATTTTATTATTGTTATTATTTTCTTATTTCTTACATTCTAGCAGTCGAAGTTGATAGCAAAGGTAGCAACCATAGAGCATAATTATTACAGTTGCAGTTCTGATTTTGGTTTAAGTTCCTTGAAGCCAAAGGGCACGCTGGTGAGTGCTTGCCAGGCTACCAGAGAGTGATCACCAGTGACAGCTGAAGATCTCATCTGTTATTTATCAGCTTTATCATATTTTGAGTTTTGTAGGCAGTGGAGTAATAAAACACCTCTGCATGGGAAATGATTTTACATCACAGGGATTGATCCAGCGATGAAACTGGCCAGCAAGCAGGTAGACAACATGGACCGTGGAAGCTTTATGGAAAAGGTGCTTTGCCAAATGCTGGAGTTTCTTTATTGATCACCTCTCATAATATCTTTCCCTTTTAAAAAACCTGGAACATTCATCTGTGCTGAAAATCAGAAAAGGCACTTTCATTGCCCCTTTCTACAGAACATGGTGCTCAAGCATGTGCCAGACACTACTGTTATTACCAGAAATGCTACACCAGCTTGGAAAAATTACCTTTCTAGGACTGATGCTAGGCTAAATTTCCATGGAAAAGCCTGTCTCCTCCCCTGCCACTCCAGGAAACCCCATTTCTGGAAGCAGATGCGTCCTACCAGCCTGATACCCAGTGCCTGATGTCCTGCACCAGGAGGGCCTGGTCCATGGCAGACCCCATAAGAAGGACACTCAAACTCTGTAAAGTATCATTTAAAATCCTGTTTATTAGAGTGTCTTGGTTTCAACTGCAATGGAGTTAATTTTCCTCCTAGTAGCTGGTACAATGTTGTGTTTCAGATTTAGTATGAGAATGATGTTGATAACACATTGATGTTTTGATGTTGCTCAGTAGTGTTGACCCTAAGTCAAGGACTTTTTAGTATCTCATGGTCTGCCAATGAGCAGGTGAACAAGAGGCTGGGAGGGAGCATGGCCAGGACAGGTGGCCTGAACTGGCCAAAGGGATATTCCATATCATAGAACATCTTGTCCAGTTAATAAACTGGTGGGAGTCAGCCAGGAGCTGCTGATCACTTCTTGGGGTGGTGAGCATCACTTCCTTTTCTTGGGTTTTATTCGTCTCTTTTCCTCTCTTTGTGCTCTCTCTTTTTATTACTATTTTTATTCTCATTGTATTTTATTTTATTTTAATTATTAAATTGTTTTTATCTCAACCCACTTTACCTTTTTCTGATTCTCCTGCCATTCCACCAGTGTGAAGGGGGGAAGAAGGGGGAAGTGGAGCAAGCAGCTGCATGGTACCTTAGTTGCCATCTGGGGTTAAATCCTAACATGGGGAAAACACTATAAAAATCTCACATCCCTTCAGACAGCAGGAGCCCCGAACTGTGCACCCACATGCAGCACATCGTGCAGACCCCTCCACAGAGAGCGTTGCGGCAGTTTGGTGATTTGAGCTGTTACAGGATTTTCTTACAAGATAGCAACTCTGCTCCTCATTTCCGCTGTGTCACAGAGTGGAGATGTTCGCATCAGAACTTCCTGCTGCACTTTTGGACAAAGGCAAGGCCATGCTGGTGGCGTGATTGCTGGTACCAAGTGGGAGATGCCCACAGGCTCCTGCATTACAACTGATGGTGAAATTTGTCCTGTGGCTGCAGGGTACCCCAGTGCACACACAGGCTAAGTGCTCCACAGGTCACAAGGTCTTCTGTGCTCAGTGCTCCCCCGGTCAGGATCACTGCAAGGAGGCTTCCCTGCACCCTGATCTCTTACAGAAACTGTCCTAGCTGGCAGTGCTGCACATGGGGGGCTCCCGAGGGGAACTTGCAGTAGCTCCGTGGGCTGCAGACGTGCTCCGTGCCCTGATGTTATGTGCCAGTTATCCTGCAGGCATACACCAGGCTGCCAGTGGTGGGAATTATGGCTCAGGTATATGGGTAATCCTCTGCCTCTTGCTGTGAGATCACTGTCTTCACAGCACATTTTTCAGCAGACCTTGCTAGGGAGGTTTAAGATACCTGTAGAAGTCCTTTAGCAGGTGAAAACTGAACCTCAATTCAGTGTTGTCACTCCTGCACATTGTCACTAGGCAGATGCTCTTTAAACAATGTAGAGTTACACTTCATTGTCATGAGTGACCAGAGTGTCTTTGTGCACCAGCTGATTCTTGCTGGCATTTTTATTATTCTGCAGCTATTGTAGAAAAATAGGGTCCTGATCCTCTGTCACCCCACCCAGCTCTCATTGCTCAGGCCTCTGCCAAGGGAGTGGTATAGGCTACCAAACCAGAAGAGCAGCCCTCATGCTGCTCAGCGCTCAGGATACACTGGTGCAAACAGGCACAGGGTGTGCACAGGCTGAGCCCTCCTGCTAATGACCAGTATTTCAGCACTGACAACAGACCACGGTAGAGACATGGCAGGGCTAAGGCAATGACCTCCCTGAGCACCTGATGGATGTTGCAGAGATTTCTTGTCCCTTCAGTGCAAGTTGGGTAGAAAATGGCAGTGTGGAAGGAGGCACAGGGACCCCAAACCATAGTGGTGGGGGGGAGGTGGTGGCTGGCAGGCAGCAGGGGCTGCCAGGACCACCCTGGGGCATTGTGTTTGATGGGCTGGTGCTTGCAAAACACGTGCCTCAGGTCAGTGCTCTGCAATGTCTCCACTGCAGAAAGCCACATGGTCCCTCCTTGATCAGTGCTCTCATGTCTGTTTGGCCAGAGCAATTTCACTTTCCTTGCTCTGAAAGAAATACCTTTAAACAAAATTGACTTAACCTTGGGTTATTACAAGTTACTCAGGCGTGCCTGCAGCGTGCAGTGGGGCTGCTCAGGCTTCAAAAATCAGATTATAAATCTGGAGGGATGTGTTCTTGAGGCATGAGTCACCTTAACTGTGACATATCTATTTGGACTGTTTCTGCTTAAAATAGAAACTTTGAGCATCATACAGCCGCAGGAGGTGACAAGGGATGGACGAAAGCCTCCAAGCACTTCATCCCAAGGGAATCGCTGCAGAGAATGTGCCCAGCCCCAGCAGCAAGGAGCTGTATCCATGTATCTTGCAGGTGCAGCTGCATGGTCTCCTGCCCCAGGCACGTGGCACAGCATAGAAGGAAGTGCTCAAGAGTCACAGAAACCTGTGCTGACATGACCTGAAAGCAAATACTGTTTTGGACTGTCCCTCATAACTGCCAGGTGAAACCTGGGGCTGTGGTGTGGGAGCAGGGAACTTCTCAAGTGCTCCCACTACTGTACCCAGATCTTCTGCCTCCAGCCCTGACAGTGCCCAGAGCACTGCTGGCGTGGGCTGACCTGTCCCTGTGCCCTGCAGCACGGCTCAGTGCCACAGCCTGGCCCAGTGTTCAGTGAGGTGGTGACGGTGCATTGGTGTCCAGGCTGTCCCCAGATAGGATCCCAGAGCGTGACATAGCCAGCAGCAGGGAACACCGCCTTGGTGTGCCTCAGGAGGAGCAGCCTCTCCTGGGGGTTAGACAAGCCTGACCTGACAGTGCCTCCAGGAAGAGTTTGCAGCAGCGGTGAAGGATTATGTTGGATGTGATTCAGTGGCACTCCCCTGAGGAGCCATGACTGAGTGCTGCTCTGTCCCACAGCCAGTCACTGCCCTCGGCAAACAGTGGAGCAAAACAACCTGGAACCCTCTCCTTGTCTTTGTACCACAATTGAATCAGGGCCTGAGGTGAGGGAAAGGACAAAGCACCAGTTTGGCAACACTCTTTAGTCAATGAGTAAGCAAGGTCTGACAACAACCTGCTGCCCATCCCACCACTGCTAGTGGTGTCCCCTGATTTACAAGTCCCCAGTTTGACTTCAGCAGAGGATTGGGCACTTGTGTAATGCAGCTCTGCTGTTATACAACTAACTCCAGCCACACGTTTTCTGGTTTCACTTGTGATTCATATCACACAGGAGCTGAAAAGTTCCCAGTGGCTCCTCCTGAACAAAAGTCACGCTGCATTGTTTAGGTTAAGGTTTGAAGTACTCAGACCCTTGAGCAGCAACAGGCACATCAAACAGCAGTTAATATTTACAGGACCAAAGCTCACAGAAAATCAGTAAAGTCTATGAAATGATCATGAGCAACAACTCCAAAACCAGAAGTAAAACTTTCCAGATTAAAGGGACAGCAAAAGACCTATCAGTGTCTGACAATGCAGTTTGCTTCTTTCCCTTGTAGATTCTCTGGCACAGCGCTGCATGTACAGCTTAGACTGAAAGCTTCTGACCCCTAAAATCAGGCTTTATATCACATGCCTCAATGAAAGGACTTGTAATAGGCTAATCCCAAAGGTATCTAGTTCATGGAACACTTTCCTGGAATTTGTGCAACAACAAAATATTGGAGGCTGGTGCTTCCTAAGCTGCCTTATGGTCTGTAGGACATGGGTCCATGGGCAAATCTTTTTGGGATACAATTCCCACTTGCAGACTGATAGCTTTGTGCAGTCCCAAATTTTTGTGTCATGCAATGTGAGAAATATACCATGCAAGAAAAAGTTGCAGAAACAGGGGGAGATAAGACACAAAGAGAAGAAAAGACAAATCCTAGGGCTTCCCCTCCAGCTGTTTACCTGTAGTATGTGTTTTTGACCTGCAGCCCAGGGAAGATCTCTCCTGAAGTTGCTTCCATGCTGTACCCTGGTGTCAAAGCTCACAAGCTCTCACTGGACATTCATGTTCCACCTCCTGCTTGGCAGCCCCAGCATAAATCCAGCTGGAGAGTGAGACAGTGGTCCCATTTTTTGGAACAAGGACTCCATTCGATTTAGCTCATTTCTGGAAACCATCCTCACGTACAGGGCGTGTCCCTAGCCAGGTACCTAACCTGGTAGATTACAAAAAGTTACAGCCCAGACCAAGAGTCCACAAAATCAGCAGGGTGGTATGGGGGAGTGGTGTTGAGCACACCACATTTTTCATCCCAGATGACCTTCTAACTTCAGGTTTGTTTGTGGAGCCAGAATTAAGATGGGGCTACATGCAGATTAGAGCTGAGTCCCCTCACACTCTGTCAGGGGAAAAGTGCCCAGGACAAAAGGCAGGGAGAGGTCAGCTGAGGAAGACACACCACAAGAGAGGTGCAGAGGTGTCCAGTCATGGCCAGAATGATGCTGGTCTAAAGGGTACCCAGGAATTCTACCTGTGGCCACAGAGCTCAAGTGTAATCCCTGGACAGAGGAAGGCTCAATGGAAGCTGGTTGTTGTGGGGCTAGGGCTGCCTGGTGCAGTCCTCACTTGATGCTCCTGGGGACTTGTGATCCCTCAGCCTCGCATCCCAGGAGATCTCTGAACCAAGAAATCCTGGTAAGAAGCTTCCCATAACCACCCCATAACAACACAAGTTAATACTCTACTCCCCTCCTCCCTGCATCTGCAGGGGCTGAGCTCTTTCTCTCACAGTATGACAAATCCTTCTGCAGAATTAATTTGATTGATATTTAAATCAGCAGCTTTCAACCTGCAGCCCATTAAATCCCACTGGTACAAGGTAAGTAACCAAAAAATGTGAAGCCTATTATCAGAAGGCTTAAATTTGTCTCAGGGGGATCCCACATCTGTTGGGGAAAATATCTGGGCCCATCAATATAAAATAGTCCACAGCCTCCCAGATGTGTGTTTGCCTGTGAAACATCCAATATTTTGGTAGAATGGCCATCCTGTGGAGTTAGAGTTTAGCCATGAGATAAAAATAGCCATGGCTAACATCTGGAAAAGTCATCTATGTTTTGCAAATTTGTAAAAAGCCATTATGCAAACCCAGTTGTGTCATGGCCGTGTCATTTAATATCACAGGGATTTAAAATCTGGCTAACCCAACTGGCTAGGCCAGTTCTTTTATAATTTTGAAGAAAAAATTGCGAAGTTGTGTATTCTGTGTGGGGCTCTATTTTGGTGTCTTGCAGGTTTCTAGCTCTTTCTCCATTGCTTAACTGCTTGCATAATACATTACAATTATAATTCAGGGAGAAAAGCCTTTTGTAGCTGCCAGCAGCCTAGGCAGTAGAAAATGTTTTACCACTAAAGTCAGGCAGGTATTTTTATTGGTGTCTGAGGAAGAGGAGGAGGTTAAGCCATGTGAAGCTGTTTCTGTGTTCCAACATTTATTAACAAGACGAGGCAGGGACTGTATTTGCTGTCTGAGGGATTGATGTTCAATACTGCAACATAATTGAACTGCACGAGGAAAGTTCTGCTTAAACCCTCTGAAGGTTGAGGGTGAGTTAAGCAGATGCTGCTGTTTCGGCTGGTCCCATTACATAGGGCCATTCAGCATAAAAAAAGTTTTCTGGCTGTGAGCTCATCTTGCCACATCCATACTTACTGAGGATAACACAGAATTAGACAACATTAATGACACAAAATGACTCTTAGCTCTTTGCAGTATGATGGCAAATGGCCATGTTGAACTAGGCAGATGCTATTTGCCTTGGTTTGCAGATGTGGAAACTGAAGCACAGGGGTGAGCTGCTCAAGATTACAGGAAATAACTGGCAGGACTGCAACTAGGACCCAGTCCTGCTTTTTTTTCTGGAATGCTCTTGTGTGACATGTTCCCAGACTTTGTATTATGGCTCCATAGCTTGCCTCTGCACTGCTGAACTTCTCACATGTCATGTGTCGCTGTGGGTCAGCAAGTGGGACATCCCTGGGGGCTGAAATGATTGTTTTCCCCTTCACCTTGGGCATGAGTTAGCCACACTCCTGATCCCTTGCTCTGTGCAACACTTTAAACACCTTGCTCACACTGAGCTTCCTACAAAAGCACCTTTATCCCTGGAAGTTATTTAAGAAAATGTTCTGTAGCTTCTTTTCAGAAGTGCTGTAGGGGCAGCTGGGCAGGAGGTTATTTTCTGACATCTGCTCCAATCCTACCTGATTTTATCTGAATGACTAAAAAAAATTCTGACTCCCTATTTTCTGGCTGGGATTGTGCTGAGGAGCCTCAGCTGTTTGTCACCTGTCATCTCATGAGAGTTGTGGTGGCTCTAGTTCTTCTCTTCCAGAGCCATCACTGCTGGAACCACCTGGAGGCCACCAGTGCCTTGGGATGCATGTACCAGGGTTGCTGTCTAACCAAGGGCTGATGGTTTGGCTCCTGTAGCTGCTGGGCATGTGTCAGCAGCAGGAGCCTCTCAAATTAACTCACAGCTGCCCAGAGTACACTTGGTTTTCATGGCGCTGGCCTTCCCAGCAGCTTAGCCAAGGCAGAAAAACCAAGGAGTGAGGATAGGCAGCTGCCCAGTGCGCAGATGAGGAGTGTCCAACTCCTGCCTGTGTCTCACTGAAAGTCTGGTGGGAGTTAGGTAAGAAAATGCTTTTTGGATTGTGCAGTTTAATTGCTTGTCTGGACAAAGGAGGACTCTGCACAGAGGACGGCTATGAAGAATTGAACCTAGGTATCATACTAGCATCTTTTGCACCAGACCATCCGCCTTCCCCCTGCCGCCCCATTCGGGTGGAATGATAATGTTCACATGAGACAAATAAGTTTTTGTCCTTAGCAAGTATTGATATTCTTGACTGAGTATTTTCTCTGGTGTCATAATTTAATTCAAATCTAAATATGAATCCAATTATTCTCAGCATTTTAGGAATATGACTTTACTACTACTGTGAGTTTTGAGTTGTCACTGCTTTGAAATCTTTCAAGTTAGAATTCTCAGACGTTACACACACATTTATGCCTGTCACATTGCATTCTCCCACTTGCTTTTGAAAAGAAGGAATCATTAATGTGTTTTTTTTCTCATGGGAAAATATATTTTCTCTTTCTACAATTACATTGAAACAGAGACTAAAAATTGAGCCTTCATGCTTTTTTTCAGTAAATTGAACTATTGTACACTGTTTTTCTCTCATACTTTGCATTGACTTATATTTAATGCATGCCATTGTCATTTCTTTTTGCAGGAAATTTAGATGGTCCTTTGAATGTAACACATCATATTTCCACAGACCTTGGTTTTCTTTCTCTTGATTCTTCTGTTCTTTGGAAGTGTCCTTTCCTGCACTTGAAAATATTTCTCTTTACTCCGTGGATCCCAGCACAGAATTGTGTTCCTTCCCAACAGGGAAAACAAAAGCAAGAAAACTTGTGGATTGACATCAAGGCAATTTAATAGGTGAAGGAACAAGATAAAAACCCCCACAGGTAACACAAAGGAGATCACTCACCATCTCCCACAAGCAGACCAATGTCAAGCCACTCACTGAGCAACAGCACCTTTAGAAACCCAAAACATCCCCCTTCTTCCTCCCCCCAGTTTAATTGTTGGCATGATGTTACACAGTATGGAATAACCCTTTGTCCAGTTCAGACCAGCTGTCCCAGCAGTGTTCCCTCCCAGTCCCTTGCCCACTGCCAGCCAGCTCACTGGGGGAAAGCAGAGTGAAGAAATTAGAAAGCCTTGATGTTGTGCAAGCATGTTCAGCAATAGCTGAAACCCAGGTGTGCTGTCAACACTGGCTTAGCCACAGATCAAAACGCAGCACGGGCAGGCAGCTGTGGGGAAAGGTGACTCCATCCTGGCCAGACCCTGTCCAGGTGCCTGCCCAGGAGGGAGAAGGGGGCTGAGACCTTCTCCCCATGCTTACTCCTTTATCCCAAGACTTGGTAGGCTATCACGGAGGGACAGCCTGGGAAATACAGAGAAGAAATTGGGAATCCCCTGCCTGGGGGAGCACAATGACCACCAGACCAGTGCCAGTTACTTGTGTTCTTGTTTCTCTGACATCCCTGGAATGTCTGATACCTATTTTTATGCTATCAGACAGATACAGCATGAAGGTACATCCACAAGCTGACAGGACACGGCTCCTGGAAGATATGCTTTCAAATCCTCTTTTGGGACATGAGGGAATTCAATTTACCATGTTTGCCTTAGGTAGAAGAGCTTGGTGTTCAGCATTTCTGCATTTAATGAGACACGAGGCTGTTGGTGTGTGCTAGCTGTGTTGAGTACTGGATAGAGCCAGCCCAGGCTGGAGCCATGGCTGCACCTTTTCTGTGACATGGGCACTGAGAAGCTCCTTCTGACAGTCTGGGGCAGCCCCAGACTTGCCTGAGGGTGCAGCTGGAGGCCCCAAAAAAATTTAAACCCCAATATTTGTGTGCCTCAGTCTGGTATTGAGCAGAGGTACTCCTCCAGCTGACATGGTCTGTGATGCCATGTCTCTACTCTCTCATCCATGCTCACAAGCACTTCTTCAGAAAACGTCTGGAAAAATAGTGATCCATTTCTTTCTGTTCTTTCTTTAAATATCCACCATGATCTCTAGGCTTTAAGCAGCCAGTGCCCTAAAAACATAACAAGTTAATTTGTATGCTCTGTTAAAGACAATAAGCAAGACATAGGGAAGAAAATGTACGGTTTTTTTCTGGGTCTCTTGATGCTTCAGAATGAATCTGCATATCTTATATCCACAAGGATAACAAAAGCAATTCAGAAGCATGTTAACTGTTGCCAATAGTAATATGATCTGACTGTCATGGAATCAAGATTCAAATAAAAACCCTAGTGTCAGGCAATAGCTCTGTTTATAATACTTTCTATAAGAGCGATAATGAGGCAGAGGGATGAGGAGGGGACCTACAGCTGCAGGTATTTCATAGACTGTCAAATTGCAAGATGGAGCCACTTCCATCCACATAAATATTTATATTAAAGAGACAAAGCTGCAGCAAATTCTTGGCTGATGGGAAGTGTCTTCAGCTGATGTGAATTTTTATGGCTTGTGCTTTCCAGCAGGGCTGTGACAATTCACATCAGCAGAGGAGCTGCTCATCTATTATTAGCCAAATCCTTGCAACAGGGACTATTGTCACCTTCCCATCAACCCTGCTCTCCACACACGGTTGCTATTTAACCAGTCACAAAAATGCCATTATCAGAGATCTCGACAGCACACCAAACAGAATATCCGGAACTTGGGCTCCCTGTGAGACAGCAGCAGCATTAATTCATGATCTTTAGTTATATTAGATGATCAAAGATCAGCAGATCAAAGGAGACAGTTTCTTCCACAAAATGCCGGATGCAGGAACTGGGTTGGGTTACAGCAAGGGAGGCAGCACGGGAGGGAGGCAGCTGAGCTCCCCCATGGGAGCAGGGGGTAGCTCAAGGGGCTGCTCCTGCTTGTGGCCCAGGTCACTCCCACACATGGCAGGGTCTGTGAAATTGTCTTTTACCCTGAGAATTACATCCAGCAAAGCCACCTGTTAGTACAGACAAAACAGCAGAAGGGTAGTTGGGGTGACGAGGTCTTGGCCAAATGCCTTCCATCACATTTTTCTGGGAGCAGCAGAGGAAAGGACAAGCTTTCCCAGCCTGGCTGCAGTGTGTGGGAGCTTGGGTTGATCTGTGGCATGGAGCAGGCAGTGATGGAAGGGTCCCTGGTGGGCTGGCAGCCCTGTGTTATCCACTGCAACTTGTTGGAAAAATTGGCCAGAAGGCGCTTTCCTGGGGGCTGCACAGCCCCACCAAATGCCCAGGCAACACCAGAGCTTATCTGGAGGAAGACACCTACAGTATTAGAGAAAGGCATGGACAAGGCAAGTAACTAGAAACTGGAACCCACAAAGATCACAACATTTCATTACATAAAGTGAACATAAGGCCCATTTCCAATGCACATGCAACCCTCACTGTTCTCGCCATAGTGTCTTTGCTTTGCTTTGTTTGAGTGCACAGGACCTTTGCTTTACCTATTAAACTGTCTTTATCTCAACCCATGAGTTTCCTCAGTTTTAATCTTCCAATTCTCTCCCCCATCCTACCTGGGGGACTGATTGAGTGGCTGTGTGGGGATCAGTTGCCAGCTGGGGTTAAACAATGACAATTACCTTTAAGCAAACAGCATTCAATTGATCAAAGAATAGCTGAAAAGGTAAATTGCTTTCTGACTACAGCTTTATGCCCCCCCCCCGTCTGTGTGATTTGATTGTGGGGGCTCCAGAAAACTGCAAACAGAATTTCCATTATATTCTTAGAAAAGATGTGTATGTGTGTGTGTGTGAAGCATGTGGATGTGTTTGTTTATATGTATGCATATATATATGTTTTGCTTATTGTCTTTTAGGTATGAGAGAGAGACAGCAAAATGGGTGGGGATTGCCTTTCAGCAGCAGGGTATTGCAGTGAGCCGTGTCCTTGCCTCCCTCCTGCTGCCTCCACGCCCATGTGCAGTGCTGCCACAGGCTGCTCCTGCTTGCTCACGGGATGCAGATGTTGTAGCAGCCTCAGCTCATGCCACCACTCCTCTGTGTACCCTCGCGTGTGTTGGGCAGCCCAGTGCAGCCTGGGTGGCAGATGGAGCCTGCCCACAGATGTCCTCTTCCAGGGAGACCTTGAGTGGGCAGACGTGGGGTAGACATGGGGCTTTACCCAGCCCCTGTGCTCTCTGCCCTGGGAGCAGGAAGGAGCATTAGCCCACGGACTGTGCCTGTCATCCCCATGGAACCACTCCTCTCACACACAGTGGAGACATCAACATCATCCCACCATTGCCACTTTACTTCCACACCCATTCTGGGTATGAACAAGCGATGCCAGACAAAATTAGCATCTCAGTTGCTCTGGGGTTCTTGACACATGACTGCAGTCATTGACGTGTGCAAAGCAGCGTGCCCACAGTGAGGATATCACCATGACCTCCCCCTGCAGCCCAGTCTGGTCAGTAAGAGCTTTGAATGTGCAAAATCAATGCCAGAGGTCTGGTCTCATAAGCTGGGGATAGACCACCAGGATACAGCTGGAACATGGGGGCCCCTTTGCTGGGCCATGTGGAGGGCTAGAAGCCTGTTTTGTGTCTACAGCTTTAGTGGAGGCTGCTGTGCTATGGAATGTGGGAGAAAACAAGGAATGGCTGCAGTGGTTGTGGCTGGCCACACCACCAGGCTGACCAGTAGTCTGGCCAGAACGGCTGCCAGTGAGAAAGCCCTAGGGTCACTGGATGTAACCAGGGAGCTTGGAAACCCCAGGCCATGGCATCCTTGGTTTGGAGGTCTGCAAGGCAGGTAAAGCTGCACTTCATGGTGATGAGGGCTGGAATAGAGTTCTGGGTTGTGGGCAGTGTGGCTTGGAAAGAATGAGCCCATGGTGCCTTCCTGCTGTCCACATCCGAGGGCATTCGTGGTTCTGCCCTGGTTCTGCCCTGCTGCATCAGACAAGATCTCTCAGACGTTAAAAGTTCACACTTTTTTCTTGATCGGATTATTTTAGGCTTGGCACATGTGGTGTGAGTTGTGCCACTTCCAAGTCTCAGCAGTGCCTTGTCTGAGCTTTGGATGGGAGCTCAGTTCCTTGGATGCTTGGTGCATCAGGTCTGCTAATTGGCACAACCAGCCAATCTCCAGCAACGGTGGAAGAACTGGTGGAGCGATCCACTAATAAATAATTCCAGGAAGGTAATAGGATTAGTGTTGTGCAACCTAGGTTTATGAAATATATTACATCATCATTTTACAAGTAATTTTAGATTAGTTTGAAAAGTTTGGTTGATAAATGTGGTGTTAGAGCAATACACTTAGATTTGTGTAAGGAAGCTTGCTTAATCTTAATTTATATTCTGACTGAGATAAAAGATAAGACAAAACTGACACTCGATCTTTGTCTTTTTCAGGAAAGATCCAGAAGAAAACAGTTGTTATTGATAATGTTGGGGGAATCAGTAAAAATACTGGCACAAGCAAATAATAGGTATTTCAGTTTGGTAAAATACAATACAAGGTATCTAGGAACAAAAAAAACCCACAAGTCATGTTTGCATAGTAAGGTGCTCTGTCTGGCAGAGCAGTAATTCTGGAAAAGATTAGGACTTACTGATTGATAATCAGTTGTAATGAAATTGTAATATGATGTTGAGGTCAATGCTGTTCTTGAATGCAGTTCCCTGCTTGTCACTGAGGAGGACCTCTCTGTAAGGTTTGTTGCCTCCGCCTTTGGCGTGGGTGCAGCTGGAATGTGCTGTCTAGTCCTGGACTTCACATTCCAAGAGGGATATAGAAAAAAAATCAGAGAAAGTTCAGCACAGACCAGTACTGTCTGAAGGCCTGAAGAATCTCTTACAGGAGATCCAAAGTCTACCTATCTTCTTCTCTAAATGGCCTACAAGACCCTGCATAAGGCTTTTGATGTTACATGTAAAGATACAACAACTTCCTGCACTTAGAGTTGATAGATAGGTTTAAGCAAGAAATAACGTAGTTATTTTCACCAACAAAGTTGATATTTGTCATACACTTGCCATTCCTGGAGAAGTTTTCAGTCAATGTTTCTCTGAAGGATATCCTCAAATTCAGCTGTAGATACTGGAATTGCATCAAGGACTAGTTTGAGGGAATTAGGTAAAAACTCAAGCAAATTATCTTCATTGTTCTTCCTAGACTGATGGTTTGAGGTAATCAGACAGCTCATATCTATATAAATCTGAAATTCAAAGTTTGAATTCTGTATGTTTTCATAGCCTGCTGTATGATGTTCAACATGTTGGTGAATGTGATGAAGGAGCACAGTTTGTGCTAGTGACTGCAGGGCAGCCAACACACTCCTCCTCCCCTCTGGGGAGATCCAGTGCTTGTGGTACCTGCTGTGTCACAGCTGTTGGCTCTGTGGCTCTCAGTGTGTACCTGAGCAACAGAACAGACTTTTATGGTGTATTTAAAACATACCAGATATAAACTGTAGAATCCTATTCCTTATTTGTCTTTGTGAACACTATCATAATCTCCAAGCCCAGGTAGTGGAATTGCAGAGGGAATTGTGACTGATGAGTTTGCAGGAAGCCACCTGTGCTGTGGAGCCGGGGTGAAGGGTTGCCTGGAACCTCACTGCTGAGACCTATAAACTGCCATGAGGGTCATCTCCACTCACTTGGAGGAACTCTGCCAACTGTGATTTTTTGATGGAAAACTCACCAGAGACCAGATCTGGCAGCCAGTGACAGCACCCAGGGCTGGAAGGCAAATCTGTGTGTGCTGAGCTCCTGCTCCAGCACATGGCAGCAGCCATGAGTGCAATCCCCACTGGCAGTAGCCAAGGAACACCCACTCTTTTGCTTCATCCCTTGTCAGTGTGGGTTGCATCATGCTCCCATCTCATTTCATTAAAAACAATGTGATGCTCTAATCTTTGAAGCTTCTCATTCGTTAGGGGTTGCTTTAAGACAAAAATGTGGTGTTATCAACTGCTTCAACCTTGGGTTGCCAAATCAGTGTCTGTTGGTACTTGCAGCTTTGTACATAACAATTTACCTGGCAGACTGTAAAGGAGCATTTCTTGAGAAGATTGGGTGCAGTTCTAGGGTCTGGCTGCATTACTGTGTCCTTCTCATGAGACATTGGGAACTCCAATACCGCTGGAATTTAAAATAATGCTGTGATTACATGTGTGTTTGTGTGTACAGATAACCATGTTTATAGGAAGAGCTGTAGATAAAAAGTATATACACTGCAGACTACATATACTATATTTTACATGTCAATAATGTAATTATGAAGAAATAAAGTGTATTTATACAAACATACATATGCACACACACATACATTTATGTGTGAGCATGTGGAGAGAGTCTATGAGTATGAGGGTACAGCCACTGCACACATGCCCATCACTTTTCACCTTCAGCCTGGTGTGAATCCAGAGCTGCTAAAGGGCACCCAGCTGATAACTCAGGCATGAAAGCTTCTCATTCTGCCCAGTTCAAAGCTGTCAGCAGTCCTGTGAGCTGCTTGATCCTGTCCTTTCTATGCACAGCAGTTTAGCCTGGATGGACTAATTTCTGGTGTGATAAGACCCCAAGGTTTCCTGGGACTAAAAACTAACCTTGGGACTAGATTTGCACAAGTAGTCCAGACACAGGAGCTTTCTCCTCTGCAAGGACTCTCTCTGCTAGCACTTCAAGCCCACTTTTTCTTTTTAATTATTCCTTTGAGAAGACTAAAGCTTTGAAGAATTTTAGACTGAAGAGCAAAAAACTAAAAACCTGCCAGGCTGTGTGACTGTGTTTAACAAAAATCTCTATTTTGACTTGGAATGGTAATTTAAAAGCAAGCAGCCAAGAGCACAAGGAATTTCTGATTATTCTGTGCTGTTACAGGCAAGAAGGTTACAGGCCAGAATGAGAACAAACCAGATGTCATCAGTATTGTTTGAAACTCTTCCTTCAAAGGGCACAGACATTAAGAGTGGTTCAGTGAGAAATGCTAGCTGCTTCTACAGGCTTCTTGCTTCTTTATTCTTTCATTAGGGCTCTACGTTCAAATACAGCAGTATTTCCTTTCCCAGCTCAGACCATTAAATCTGTGTAAATGTATGTGTTCATCCCATTCCTTGTTTTGGATTTCTTTAGCAGGGTGCAGAAGTTACTTTTGCAATGCAATTCTGTGAAATCCAAGAGTTATTCTTCAAAGGCTTTTATACTGTGTTTGAAAAAATCCTAATGTCTGCTATATGTGAACTGCCTCAGAACCCTGTCTTGGTTTATCGACTACATGAAGGCAATAAAGTTGGTAAAGTTTCACCTGACAAAATAAAAAGTCTCTACTGTTTCATCAGATCCCACCTTAGAAACAGAGTTTAAAATCATGTCTTTGGGGGACATCCGATGCTTTATTTTGTATCTTACAACCACATTAGAAATTATGTCCTCCAATCACTTCTTGAGTTGTATAAAGACAGAAAAACAAGGTATACACAGCTGCATGTGTAAAAAAAGGCACCTGAAATGGTTTTGTAAGTCCTCCTTGACTTGTTGTAAGAGGTTTGTGTAGTACAAGCTATTTTTAACTGTCTCTTGCTGTGTGAGGATGAACACTGCAAGCATAGAGTCTTCTCTGCAAGACCTGTGCCTGCTGCGTAGGTGTATCTGCTGGAGATGTCCTTTTGTCAGGCAGGCATGAGGGAGGCAGAGGTATTTTTAGTATTTCTACATATGTATTTTTCTCTTCTAATCCATGAAGGACAGCATTTTGGGACAAGGACTGTGTCATCTAATGAGTCACAACAGTTGCCTGTAGGACAATTTATTGTTACCAGCCAGCACACAGCTTGCCATCAGTTCTCAGCAGCTCAGACCTCAGCTCTTAGTGAACACTTTGCCCCAGTGTTTCACCAGAAACGATCCTCAGACACACATCCTCCCATGGTCATTTCACAAGACTCTCTCCAGTTCTAGTGCCAGGGCTCAGCCTTCTTGTTAATCGTATCATCAAAGTGATATTTCTGTGATATTCTGCTTCCTCTATGTTTCTTCCAGCTTGGGGCAGGAGTCACCCCACAGCTGCAGCAGGTGTTCACCACAAGCCCCTTTTTTTAGCACTTCCCAGGATGCAGACCAGGTTTGCTTATTTGCACTTTCGTGCTGTTCTCAGGGCTCTCACCCCAGGCCAGCTCAGGCTCTGGAGAAGGAGCACATCCCTTACAGCTACCCCATCATCCTTCCCTCTGCAGCCGGGTTGATGCTGGGCTGACCGTGCACACAAGGTCCAGAGGAGGGTTTCCTCACTGTCCCAATGCCCAGTAACTGGCTTAAGCCTGGCAGGTATCCCTCCATCCATAAATCTCCTACAACTATTATCCCTCCAGTCCTTGTCTCCAGATATTTTGACTCAGCCCACGAGATTTCTCCAGTGGATGCTAAATCTCCCTTTTTGTTGTTGTTGTTGTTGTTGTTGTTGTTGTTGTTGTTGTTGTTGTTGTTTCTCTACTTCTCAGACTATGCTGTTGTAGGTAGAAAATGATCTTTTACCTCCCTTTCTGCCCTGCCCAGTTGGATTTCTTTCCATTTGCTCTTTTGGTGGCCAGGTTGCAATCCAGGGCATATTTGTTCTCCTCTCCTCTCCTCTCCTCTCCTCTCCTCTCCTCTTGCACCTATCTTCAAAAATATTTCATCTGATTTAAGCCATTCTTGAAGACAATGATTTTGCCTGCAAAGAAGATTCTGACTGAGACTTCTGCACAGCTTATATCAGAATGTGATTTAAAAAATGACTGCCTTTCCTTGGCACCAGGTGATGTTTCATGGGACTGAGCTTTTGAATGCAGAACTTGGAAGGATGAAATATAGCACTAACCTTTAAGGCTTCTCCAGAAATTCAAAACATGGCACTGATCAAATGTCAAGAGCAGTGCTCTTAGATATTTTATCTCAGTTATATTAATTGAAAACCCAAGCACTTTACTACATGTGCTATAATCAATGATGTATCACTGGATTAAATCATTATGCAATGATTATTACTTATGCATTATTCTCCAGTTTTTCCATATGCATACTTTTGAATGACATTTATTTGAAAATATAATGAGGGATATGTGCATGCCTGTAGTATGTGGCTTTGGACTCAGCCATTTCAATGTGCATGAACAGAAAAATAGCAAAATTTAATTTAAAAGTGTTTTGAAATATTTCTCTTCTGAGATTTCAGAAATCAGGGGCCACATTCAGGATCTGCTTCAAGAAGTCCTCAAGACGAGGGTCAGAAGCCAGACTCCTTTGGTACTGAGCTATACTGAGCTTTGTAAGGTCATGGAAGAGATTGTATGACACAGTTCTACTCCAGGAAAAATGACCTTGATCAGAAGGTGTCTGAGTTACTGAATGTTTGTATCAAGTATGAATACATAATCAGGTTATCAACCCCTGTATGGTCCTAAACTAGCAGATCATCTGTGTATACGGTGATCTCAAGCCTGTGCAATTCTTTTGGCTTTAAGAGACTACTTAGTTGTATGAAGTTAAACAATCCTGTGTTTGTAGTCCTCATGGGAGTTTTACAGGGCCTTTGTTCCAAAACCGGCTTAATGCAAGTGGATCCTTATGCCCTCATGGAAACTGGATCTTGAACTGCTTCTGCATGCTCACACTTTCACACAACTTTTGCTACTGCTGTAGGTAAAAGCTCTGTTCATGCTGGGGGACAGATTTCACCTGGGACAGTGTAAGGAATTGAAAAATGTGCTGATAATGATGTTGAAAGCAACATCAGTTGAAAATGGAGCATTTTCTAAAAGGGTTTGCTGTTGAAAACTGTGCAAAACTGTATTTTGTACAGCTACAGGATCCAGTGGTCAACCCCGACTGCCATGCAGCCGACATGATGTAATTTCCACCCGACTCTTTTGGTCTCATAATTGGATTTTGTAGGCTCAAACAGCTACATCCAACAGCTGAAACTACAAGTTGCACTGACTGTACCCTTCTTGCATCATTGAAGCTCCAGGTGATCTCCTTAGGACCAAAAGGATGGAAAGGCTTTATCAGAAGTGAATTTGGTTTATACTAGTCATAAAAGATTTCCCAAGAGAGCTTACAAAAGCAACTGAATTTCAGTGCATGTGCTTTATAGACATCCTGATAGTCCTTTAAAGCTCACCAATTCAATACCAACAACTGTGTGTAAATAGCTTGATGGTAAAACTGCTACAGCACAGCTTTCAAGGAAGGTATCCAGCTGACAAGTCAGCAGAGGAAAAGCAATTTGGAAAAAGTTCCCCACTACCTTGTCATCAACAAAAATTCATGTGTTCAACCTGTAACAACACCAGATCCTCTCAGATGGGTTGCTTCTTCCAGGAGCACAGGGACAAAAAAAGTAAATATCCTTATTACATAGAAGAAACACATCAGGCAGCAGTGTGCGTGTCTCTATATACACATGTGCATGTGAATGCATTGCACGTATACAAAAGTGTATAATGCAAAAGTATAAATATAAATATAAAAGTGTATAATGTAAAAGTAAATATAACAGACCTGGAAACACTGGAATCCAGCAAATACTCTAGTAGAGCCTTACCACATGTCATTCCTGTATGTGGTAAGCTTTCTGTATCACCTAGGTAGTTTACCCAATTGTTGCTAGAATAAGTTATCCAGCCTGTTTGCTCAGTTCCTCAGACTAGGACTGAAATCCTGCTCTACTCCTTTAGAGCAAGAGGTGCCTATGACTCTGCAGTTCTTGAAGCACAACTGGATTTGACAGTAGTAAAAAGCAGTGCTCCTAAAATATTCATGTAAACATTTTGCTCAAAACATTTGAGGTCAGTCAGACTTCTAAAAATAAAACAAACCAAAATCCCAAAAGAAAGTGTGGTTTTCTGTTGCCCTCTATGACTGTGTTTTTTCCCCTTTCTAACTAGGGAAGAAAATACCAGGAAATTTTTGTAAACCCCAAGCTTAAAACTGTCCTGTAGTCCCCAAGATTCTGCTTCCATTTGTATGAATTGATCTCATCACAGTGTGTAGTTTGAAAAGCCATTCTTGAGACTCATCTTGATCTTGAACAGTTACAGCTGCTTCTGTTTTTTATACTGCTCAGAATGCAATGTACACGCCCTTTTCAAATTAATTTTACGGTAGGTTTGGGGAAAGTTTACCTAAGACAATCTTCCCCACAACTTTCTCTTCACCATATGAGCAGGGCACATTTCTCATGCTGGTTAAACCAACTGGTGGAGATGAGCTTGTAACACATAAACTGTGATAGCCAGTTGTAGACACTGAAAAGCTTTGGTAGAGAAATTTTTCAGCTTCCTGCAGCATTCTGTGAGACCTCTGTGTTTCTCATGAAAGCTATGATAAACACCGCTACGGGTTTTTTGTAAACTGAGTTTTATCTGTGCACCTGGGATCAGTTTTTCAGAGTTGTTATGGTACACAGTGAAATAATATTTTGAAGTAGGTGTGGTGAGCTTTGGCCAGTAGGACAGGGGGTGGCTGGTCCAAGATCCAATAACCTCCTGTCATCTTTGGGAACCAAGTTATATAAACCAAATTATAGTTAATTAAATAACTACTTTCTTCCTGAACTTGGATCGTGTCGTTACTCGCCGTTCTCGGTACATCACCGTGACAGCCAGTATTTGAGTTCCTGGTGGAAACATTTCTCACGAAAAACTGGCAATGCTTTGGCAGATTTTTGGGAGGAGGACAAAGAGGGGATGGAAGTGAACAGAAGGCAACAAAAGAGGGGTTGTTTTTAATAGCGCTGTCATTAAATATGTGCATCCAGTTTCACTTAATCATATTCTTTTTTATTGTCCTCGCATTCTCTCTGACAGATTATGGCGATCCAAAATATATCTACTGGTCTGCAGTGACTGTACTGATATCCACTATCCATCAGTCTCAGACCAGATGCTGGTGAAACATTCTGCTCTACAGAACAGATACCAACTGGTATTCACTCACTTAGTGTTTCCCTCTCTTAAATACAGATGTAGAATGAAGGCCCTTGATCACCAAACACAGGCTGTTGTACTCTGGTTGCTGCAAAAGCAGCTTTGTGTTCTCTCACAGCAGATGACAACATGCAGTGATGATGATAACATGCAGTAAGCATCAATGAGATGACAGACGGGGAAACAATATGAAATAAAGGTTATTTCCCACATAAACCCAGTAAAATAGCTCAGAAGAGGTCAGGAATGAACCTCACTCTCTGTTTTTCACCTGACAGGACAAATGCTCACTGCCATAATACTTTTATTCTTCACATTCCCAAGGACACCAAGCCTGAGAGCTCTCAAAATTTACTGTTTTCACTGCTGACTATAGACATAAACAGTAACCCAGAAGCAGCTGACATACTTCAGAGTCACACTGTTTATGTGGCAGTAATGCATCTTGTACCCATATCCAAGACACTCCCGTGAAACACCGGGTTCATAGCATATGCTCCCATTCAGGAGATCTCATCAGCAAATCCCTCAAAGTGATCCGCTGACTTGGGAGGCCACAGGAGCAGAAACTGAACAGAAACATCATGTTTCCTGTGGGTGGAAATCAGGAGAAAACCATTATGAAAGGTGCAGTTTGTGGAGCCCACTGTTGTGCTCCCACATGTCTCTTCAGTGAGCAATGAGCACTGGATAGAGTCTTTAAAGCAGCCCCTGGGAAAATAAAATAATAAAAACTGAATCTCCTTATGCAAAACAAACTCTTTTCAGAGAATCCCATAAGTTACATTTTATCCAATTTTCTTTGAAGCTTTTACAAGGAGTTCTCCTGAAGAAAGAATTATCTCATATGCCAACTCTCAAGTTTCTGCTCCATGTCTTATCAGCTGTAAAGTTATTCTAAAATACATTTCAACAATTATTTTATGATGGCAACAATACAGTTCTTCTTTATCCTTCTTCCCATCTTGCTAGGAAACACTCTTTTTTCTGACTCAAACTGACCTCAGGGCAGGGTTTCTATTGCTGTTGAAACTCATCCCTCCTCAGCTGCTTGAGGTTCTATTTGCTGCACTTTAAGAACTCATAACAGGTTCTTTTCCTCTCAGGCTCTTATCCCACATTGCTCCTCATTATTATTTCAATAAATACTTTTCCACAACAGATGAGGAGGTCCAGGAAGTTGTTATTATCCTTCACTGACCTTGTAAAAGAATGCTATCTGTCATGACCAGGAAGCCAAAGGCAGAAGCAGTGAAACAATCCAGCTCCACCATCTTCTATCTAGCAAGGAGCAGACTTGGTTTCCAGTAGGACTTGGTTTCCAGCAATGTGTCTTTGCAGCAAAGAAGGCCACCAGCCTCCTGGACTGCATTAGGCAGAGCATCAGCAACAGATCGAGGGAGATGATCCTTCCCCTCTGCTCAGCACTGGTGTCTCGTGTCTCATTCTGCGCTTCCCTGTACAAGACAGGCATGGACATGCTGGAGTCAGCCTAGCAAAGAGCCAGGAAAATGATTAAGGGAGTGGAGGACATGACACATGAGGAGAATCTGAAAAAGCTGGGAATTTGCAGCAGAGGAAGAGAAGACTCAGGGAGATCTTACCAGTGTGTATAAATAAATACCAGAGACAGATTCATCTCTGTAGTGGCCTGTCACAGGGGAAAAGTAAATGGACACAAACTGAAATGCAGGAAATTACACCTGAATGTAAAAAAACCCTCAACACTTTTTTTACTGTGAATGTGCACAGACAACAGTGTAGGTTGCCCAGAGATCATGTGTGGAAATTTTTAAAAGCGCAAAGGACACAGCTTCAGGCAGCCTGCTGGAGCTGACCCTGTGCTGAGCGGGGGGGGCTGGACTAATCCATCTCCACAGGCACCTTCAAACTTCATCCATACTTTGACTCTGTGTTCCTGTGTTATCTCCTGTATGTGCCTGTTCCAATCCTCAGCTCCCACCCCATGGAACAGGCAGTTGGAGAGTAGCCTGTCCCCTCATCAATTAACTTGAGTCAGTGGCACCACTCACACTAACACACCCAGAGAGTGGGCCAGCACCTCACTGCACAAATTCTCCTGCCCCTGCTCCGGGACAGGAGTTCCACAGTGCCAGAGCAGTAACTCTCTGAATCACTCCAGAACAAGCACTCAAGAGTATTCTCAGAGCACTTTCTGATTTTGGACTGAAGCAAGGAGAATAGCTTAATGCATTGATAGAATGAAAAAAAGTCTATTTTTTTAGCCAAGCTCTCTTTCAGCTGTTGAGATAAGATGGACTAAATCCAGTGGAGCTGTGAGTTTTCTTTTATTAGTGATAAAATCTAAGCTGTTGTTAGAAACATCAGGGGGATTTAATAGGCTTTATAGTGGCTCCTAAATTCCTTAGGAGGCCTGTGAATTTGGAGTTTAGATCTATGAGCTAGGAAGTGCTTGGCACCTTATCAGCAGTCAGCTCAGCAGCCTTTGGACAATGAAAATCACCTTTTTGTTCAACTTCCCCTGGTAGCTTGCCAAGCTTCTTGTTACTCACTAAGTCAACCGTCTCTAGAAAATATGGTCTCTGGTCTAAGCCACAGGATTCAAAACACAGCTTAATAAGTACGCAGCAAGGCGAGGGGAATTACGTCATATCATAACATCTCCTCAGCAGGCAGATGCAGTTCAGCCCCTTGACTGCACAATATCCTAACTCGTTACTGGGATTTGCCAGTGGTGCCATTACCTTGCAGGCGCAGAGTCTTCCCCGACCATGAAGTTGTCTGACCTCTTTCCTTCTGGAAGGCACTGGGCAGGCAGGGACACAGTGGTAGAATGGAGGAACAGACTGAGGAGAGAAAGTCAAATAAAAGGAGTAGCCAGATGAGCAGCTGGCAAACAGTTCCAGAGCTGTGAAATTTCCTTGACAGACTTCTCCAAATGGCTGAAGTATTCCCCCAAAGACAGCCTCATCGTGACCCTGATGGTTCTGCTCACATGGCTGAAGTTTGCTAAAGTTGCTCTTCCGATAAGGTCATTTTAATAAACAGAAATAGTCCATGGGTACAGGTACAATTACTACCATCTGAAAATACACAGAATAAAATGGTCTTGCACCAGCTACTAGGAACACTGAATTATAATCACAGCTATCACTAGTTTTCCTCCTTCCCTTAAAAAAATCCCAAATTTATATTTATTCTACTGGCATCCAAGCCCGTAACTGGAGAAGCTGTACCACAATCAGAGCTGCCAAATCCATGGTCAAGGCCCAGACAGAGACTCCCACGACATACACCACAAGGGATGGGAGAAAAAACAAATGCAAGGGCAAAGGAAGGGATGTTCCCAAACAATTTGATTGCTCTGAAACATCAAATATTTTGCAGTCACCTTGACCAGTTGTGAAGTGCTCTCCATTAAACATTCATCATTTGCTATCCCATTGATCAGAGCAAGTGAATGAGCAAATAGTTGTGAGGAATGTAGGATTTATGTCTGAAAGCACTGATAATTTTTTTCAAACAAAACTCTGTCTAGCTCTAGAAGAAACACTCCAAAAAACAGTCCTCACTCCAGATGTAAGCAAAACGTGTGAGAGAAACTAGGACTTGGCTGTTTCTCCCATGTTAGAAATTTGGGTGATTTGAGACACTTCACTCAATTTCAAGTAGCAATGTGAGTTTGCTTGTTCTGCAGCAAAGAGTGTATTGGTGGTGTGTCTTGGGGTGACTTTATGATGTTGAATCCCCTATTGTTACTCTATGCCATTTCTCTTGAATAGCCCTTTTGGCTGAAATGCAGCTCATGTTCCCTTCAGCATGACAAATAACACACTTCATCTCTCCCTGGAGCCTGGAAAATCCGAGATGAGATTGGCACTGCAATATAAAGAGAGATACTCTCAAAAGGGAGGCAAAATAATTTGAACTGAGTGGAAATAATCATTGGCACTCCTAGCTACAGACAGTCCTTGGATTTCAGTCTGTATTTCAGTGTAAAATGGCTTTCCTTCATCACATCCATAAAGCACCTAAACCAATTGCATCCTAATTTTGACTGTGGGTTTCTGGCACTGCAGTAAAACAAACATTTAGCTTATAAAAAATACACAATCAATCACATGTGCTCTTGCATGAGCTATCCATGTCCTCAGCGTAACTTAAATACGTGGCATGGGTCTGTGCAGGACTTCAGCTTCAGACATTAAAAAAATAACACTGTGTCCAGAAGAAAACTTTTCTCAACTAATCCTGTATTTCAGAGCCAGACAAGTTGGGGGTTCTTTTTAAAAGATAAAACACGCAGGTGGTCTGCCATTTGCTGTGGGTACATAAAAGGAGTATTACACAGATAGCAAAGGAGAAATGGATGGCTCTGGCAGATGGCATTGTGCTCAGGGTTAGCCAAATCCCCTTTCAGGCACTGGAGCCCAGATGGCCAAGCAGAAACACTTTCTGCCACAAACCCTTTGCGTGCCTTTGAGACATCTCTGTGCTGGAAGGGGAAGTATGTCAATTCACAATCTTGCTGTGATAAAACAAAACTTGGTGTATGTTGGGAAATATGTTCATTCACAGGCCCCCCTCGGCCCCAAGGCTTTCCTTCCCTCATCCAAGCCTCTGCCTGTCTGGAGTGCTAATCACAGCTCCTGCACAGTCTAAAAGGTGGTTACCACTAATTTTGAAAGCTGGGTTTGCAAAATGAGGCAAAAGGACCCTCTTGGCAGGTTTCTGTCCATGGACCTCTAAAATCAGTAAGGTCTCTCTGAGAAGGTGGGAGAGCAAGGACTGGGTGCATGCAGCTGCTAAAGGAACTCAGCAAGGGTGACTGACACTGGTGGAAGTGCTTTGCAAAATGCTCAACACTTCCCATTTGTTTTGACATTGCTCTTTAGCTCGTGTGATTTCAAAAAATCTGCTTTGCTCAAACCCTCTGGAGGTCTGAAGCACATGGTTATACAATGGATTCCCACACTTCTCTCACAAAAGACACTGCAGGGCATCCAAAGTGTCGAGACCTTGCAACTGACTCCTGCCTCCTGCTCCTATTCACGCTCAGCCCAAGTTGCCAAACACTAATACTTGTCTCTGCAAACTTGAAGGCACTCTGGAAAATCCCAATTGGAGGCCATTGCACAGGCACAGTGGCCTTCCAATTCTGTGTATCCTCTTCCAGGGCACTGTTGTCATGCCGTGGCATGCACACTGACCATGATTAGCCCAACAGTGAAACGAGGCTTGGGTAGGTTCTAGTGAAGGCTACGGACCCCACTCTTGCCAGAGTATCCCCAGGCTGCCGCTGCCTCACGCTTTCAGTAAATGCTCAACACGTACAGAGAGCGCACAGGGACTGGATGCAGGGAGGAGGAAGATGAGGAAAAGATTTAAAAATGGGAGACAGCAGTGGGGCAGGACAGGGAGGGGAGAAGCAGGGATAAGGAGCAGAAGCATCATACAGCTTTGTCGGGGGATGAATTAGTAATTATCTTTGATCTCCCTTCTCTTTTGCCTTTCCTGAAACCTGACACTGCCTCATACCATCCTGTCCTGCTCCAGACTCATTTAAAGACACCTTCAATACCTTGCACAGTCTAGTTCCTTGCATGGGCTTTCTTTTTCTTCTTCCTCCCTCCCCACCGCTGGAGTCTGTGGCTGCTCCCTTGGTACCTGCTCTGCCCCCAGCTGAAGCAGCATGTCTGTGCAGTCACTTGACCTGGGATACTGCCACCATCATGCCCACATGTTCTCTTGTGATTCCCTAAATGCCTGTAAAAATCCAAAATTCCTGTTCAGGACAATTCTGCCTTTGTTGTGAAAGCTCTCAGCTCCAGCACATCCTTCCTTTTCCTCCCTGGAAAAGCATTCCTAACATAAATCATTTTCCCAGCGCACACATTTATGCCAGGAAACCTCTGCCATCCCTGCTGTGGTTTGGGGGCAGTGATGATGCCCCTAAGCCAGCTTTTCTCTGCCTGACAGGCCAGCTGGGCAGCAGGTGCTGTGCTGCAGCCAGCACAGCTGAGCACGGAGGGGGCAGCCCACCCCATGGCACGACACCACTCACATCACCTCCTTTCAAGCCAGAGCAGCCTTCTCCATGCAACACCTGGGGCTTTAGCCTAGAGCCAAGAGCAAAATGGAGCCAGAACTGAAGCCCAAGCACCAGCTCATGATCAGCAACTAAATCATCAGGAAGATTCCTGGCGTGGGTGAGATCTGGGCAGCCTGTACTGTGCCCAGCCAAGGCATGGGCTGGCAGGAGCCTGGGTCCTTGCAGGCTGTTTGGATGCAGTCATCTGATTTGGCAATTGGAGAGTTTGGCTGTATAGACACAAGCTGAACTGTGCCAGGAGGGTTCCAGGCCAGTGAACAAATGTAGCCTCAGCATCAGGAAAGTGTTAGGTGCTGCCTACAAACTCTCAGAAAGAAGAAACACACAACAGTATCTTCAGTAAAGTGCAGTGGATATGGTATGCCTTTATTTTTTGCAACTTTATTGCAGGATTGAGTCAAGGTAGTCTAAATGCTCTCCCAAAAACTCAATGAGTAAGTTCCATACTCAGGTTTTACATTCAGGATTCCATTGCTTTGGGATAAGCACCTTCATTCCTGTAGAAGAGAATCCTGTATCTCTGCAAGGCAGTGATTTTTCTCACATCATCTGTCAAATTACTGCTGCTGCTCCTTCTTCTGCCACCTCTGCCTCTGCACCTTTTCCCATCTTGCACACAGTCCCAGATCAGGCTGGCAGACTCCGGCAGATGCTAACAGATTCTGACTGTCAGACATGTCAAGATTATATCTAACTTTAGGGTTTAGATCACTGAAACAGTAGAATGCTGAATGAGAAGTTCATCATGTCTTTGAGAGGGTGTACTTTGAAAGGGCATCTCTCGGGACATGAAGTAAAAGCCAGCTGGATCCCTGCTGATGAGCTGAGCTCAGGATGGGGGGATTTATTGAGTATCAGGAGGCACTAAGAAATTCCATGCAGCTAAACCCAGTGCCTGTGCTTGAAACTGATCCCTGACAAGGAACTGGGATTATATTAAGATTAAATCAACTTTTTTTTCCATATCACATGGAGACAAATATTCAGTCGCACTTAAAAGTTGTCTGCCTACAGTGCAGAAAAAAATCTAAAATTGGACTAGGTGGGAAAGGTGGGGAAGTCCCTCTTTGCATTATATTTATTCTGCAACAACAAGCATGTCTTACCCTCTTTGAACACAGCTTGCTGTGGCTGAGCAGGATTGCTCATCAAAGAACACTCTTTTACCCCCCAGATTCCTTCTCCCTTCCCAGCTGGAACATGCAGCATCTTCCCATATCAGCTTGGCTTGGTGAAGGATACTAGGAAGGACAACGTGGGAAAGGCTGCTCTGGCTGGGGGCTCTGTGGGCACGGGGTCCATGCAGCCAGGGCAGGCTCTAGCCAGCCAGAAGCACATGTGGAGATGGCAGCTCACATCCCTCTGTTTCCTAGCGGATGGCAGGAGCAGTACCAGCCTGCAGTCAGATTCTGGGCGATCCAGGGAACAAGCCCAGAGTTTGCTTTTATGCAAGGACACGTATTAAGCAGAGATGCCCCCATTTTATGTTCAAAGTACCAAAGTGAGCAGTTGGAGCATGAACCTCAACGGGATGTTGAGAAACCATGAGTTGTTGTAAAGGAAAGGTATTAAGTGTCTCTAGCTTGATGGGATGAACTAAAACAATTCTTAATTTATTTATCTTTATTTATCTTTGGGACTCAAAGCCCAAAAACTTGTATGTAACCCTTATGGACTCTTAACCCTGACTGTAATTTCCCAGGGCTCCAGGAGAGAACACAGTAATGCTCATGGTCAGTCTAACCAGCAGCCACGAAATACCGTGGAGTTCATGTGGTGCGCAGCTGCTTCCGTGATCCTGCCTCCTGTCAGAGCAAGTCAGCCCATGCTGAGCTCCATGCTGCCCATTCCCACTGACCACAAGCCCACATCCCAGCACAACGCTGCCACCACCATTCCTGTGCCACTGCAGCATGGGCTAGCTCCAACTCTTGTTTACTTGTAAGCAGAAAGAAGGGAGAGGGTGTTACTACATTTGAAAAATAAGAAATCCATTTCTTCCATGCCATTTCATTGTTCCTGCTCCTGATTTGTTTCCACAAGTTTGTCACCCCTCAGCAGGCATGGCTGTGTGACAGAAACAAAGTCTTTGTTTGCTGTGGGTCCCTGGGCCCTTCTGGGACCCATCTCCCAGTGGACTGTCTCTAATGGTTTTTCCTGCAGTAAACTTTGAGGTGGTTCCATTTCATCCTGCTTCCTCAGGGAGTTATCCTGCATAAAAATGCTGTAGCTCTTTCCCTGACAGGTCCTTAAGATATATTATAGCTATTTTTCATATAGATGCAAAGAGGCTGGCAGCATTATATGGCGATGGAGCCATTCATCACCAGAGGTTAGCAAGGCTGAACATAATTTAATAGCATGACAAAATTCTTGTTCTATTTTTGCTGGAACCCCAAAACGGTGGGTGAGAACATTTCAGGCCTGAGCTCCAGACCTTGTCACTCCTGAGTAATGGTGGGCACAGCTCTGGGGGCATTGCTGGAAAGGAAGACTGACATATGGTGCTAGCCTGACAATTCTGGGGGTAGCTGTTATTTTCTGAAACTTTTGCATTTATTTCATTTTATGCTGATCAGGAAAGCTCTGAGCTGAGAGCAGATGGTACTGATTTGCTCAGGGTTATTGCTGGTTGAAACTAAACAGTGCTGCACTCCATTCTGACAGACAGCTATTAAACTGGAAATGGATATTATTTGTCCATTGGTATTTCACTGGAGTTCACTCTGGAGTGAAGCCACATTTAGCTGGACACTATTCACTTACACACAGAAGGAGTTATGGTTCTTCGTCCCTAGAAACCCAAACCTGAAGTGAAAACCCCAGATGCAGAGTGCTCTGACCTCAGGCTATTACCAAATACTTCTCTCTCCTGTTTCAAAACCCTTTTCTCGGAAATACGGTTTCCTCTTTCTTCCTCCCTAACTTGAGGAGACTAGATGTGGTATTACAGCAGCTGCTGACTGTCCCACTGGCTGATGGGTCACCCCTTCAAGGCACCACTGAGCTGTTGCAGCTCTACTGCTGGGGTTGCTGAGAGTGGCTGTGCTTCTCTTTTCTGTATCAAAACATACCCTGTCACATTATCATCCAATTCAGGCCTCCTGCGTCAATTTGAGAGCTGTTTATTTGGTAAAACATAGGCTAAACCTGATGTGGACACCGTCATGGAGATGCATCCCTTGGGCAGTCTTCTCCTCCTTATTGAGGGAAAGGGGGATTGCCCAAGGTAGCGTCGGTAATAGAATCATTTCCCTGAAGCAATTATTGGCAAATCCACTATCTTTCTCAAAGTCTGTACTAAAACTACTGATTTTGAACACTATGGTCTAGCAGAGCTCAGAGGACCTCAGCAGCTCAGTGTCCCATGTGGCAGGTCTGGGGCAGGCTTGCACAGTTCTTGGGGATGGGAAAAAACAGCACTTCAGAAAGACAAAATGTCTCTAGGAGTCTGGAGAGCAGAAGAAACAGAGCCACGAGGCAACACCCATTTACCTTTGCAAAAGAAATCAACAGATTGTGATCTCCAGAGGTTTTGTAAGGCAACCTTGCTTTCCCTTTTAGCCTTGGCTGGTTGATGAATACACCTGTTGTGCTCCAGTGCATAAAAACATGTAAACAGTGAAATCTACTAATACTAAGATGAAGAAAAGCTTAAAGTTATTGTTATGGTTGAATTTACACCTAATTACAACTCATTACAAGGCTGTCTTGAATTCCCTGGCTGGTCCAGGAACATCACATCTTGTCATCAGCAAAGATGAGATAGTAAAGCTGGTTTGAGACAACAGATTGCCTTGAAAACAGGTCTGAACTCCTCAACACATCCATAATTAAGTAATCGACACACAGGACTTCTCCAGATGGGAATTTTTGACAGTTCTACATATTCCCCCAGGTAGCTACTGCTGTAGCTCATCTCCTTTGTATATCTAAATGTGTATGTGGTGATTAACATTGTGGGTGGATTGTCCCTGACATTCTCACGCGATTCTGATGCTTTAGCAGTTGCAGAAGGGATCAAGTTGTACATAGATATGACATTTGGAAATAGTCAGTACAAACTGTTCTTGCAGATGCAGAAAAATACTCCTGTAGGACAGTCTTCTGTACACGGTTAAGATACGTAAACCAGTTTTGTATGTAGTTGTCACAGACAAAACAGTCCAGAATTGGGAAATTTTACTTAATTTATTGCCAGACCACACAAGCTTCTGATCCCTGATTTGGATATCAAGAGAAAAAAGAACACAAACAACATGAAACTCCATCCTCCCTCCTTCCCAGAGTCAACTTCCTTTATTTTTTCTGCAGTCACAATTGTTCCCACAAAACTCCCTGGCAATGGGATGGGTGGTGTGGAAAAGTGGAAGCAGAGCATGTGACGGCTTTCTGCTGCCCACGTAGCTGTTTCTGCTGCACTGCTCTTCGTGATTCCTGACACTCTGAACAATGGTTTCCACCACACTGCATGTCATGGAGTTTGCAGTAGCCAGGCACTTAATGCTGATCCCTAATCCTACTTCTAGTAAATCAAAAGTGGAAATAAAATTGTACTAGTACAAAATTGCTAAGGCAGTCAGTTCTGCTGTAAGCAGATGTGATGGCCAAAGATCCCCTTAATCACAGACATAGGATGTCTTGAGTGATACATCTCTGGATAAAAGAATAAATATCAATGTGAAAGTGAAACATTGGCAAACATTTCACATAAGACCTAAGTTATGTAGTGTGCCAGAGGGTTTGAGTCATAGATACATTATACTGTAATATTAGATGCTGAAGACTGAAAATGTCATCATTAGCACAAGTTGTGCCCCCTGATCAGGCAGAAATAAAATACAGAGGTCAGTTAACCTGCCACATACTGCACTTTTTTTTTACTATTATGGCAATAGTAGCTCCACTGAATTCCTGGGTGTAATTTATCTCAGGTACAGATAGGTGTGTCAATACATGTTTATTTTAAAAAAAAAGAGAATATTTTAAAATACATTTTCTATATCTATAATATACAGATCACACTACTCCAGATAGTTGCAAACTTCTACAATCACACTATAAAGATGTCTCAGAGGGACTTACAGATTACTGATGTTTACCCTAAGGTAATTACTGTCACACAATGTGTACCTTTTGTCTGTCAGATATATTAAATTGAGATACACTCTGCCAAATGATGAATGCCTGTTTTCCCAAATTCCTTTAAAGATGCTCAACCTTTAACTGTCCCTCTCAGACACCAGATGAAAGCAGCATTCAGACATTTAACAACTGAGTTTTGCTGCACAAGTTGTCCCAAGGCCATGGTAATGGAGATTCCTTGAGGACATATGAAGGTAATCTCTGACAACACATTCTTGGCTGGCAGGTGCTTCAGCCCATAATAAATATCTGGAATATATCCAACTATTTTGGGAGTAGCTGTATAAAATTGAATCTGATTCAGAATTCCTGTGCAGATGTTGGTATATAAAATGGCACAAGATAATTTTAAATACAGACTGTCTTCCTCATTCCCTGTGCACTCCCTTTCTTTTGTTATTTTCCTTAAACCTTCTTTTGGCTTTAAAGTCCCCAATCACATTTTCATTGCACATCATTATTTATGTAAAACCTGGAAACTGAAGGGTTGTTTAATTTCAGTGTTTGCCTACAGACTAGGCTAAAGTCCATGTGAGTTACTATATTCCTCCAGAAAGTCTTGGAAACAGCAAAGGGCAATATGTTACTGCAACTCATAAAGGGCTGCAGCTGTCTGTTTAATTAGTCTGAGACTGCATTTTTCCGGAGTGAGTTAAGAAGCTGTGAGCTGTGGACTGCTAGCTGACAAGGCTGTCATACCGTGCCTTCAGGAGATTGGAACCTCTGCATTCACAGAGGAAACAAAGCATTTTCATGGCTGCATGCAAGCAATATCCTGCTTTAAAAGAACACTTAACACTTGTGCAGGCGGAGCCCTTATCTTCATCATCTCCAACAAATCTTTAAGACACTGAGTGTCCAACCTTATGTAAATACTTCCCTGTTTAGTACCTGAGGAGTACAGGAGTACAGATTGATTGTATTTCTGTTACAACGCAGGTGCTGATAAAGGTCTGGCTCAGATTTTCCTTATTGTCTAATAAGGAGTAGGTTCAGGATGATCAAGGGGCTGCTGCCCATGGTCTGTTTAGAGAGGCTGAGATTCTATGCCCTGGAGAAGAGAAGGATCTAAGCGATCCATGGCAGAAGAGCAAAAGATAACAGGCACAAATTGAAATTTAAAACTGTTGTACCAGTCTGGACATTGATAAAAATTTCTTCACCATGAAAAATTTCCCAACAATCAAGCATTAGAATAGATTGTCCAGAGAAGCTGTGGAGCCTCCATCCCCTGAGGATTTCAAGACCCAACTGGATACAGCCCTGAGGTACACAGTCTGATCCCAGAGATGGCTGAGATCTCCTGAGGTCTCTTCTAACCTGAAATATTCTATGATTCTAAAAATTTTGTGGAGTTCTCATTGCTGTTGCAGTTTGTGCCCCATTCCCAGTGGGCCTGGTGACACACCATGGATTCTGTGTTTAGGCAGGGACTGGAAGAGTAAGCTCTAATGGCTTTTAGTTGAAGTTATCTCCAGCATGCACTGGTCTATGCTGACTTACAATTGTCTGTGCATGCTGAAACTCATTCATGTGAAGAATTAAGAGCCTCCTATCTTGCTTTGTTTTACCAGAAAGTACCTGTTTCTTCCAGCCTTTCTCCCTCCTTTCAGCATACCATTAGAAAGGTTCTGCTGATGACTGCTTGGACTCTTGAGAATGCCAGTGTGGCCTGGCAAGGTTACTGGAAGACAGAGAAGTGTCACTGTAGCCCAGAAAGTTCTAGAAAAAGAAGAAGGGGGGGCATGTGGAAGACAGTGCTGTAGTGTTTTTTCCCATGTATGGAGAATAAATGCAGTGGCAATAACGCTGACAGTAACAACATGACGCCAAGCACACCAGGGGCAGAAAGTGAAAGCGGATGCTGTTCAGAGCAAGCTTTTCCTTGCAGAACTGCAAATACAATGTACACAGTCAACACAGTTATTGCAGCATAGTCTTAACCAGAGTAACTGATGTGATGTAGCTGGTTTCTGTGCAGGAGTCTTCTCCTGCTGATGTCAAACAAGGGAAACACCTCTTTAGCAAATCCAGAACACTCCACTGTCTGTAATTGGTCTACAGCAGGAAGAGTGGCTGGGACAGCTTTGCAAAAATGCTTACATTCCCAGTGTGTCACACTCATGCCCCTTCTCCCTTCTCTTAGGGTTGAAGCAACTATATAAGGCAAAATAGTCACCAATGTTAGGCTTCTGAGCAGCCAAGAGCCATGGCATGAAGACTGAGGATGGTGGTGACAGGAAGAAATATGCTTCCTGATTCCACTGGATGGACTTCACCTAGAGCACTGTTCTTGACCTTGAATGGGAGCACCAAGCCAGAGTCCAAGGTTCTCTCTACCATGACAGGCCTTACATGAAGGCCAAACTACCTGTGGCACCATGAGGGACTCGTGATAAAAGCTTTCATCTATATTATTTTAAGTGAGATCATTTTTGACAAGTCTTTAGTCATAGACTTAGTGTTCTAAATCTTGAACCAATATGCTGCTAACGAGCACCCCCTTCAAGCACTACTGCTAGGAAATCCCTCTGGCAGCAAAACCTGGCCCCCCTCTTTCAGCACAGCCTCACATAAACCGTGTCAATTCTAAGTTCCACATCTTCCTTCTGTAGGAGGATGAAGTCTGGGACATCTGTCTTTGAGAATAAGGAAGAACAAAAAGTAATCCCCTAAACTTAAACAGGATAAAGAACAGGAATAAGGACAGCAAAAAGAATGGCAAAAAGCCCTGTAAGAATAATAGCAAATAGCAGCAAAATGCAGTGCCCATGGCAATGGGCCCTGGCTGCAAACTGCTGAGTGGGGGCCTTGTCTGAGCTACAACACACATCACGGAGAAACAAAAAGTAGAGTGATCACAGAATGAGGCACACACAGCAACAAAGGCTCCACAAAAAATGGTAACTCTTTCAGATGACTACATGGACTTGAAAATTCAAGGGCTAAACACAATTGAAACCCATGAACTGTTCTGAGTCCAGAGCCTGGGACAAAGCTGTTGACCAAAAAAACCCCAGAGGACATTTTAAAAATGGTTACAAATTTGTATGCCTTGATTTCCCAATTTATTAAATTAAAATAATGTTACCTACTCCATATATTTTATATGCTTCATTCCTTCAATGTTCAAAGAGTTCTAAGATCTTAGTAGAGTAGGCAGATACAGAAGTACAAAACATATTCTTTTTGATTATCATCTTATTGATCAAAATTTTTCATATACTTGGAAATTCTCCCTGAATTGAAGTGACTTTTCAAAGCCATACAGCAGTGTTTGACTACATGTGGAAAATAACTTGAAAGACCTTTGTTCCAATTAAGATGAAGAGATGGGAAATTTATTCAGAATGCTGGATTAATATCCTTACTTAAAAAAAACAAAAAAAAAAAAAAAAAAAAAAAAAAAAAACCCAAAAAACCAAACAAACAAACCAAAAAAAAACCCAACCAAACAAACAAAACAGAAAACCCCAACAAAACTGTAAGGCTCTGTAAGATAGTAAAAACACAATAAAAAACCTTACAGAGTATAAATTCTTCTCATCTCAATTCTCTTTGGACTTCTGATCTGGCTACAGCAGGAGATATTAAAATGTAAAATTTCAGTTCTAGGAAAAATAACCTATTAAAAAAATCTGTGTGAAGTACAAAAAAGGGCATTTACCAAGGAGTGTATGTAATCAACCTTCATTAAAGAAAAGTATGTTTTCAAAACCTAACTACATTGATGGCTTTAGCAAAACCCTCCAACAATTTTGCGATGTCACACCCTTAAGAGGAAGGGAGCACCCAAGATCCATAAATGCTCGTGGTTGATAGGAACAACAGAAGTCAAAGGGTCTGCAAAAACTAACAAAGTTTTATTAGTAAGTTACACATTTTGCATGGAAATTGCTATGTTAGCCCCTGGCCTCTCATATAAGTACACAGCAGTGGGTTTTGGATAAAGGGGTAAGATGAAAGGGAAGAGAGAAAGGAAGTGATGAGGTAAAGAGGAAGAAAGAGAAAGAAAAGAAAGAAAGGAAGAAAGAGATCACTAGTCCAGTGTTGCTGCAGCTGATGGGGTGTCCAGAATCCTGGGAGAACTGCCTGGGCTTGGTGGGAGTACCTTTTCATTGATAATTTTGCCCACCCTGATGACAGATTCTCACTTTCCATGTAAACTAGTTATGTGCAGCCCATTCTTTCAGACCCTTCTGGAAATGCGTCAGAGGATTTGGGGGTCTTCGGTGGTTTTTTCCTCCCCACCAGTCCATGCCCACTTCTTGAACTCATTCCTGTGCTTGTACTGGACAGTGTTGTGCTTGTCTTCGGGAACCAGAACAAGGACATTTGTCCCACAAAAGTGCTGCTTATCATGGCCCCCTTGTGCAGCCACATCCTGTTCTTTCTCACAGCATGTTATTGTTACCAACAAGTCTTGGTAATTTACCTACAATCCTTGGTTGGTTCCACAGCCATCCACCTATCAGGGTTTGAGATATCCACATTAGTCCCTTACCTTCTGGTCTTCTACAGATGTGTACATGACAATATAGTGATATGCACACTTTTCATTTCATTTTGTAATGCAAGACCTTCTGATAATGACATAAATAATCAGTGACTGAGTCTTGTAAAGTAAAAATATAGTCCACTGAATAACAGAATATACCTTTCATCTTGTCCACTGGCTAGTCCATAGAAGATAAGATTATACTGCTCTCCTGATAGTGTTTTTAATACTGAGAGACCCAGTCCTGGTGATCTTAATCAGATTAAACACGACAGGCTTGATATTGATTTGATATTCAGTCACATTAATATAACATGCAGCAGTTCTATTCGTTATTTGAAAATCTGATTTTATCCAATGTTTTAAAAGAATTTTATTAATGGTACAGGTGTTTATTGATCTTTGAAGGATTTAATTGTTATGATGTAACTAAATTGGACATGGATCAGAAAAAAAAAGGCATTTTGAAGTTGTGCTAATGAAGTCTTTTGCTTCTGTTGAAACAGAGTTCAAATCTGATAATCTATTTTACTTAAACCAGAAGAAAATTACAGCTTAAATTTATCTGTTTCTGTAATCATTACACCTGTTGTACATTGCAGTAACCACCACTGATTTGGGTATGTTTATGCCCATTTTATATCAACATAACAGAGAAAAAAACAAGGCCCACGTAATGTGACTCTTCTTAACGTTCCCTATTCACACAGCTAAGTTGTATATAATCAGCATGTATGAAGTGGATAAAAGCTTATATTCCAGCATAAAAATTGGGGCATCTGTACTTACATCATTGCCACTGACTGCCAGGCAGAGTCATGCAGACCAGAGCAGTAGAAGATTAAAGCACTTGAATTGTGCTGCTTCTGTGTTAACTGATAGGTGTTGCTCAGAAGATGCTAAATGAAGTCCAGGTTTTCCCGGGGCACTTAGAATATTAAATCTAAGCAGGAGTTCACTGTGTTTTTCTAGATAACTCAGCTGAAGATCAGAAATATCACAAGAGTCTTTTACACATGAATAAATCACAGCAGCATTTGCAGAAGTATTCACAAGAGTATTGGTACATCCTGCCTCCTTATGACAAATTTACAGACTCAAAAAGTACACAGCAGTATCTATACAGAGAGGGGGTTCAGCATGTATTGCTTGTACAGACTTGTCCTACCATCACGAGCTCACCGCCTGAACTAGAACTGTTCTGAATTACTTTCACCTGAAGTAAACAATCAAAGGAAATAGTGAATGCAGAAATTGCTTAAAGGTATTTACATTGCTTGTAGTGCCCTGTCTTGTGGTGTCCCTTCAAGAGGGACACCTGCAGTTGCAATCTACATTTGCTCCTCTGATGGATTTTTCAATCAGTTCACTCGGGGAGTCACAAACAAGAGTCATGAAGAGGTTTTCTCTGTGCACAGTAAAAGGGGAACAAGGGATTAATTTACCACACTTCAGCCATCTTGCTTCACTGTCAGCATAACATTCAGGATCTTCCATAATCTCTGGTTGTGATGGCAGGAGCCACTGTTCCCTGGGTTCCCAACAGCCTGCATTATCTGAGCAAAAATGCTGCATCATCTGAGCAAGTGTTGGGGGAATTTCCTGACTTAATGTCTCAGTTTGAGACAAGTTTAGGGGGAAACGTCTCCTCCACAGAAGGCAGGTTTCAGCACTCCCTCCCCCAACGATACAAAAGGAATTTCTTGGAGGAAAGTGAAAAAAACTATTTATTTAACAAAGCGCCCACATGGCACAGAGGAAAAAATGAATAACTGTTAAAATATTAAACCTCCTCGATGCGGAGAAAGCTGGTGGATTCAGAGTTCCCTCTGTAGCTGGCTCAGCCCTCCCGAGGTCCAAGGCCAGGAGGCGGTATCCCCGCAGTCTCCCTGCCAGTCCACTGTTGCGGTGACCCAGCCCACCTCAGGGCTGGATGTCATTAAATGGATCAATTTTCCTGCTCCTGACTTCGATTGTGAGGGCAGGTCTGAGGCCAGCTCATAGGATGACCATCAGACCTAAGGCCATCCTCTCTGGGTGATTGCCACTGCCACATCTCCTCCCCTCTTTCTAGACCCTTCTCTTGTTCTTTAGTCCTTATTGGTTCATCTGTTTATGTATATTTATTAGTTTAATTGCCTATGTATAAGTTTCAGAAAGTTCTCCCCTGTTCCTTTCCCTATTGGCACCTGTCATTCCCATCATCTCCCTATTGGACTGTTTCCCTTAGTTCCTCCCTCTTTTGGAGCACCATAAAAAGGCTTCTTGGGTTTCCCCCCCCCGCCTTTTATGGCGCTCCCCATTCAGCTTTGAAGCTCCTTGTTACTTTTTGTTATCAATAAAGCTGGATCTGTGGGCACCAGAGAGGTCCCTCTACCTCCTTCGCCGCCGTCCCGTTCCTAGGCAACATCCAAGCTGCAGCCTGCTTTTTGTGTGCCTCTGAGCAGAGCGCTCCGACCAGCCACGAGGACTGTGTCCCTTTGGTCACCGACCAGGACACCGCCTGGCCTCCTGCCAGGCCACCGGGCGGCCGTGGCAGCGACGCAGTCCACGGGGTCTGATGATCTGGTTATTGGATCACAGCTAGGCCGAACAGTTACAGAAGAAGATGAAGGAATTTCTGGAGGATTTCAGTTTACAGTCCTGAGAAAACTTTTTGCCTCAGCTCACAAGCTGGCCAAAAGCAGGAATCTACTCTCTCCCACTGCAAGTAGGGCTGAGCAATATGGGGGAGTGTGTGTGAGTCCTTGAACACAAACCACGCTGAAGAATTCACCTGGCTTCCCCCCACCACCCCTTTTCCTCAGACCCAGCTTAAAGCTGTGGGACCCATTACTGGGCATAAAGCAGACGATAGGGAAATACAGTACTACCATAAAGTCACCCCAAGACACTTAACAAGTAGGAAAGAGTGAGTAGCTAGAAGTAACACAACTCATGAATACATAGACTTTAAAGAGTTTCTTATTAGAAAGAGAAGCTAAAAGAAAACTTTATCTTGTTTGTTTCCAACTCTTTTTTTAGGCTAGCGCATGCTCAGTCTTCCAGAAAACCCCAGACGTATGGATGACCCAGCTTTATTTAGTACTCTGACACAGAGTGAGGAGCCCTGAAACCCTGCAACCATTGGCTCCAAAAATTCCAGACTCACCAGATTGGTCAGGCATGATTTGCCCTTAGTGAAGCCATGCTGGCTGTCTCAGATCACCTCCTTGTCTTGGATGTGCCTGAACATTGCTTCCATGAGGATCTGCTCCAGGATCTTCCCAGGCAAAGAGATGAGGCTCACCAGCCTGTAACTTCCCGGGTCTTGTTTTCTTTCCTTTTAAAAAATCAAGAGCAATGTTCCCCTTTTTCCGGTCACCAGGGAGTTTGCCTGACCTCCATGGCTTTTCAAACGCATTTCCTTTGCCTCATTCTTCACCAGCAAGGTTTCCTGGGCTGTTGTGCTCAGAGAGGGAGCAAAGGAGAACTGTCTCCTCCTTGGAAGATGATTGAGGCAAGTGCCTCCTGAAAAATCTTGACTCATCCAGTGTGATCAGATCACACATGCCCTATGTACCTGAAGAAGGGTTTAGGGAGCACCTAATAGCACCTAATAAAACTTCCAGTGCCTGAAGAAGGTTCCAGCTGAATATAAGGGTGGGGAGAAATCACTAGGAGGATAATTAAGCACAGGAACAAATTCTCTAGAGACACTGGAGAACTTACGTTCTTGGAAATTTTCAAGACCTGACACAACAAAGTCCTGAACAGTACTGTCTGAAATCTTTATTCAAACTCGAGCTAGAGCTCCTTTAAGGGCTGTTCCAACCTGGACAGCTCTATGAATTTTGAGAGGGTTTGAGTGGCCTGAGATTCAACAGGAAATAGTCAAGAAAGAAATCAGCTCAGGATTTGCCAAGACTTCAGCTCACCTCTTCCCCTTCCTGATGCATCTCCTCTCTTACCAGTTCAAAATAACATAACATTATGTTTTTAGAGACTACACCATTCTATCCAGGAATATCCTCTGATTCCCAGGTCTCAATCTGGAGCCATATCACATCCTGACTGTATCTGGAGCTCTCATAGTTATAGGGATATATGGAACTTCAGAGCTGTCCTTCCCCTAACCCTGCCTTGCACACCATATTAAATCCTCCCAGGTACAGCTCTTGGAAAGCTGATATGATAGAAGAGATGCTGAGCAGGGTAACACAGCCAGAACACCACTGCACCACAGTGTGACTCAACACATAAATTAGGACACAATTCCTCTGTGGATTTCCTGATCTACTGGCACCCCTGAAAATCTGCCTGTAGCCATGACTCATGAAGGGCACAGAGGATGACTCCAGTACTGTTTGCATAAACAAGGATGTCTGACCATTTCTTCTACATATATATTCCCACTTCTGGATATTTTGTCTTCTGTATATTTTCAGTCTTTAATTTCACTTCCACTCTTTTCCACTGCTCCATGCTAGTTAGTTGGCCCTCACTGTTCTCTGAATATTTCCCTTTGTGAGGAAAAGTTTTGGCTCTTTAATATTTAGCATCAAATAGAACACTGCTGCTTGAACTACACACTTGGACATTTCCCCCTCAAATTTCCAGTGTTGCATTTCCATTCTCTCTGTAAAAAAGACCTTTGGGATTAGCAAATATTGCACAACATTTATCAGTTAGTTGCTACTTAAGTCTCAAAAGTCTTCTAAATTTAAATCTTTTAATTGGAATAAAATGGCAGATCTTTGTGACAATGTAAGTTAGGTGACTGGATAATACATAAACACTAATAAAGTGACACAGAAATAAATCCTCTTAACAGGAATATGCATTAATTTCCACTACTATGATCAGTTTATGAGAGCAAACATTACTATGTAAAACATTGGAGGAGGTATCTGTAGAGAAAAAAATAAATCAGATACCTTCTGATTCCCCAGCAAGAAGAAAGAAACTGCTGCCAGCAGCAGCAAAATAAGTGCATTAAACAGAAAGACAAAGTGAATGGAAAAGGAAAACATAAGGAAGACACTGGTTCAATATAGTACAATTAACAAGGGCTGTGGAAAAGTTCACATTTTATCTAACATCAAGTATTTGACACAACCTATTCATCTCAGTGGGTTCACTGGCCCATAAATTTCTGCAAATATTTGTGGAATGATTATTAGTTGCTGCCTGATAAGATAAATGCCAGAATTTTTTTTCTGAAGATTATCTCATAATCTAGTTTAAGAAGTAATACTGGGATATGACTATTTTTTCATCTCAATTTTAGTGGTATTTTGACACAAAAATCATACCTCTAAAAATTAGCAATCTAAAATCTCACTTCTGTTTCCATTATCTTTGAGATCTCAGGATCAAAATTACAGAGAGAGAAATACAAAAGATACCTTGCTAACAATCCAGAGAAAGGACAAGCTATAAACAAGTCTGAATTTCAGGGGTGTGTTCCAATTACTTGGTTCATTTCTCGAGAGCACTGAGGAAGAAATGCAACCACAGACAGGAACTGAATTCTGGGAGCTTGGCAAACCAGTGGGAGGAAAGAGGAAATGCTGTGTCTAGGGGGCCATGCTGTAATTCAGTTCATTGCAATTTATCAGATTGGTAAACTCTCCAAATGTCACCACAGTGAAAGGGCAAAGCCAGGGCCTACAGGTATCTGTTAGGTAGGTGCAATCCAAATCAAATAGCTCAGACTGGGACCCCACATTGATTCCTGATGCAGCACAAGCTGTTACATAGAATGCCTGCCATCTCTCTCCCTAATAGGCACAGGCAGTGCTTCCTTCTACTCCTCAGCCTCATAATTTAAGGTACTGTGGGTTTTTTAAATTTATGCATCAGTCTGATCTGTATTGAAATTGATGCATAAAGTTCATCCCCGTCTCATCCTGCCACAGTAGGCACCAATCTACAGTTTTCACTTCATGTTTAATTACAAAGCACTAAATAAAAATTTGGACAAATGTGAGCGAAGTAGAATTTAATAGGAAAAAAAAGACCTAAATCCAAATGTACCATTCATAGAAAACTCTGTATAGCATAGCAGGTGCCTCTTTGTTTAGCCCAAGGACCTCTGGGTGCCTATCAGTTTGTTTCTGTGCATGCCCGCAGCTCGACTGCCCCAGTGCCTGCCTCTCCTCAGCCCATTCCTTTGCTTACATCCAGAGCGCATTTCTAGGCCATGCTCCTTGCACGCTAATGGGATTAAGCTCTTCGCAAAATGCAACCGCAATCTTTTCCCATGCGGACCGCGGGAGCAGAAAATTCCCCACGTGTTTAATTCCCGGAGCAAAGGGTGGTGCTGGGGCTCCCACCCTGCCACCCCAGCCCCAGTGACTGAGGCTGCTGCCAGCCCACTGGCTGTGCTCTGTGCAGAGCATTGAGGGTGGACTGGGTCTGCAAGAAGACCAAGAAGAAATCTACATCTCTTCTACACCGTAAGGATTGCAGGGCAGTGCTCTAGGAGCGTGTCCACTCCTCCAGTGACTCTGCATTTCAGGTAAATCACTCCACAGAGACCTTGGGAACCACAGTGACCTGCGCAGTGCAAATATTGTGTAAGACCACTTTAAAAAAAACCCAGCAACTTTTTTTCAGAGATCATTTATGTTTAAGACATCAAAGAGAAAGATCTCCAGCTCTGCAAATGAGTGTACTTAGACATAACTTCATAGTTTTTGCAATTACTCACCAAACATGCCAATTTTAATCCTGTTCAAGTCAACAGACTGCTAACATCCTAAATTTAAGCACCCGAGGCAGTTTTTGCCTGTTATCAGCTTAGGCGAATATTCTAAAGATAAATCTTTTTCCTTCATTTTTACCTTAAGAAACAACAAAATACAAAATTATAAATTTCCATGAGAATGTCCCTGTTTTCAAAGGTGTTCTCCTAGACAACTGTATTTCAGCCTCTGTACAGAAGGAGCCCAAGGAATGGCTCAGTCCAGCAGCAATTTGCATGCACCATCTCTGAGGAAGGAGAAATGATCCTGCATCTGTGTGCTGGGTTTCCTCACCTGCAGCTGGGATGACTTAGCAGAACAGCACTGCATCCTTACGCAGCATCGCAGCTCCAGCCACAGTTACAAATACTCTTGTTGACTGAAATGGTCTTGATTTGTCTCCTAGTCAAACTGTAATCTGTGATGCGCTGTTATGAGAATGGACAATCCTTGGGACTCTGTCCAATTCCTATCAATTTATATTCACTCTCCTCAGGAACAACGGGAGCAAGGTACTTCCCTGATAAACCTCACAGTTCCCTTTCAGAAAGGATGCTGAGGGAAAAAAAATCACATTTCTTTAAACTTATAGTGCAACAAATATTATAACTTTGTGATATTTTTTGGCCAGAACACTGTCTGTACAGTAGAGCTTGCCCTCCATACCATTTTTTTAGCGAGCTTAAAGAAATTATTCTTTTTTTCCCCCCTTCTCTTTAAAGACACAGTGTACAAGATCCTGAGTGTACTGAAGTCAGTAGCAGCTCACTGGAGTACTACTGCATTTTACAGGATCAGACTGAACTAGAAAGTGTTTGAGCATGTTAACACAAGCCCAGAGAAAAAACAGTTCAAGGCTGAAGTTCATGTGAGGACACTGGTTGATGTCATAAACTGTGAAACCGTAACTCCTCTAACTGATGGGTTCTAGCAAAATGCCCAGTATCTGTCCCTCTACTGCTTTTTACAAATGTGTTGATTTATCTTGTTTTGCTTCAGGAATTCTCCTGCAAAGCCAGCATGAATATTACAGAAACTGGGCAATCAGTAAATATGTAAATCTTTCATGCTGTCTACTCACTGAAAAAAGAAATTCTGGGTAATTGGTGTTTCTAGGGAGTTCCATTTTTTTCTTTTTTTTCCTTTCCTTCATAGAAGGTACAAATCAAATCAAGAAAATAGAACCTTCAGCCTGCTAGATTGAAAATGGAGACCTGAATCATTAGAAAGTCATCTTCTGTATTTCTGAACTGAACAGGTGGCATTTGATCTTCAGACATAACTGTGGCAGCTTGGTTGAACTTTGCATGTGCTGCAGAAGTGTTGTCAACCTTGTATTTTCACCTAGACACACAACTGTGTATCTGTCTCTGTGTCTGAATACACACTGTGTAAAAGTCAATCAGTTTAGCTCCAGGTCTCTGATCCCTCCAACACACAAAGCTCAGTTATGCCCTGCAGACTCTGTGGTTGCTGTTGTTACTGTGTTAGTGCAGAGGCTCTGGTTTGAATCCACCCTCGCCACATCAGGCAATAAACAAATACATAACTAGAAATGGTCTCAGCTCCAGAGGACCCAGCATTTACTCCAGAGCAGTAAACACTGATTAAATTATAAATGTAACACTAGATAAACAGCAGTAAAATCTTCACACTATGTGAGAACATCACAAATTCTGCATTGTCCAAAAACTGCTGAAGAAACAATTCAGAAGTATATCTGAATCCTGAAATAAATGTATTGGAAATATTTCATTCTTTTTCCTATAAAAACCAGGTGCATTCATTATGATGAGCTCTACTTTATTTGACCAAGCTGATACTCGTCACTGTAATGAAGTGGAGGATATTTGGCTTGGGAGGCGAAGAAAATACTTTGTGCTCACTTGATTCAAAAGAAAAAGACACTCAGCTGTTTGTTTGTTTGGGAACCTTGGTGTGTGGAAAAAGTACAGGTGATTGAGTCTAATATTCCTGTCATCTCCCTTCCTGCACTGCATCCCATACTCCACAGCCATCACTTGACCAGCTGCAGAAGCTTATTTTAGCTGCACATTAATTGTGCCAGGGACACACTCAGTATAGCTCAGAGGTTACTATTACAAAGTTTATTGGCTCAGGTATGGTGCTGCACAAACAACATTACACAGTGTTTGGTGTCAGTTCAGGAAGCAGTTTTGCCATTTTTATATGACCTGGAACATAAAGAACCAGCTTTACTAACCCAAGCCAGCTCCATACAACTGTATGTCTGAACCACAGTACAAAACCAAGAAAACCCATAAATACAAGACTTGCACCTTTAACTTCATAAAGCTGCATTAGATTCGGCAAGCTCCTGCTCAGGAGGGTGTTTTTGATCCAAGCTGATGCTAGACAGATGCACTCAAATACCCATGAGCAACATTTACTTGTCACCCAGCTCATGAGGAGACCCCAGCATGGAAAAGATAGACAGCAGATCCACATGAGTGGCTCTCAGTAGAGGGCACCTTGGGACACAGCCAAAACTGGTAAACTGTGCTGGATGCACAGTGCCAATTCAGAATCAGTCAGACATCTTTGCAACAGTAAATTCCAGGGTGTCCTGTGTCATTTCACCCATCTGTGTGACAGCATTTTCAAGCTACCTCAGCTTCACAATACTCTGAGCAATGAAGTGACTGAACTTCTGTTACTCTTTGAAGAACATGCAAACACCTCAGTACTGGTTATGCAATGCATACCAAGAAATAACAATTTATGTGGTGTGATACAAAGCCATCACCACAGTCTGAAAATCACCTCCTCCAAAAGTCAAGGCAAGAAGTCTCACAGCATGTCTGGAAGGCTAGCAATCCAAGTCCCAGCAGAAACACAGGCATTGACTTCCAAAGATAAGACCTAGTGGCCAGATGTAGTTCTTAAGAAGGTGTAAAGCAAAGCTGACTTGCTGCGAGTCATGTTCAGAAGCACAAAAACTGACAAACATGTGGAAGGTTAGCTGGGCCAGTCCTGTGACCCAGGTCCTGCGGTCATATAAACACCATTTGGTAGGTGGAGTTCAGAAAAGAGATGCTATGCCATGGACTGAACAGGTCTGTAGACAGACCATCAAGCAGTATTTCAAACGAGTATTAGGGATTGTACATATATATATATATCCTTGCACAAACAAAAGATCTAAATATCAAATTACATATAATCCAATGTGACTGCTCACCAGAAGAATTTGCCATCTCCTGTAAACATAATCTTGCACCAGATTTAACCTTATCCTATGTACTGCATAGATAAAGAAATTCCTCTTATTTTTCATACACACAGTCAAGTCAGTTTTTCATACATACAATCTGCATAGCCCATAATTTTTTAAGAGAAACTTCTACACAAGCCTCTGTATAAAGTGCAAGGTAGAAACACAGGTCTGCTTCATTCACTGAATATGACCCAAACCTTTTTATTCACTTCTATGCAAAATAATCCACTTCTCCGTGATTCCTTGTGATTGGGATACTATTTAACAGGACTATTGATGGATACAATTTAGCAATGAGAATTAAATTCTTGAGCACATTAAAATCTGCTTAGGTGATCTTAACCAATTATGCATTGATTTACTCTGGACTCCCAGCCAGCTATCCAAGATGAAAGTACACTACAAGTACACAATTGAGATGTTGCAGAATGGCATAGGATGGGAAGCTTTAGGAAGGATAAAAGGAGTTTAGCCTTGGAGGAAAAGAAGTCTACAGGTTCCACTCTGTTTTCCTTACAGCTTCACAGCAAAGAACCATATGCAGCGAGGTGGCAAGTGACAGACACCTGAGAAACTCCAGCTGCACCAGCCTGGCCATCAGGCACCAAGGCACCTGTTGCCAAAAATTGTAAGCTTAAACACCACCACAAGTACTAGATACACCAAACCTAAAGCACAAAGAAGCACATTTAAAACTCTGCCCTTTTGCCAGTATATCTGAAAAGAAAAACAACGGTATTCAGAAACAGTGTTGACATTTAATCTGTCAATATGCCTTGGAATTATCACTCAGATAAAGGGAGCACCGGGGATTGGTTCAGGCTCAGAATTAACAACCAAAACAACCAGAAACACTAGAGAGGAAAATTCACACCCTGTACATAACCATGGTGTGTGCAGAAATTCCAGTCACAGAGATCCTCTACACGGTGGTGATGGGACTCTCACAGATAGAAGAAATAAATACCAAGTTTTGCACTAGTGATCAAAGAAAGGATATAATGTAATATTCATCTTAATTTGACAGTCCTTGCATTCCTCCTAAGACATCAGCCTGAGGACATATTTGCAGGATAGTTTTCCTCCAGATACAGTAGCAGACTATATTATGGACTTTATATACATAAAACGCTGACTGCACAATTCTGCTACAAATAGTATCATTTATTATCAGAAATCCCCGGGGAACAAAACATATCCCTGGATTAATATGAATTTATTAAAGCTACCATTAGAGCTTTGTTGATTAAAAATATCTAAACAAGTTCGTCTAAAAATCTCTCACATGCCAAAGGAAAACTTTGGTAAAGAACCCCAACTCTGTGAGTAGGCAAATTGTATCAGAAACAATTTAGCTGTGCTCGCATTTAAATTGAAGAACATTATTTCTTGGTGTGGTTCCATTTGGAGGCAGAAGTTAAGCTCCATATACATTACAAATCCTGATTTCAACAAGGCAGGTGAACAGTCTAAAGTCAGTTTTACAGATAATAGATGGCAGATACAGCACAGAAAGCAAGTATTTGAGTTTCCCAGGATTATTTATCTTCCAACATTGCAACAGTACTCCCACCATCTACTGCTGCAAGAGTTGTACCTAATTTTCTCCAGACTTAAAATATATCCTCCTCACTAGCAAATAGTGATTTAACATAGTTCTGTTTAGCATAGTACCATTTTCTATTAATACTCTGAAATGCCCTAACTTTACAATATTTCATTACAGATATAGCTTAAGATATGTTCCTATGAGCTAAATTAAACTATTATTCAAGTTCTGGCACATTGTAAGATACAAGAAAGAGCCAGCAGGAGGAGGAAGGAGATGCTGACAAAAATTCTGTCTGAGCAAATCATCATTAATTATTCCATTGAAGGCTTGAAGATATATCAGCAGAATTCTGTAGTGAGAAATGTAATAAAAAAAACCCCAAAAATGAAAAAAAAACCACAAACAAAACAAAAAACAAGCCCTGTAGTATTTTTCTGACTTTTCCAATTTCTTGCTAAAGTTAAGATAAAAGAGTGATCTGATAAAATAACTTTTCTTTTTACTAATCAGTTTTCTATTAAAGCAGAATTTTTAAAAAATAAATTAAGCTTTGTCCCTTGCAGCAGAGAAATTTCACCATGAAAAAGATAAGGACAGATAACACAGATAAAGGATGTGTTAAGAGGCAAAATCCTGATGTGACACCTCAGAAGAAAGTTTTTTGAGAAAACATGGGAGATTCATATACAAAGAGAATTTCAAATTACCCCATGATCATGTCGTCACATTGATGGGACACTCCACAAAAGGAATCCTCAGAAGGAATTAAGGAAAAGTCCAGACAATTTCAGAAAAATACTTCTATGTTTAAGGGGAATGTGGAAAAAGTAGAGGAGCTTTCTAAACTAGCAAGCGCTTTTAGATAAGTTTTGCCAGTGGAAGAGAGCAGACTGGGTTGTCTATGCAGCAACAAACAGGACAGAAGAAAAGGGTAAGAGCTACAGAGAGATCTTAGAAAGAAAATGAAAATTTCAATTTTTTTTTGCTCTGATGGGGAAGTTAGGGTAAGAAGATAACTTTGTGTCCATGAGACTGAACAAAAGCAAGTATAAAATCTAAGACAAGAATTAGTTGCAAGTTTGTGGTGGCTAATAGCAATAACAGCTACTACCATTGCTATTAGCAGATTTTGTTGAAAAACAGCACTCAAACAAGAGGGAAGTGTACAGGAAACTCCTGATGTAGGTAGTCTCTTAATGTTTCCAACTTCTTCACAGTCCTTTTCCTGTTCTGTGGAAACCCTTTCCCTCCTGAGAAAACTAATATAAGTAGTTTCCCAGAATCACAGAATAGGTAGGGTTGGAAGGGACCATGGTGGGTCATCTGGTCCAACCTCCCTGCTCAGGCAGGGTCAGCCTAGAGCCCATGGCACGGGATTGTGACCGGATGGTTCTTGAATATCTCCAGTGAGGGAAACCCCACAGCCTCTCTAGGCAAGGTATATGTATTTATATATATAAAACTGGTGGTTTTCTCACATGGAATGGCATAAAACAAGAGCATGCTGAGGTCAGCAGGGACTCACAAGGGTAATCAAATTAACGTGGCTCACAATGGCATTATGGATACACCAGGATCTATACAGAATGACGACAGAAATACCTAGATCTCATCCCTAATCTTACCCCTTGCAATTTTTTTGGACATTCTTATTTCTACCAAAATCTGACTGGTGAAACCCAATGTTTCTGAATCATATTAATAAACAGTAGTTATACAGTTTTTGGATTTATATACCATCAAATAACAACTGATATATTAATTCACCAATGGTTTTTCAGAAAAGGCTAACTGAGCAGGTTGCTTTTTGCTTTTTTTTTTGTTTGTTTGTTTGTTTGTTTGTTTGTTTTTGTTTTTGTTTTTGTTTTTTTTTTTTTAACGCAGCAGAGTAGCATTGTTAACAGTTAGCTGTTTTTCCATATGCCTGATTAGCAGAGAGTGAGACAAGCATTTCCAGTCACGGACGAGCCACAGCTGTGACAGGAACCGTATTTGCTACTTGATCCAAAAGAGTGTTCTCTTGTCTCAGAACAACTCACAGACTCATAGAATCCATGAGGTTGGAAAACACCCTTGAGATCATCGAGTCCAACCTATGACCGAACACCACCGTGTCAACCAGACCATGGCACTGAGTGCCACATCGAGTCCTTCCTCAAGCTCCTCCGGGGACGGTGACTCCATCACCCCCCTGGGAAGCCTATTCCGATGTCTAATCACCCCTTCTGTGACGAAATTCTTCCCAATGCCCGGCCTGAACCTCCCCAAGCGCAGATCGAGGCCGTGCACTCTTCTCCCATTCTCTGGGAGAACCCGCCCCCGACCTGGCTACAACCTCCTGTCAGGTGCTGGTAGAGCGAGAAAGTCACCCAAGCCTTCTCTTCCTCCTCTAGTCAAATACTAGACAAATACGATTCAAAAACCTCAAGTATTTACTCGAATTAGAAGACCAGCTAAAATTATAATGAGTATAACAGAAAGCTCTTGGAAAGCAGGTGTAACTTTATATGTAACCGCTGATCAACAGCAACTTAAAGAGAGGGCTCGGAAGTATTTTCTGTCAAAAAGCGTCATGTTCTTCCACTGAGGCAGCCGGTGCCGAACGCCGGCAGTGGAGGTGGATGGAGATCTGGGTGCTCTGGGAGGCCGGGAGATCCTTTCCCATACTGGACCTTGCCCATACTGGGGCATCAGCCCCAGTCCCTGGGTAAGAGGGGCCCGCGCGGCGCAGCGCTCCCCGGCCGGGAGCGGGCGCGGATGCGGGCGCGAGCGGGGGCCCCCCGCGGAGCCAGGGCGGTGCCGACGCCGCTTTCCTT
>VZTI01001727.1:794108-902594 GCA_013397865.1 Struthidea cinerea
CGGGGGGCGGCACGGCGGGCACGCGGGAGCCGACCGGCCCCGAGCATCGTCCGGCCCCGCCGGGCTGCCCGCCCTGGCCGGGGCCGGAGAGGGCGCACATGTCGCTGCCGCCGAGCAGTCACTCTTTCCTTCTCCCGCGTCTCGCCCCTCCCGCTGTGCTCCACTCGCGCTGGTCGCTGCCTGCGGTTGTGTGCCTGGCGGTGATGCAGCGCGCTCCGGGAACCGGCTGGCGCAAAAGACGTGTTTTCTAGCCCTGTGCTTAGTTCCCGGCCACTGCGGTGTCACATTCGCTAGGCAAGGTGTTGGCTCAGAGGGGAGAGTCGCAGGGCACGGCCCTGCCTTCGTTTCTTGGAAATAGTGGTGCTGACAGCAGTGGCAAAGTGCAGGCGCCCCGTCCGCGCTCCGACCCGGTGATTTCTGCCCCGGCAGCTCCTGACGTGCCTCGCAGCGAGTGTGCCCGGGCCGAAGTCCTGCCCCTGTGCGGCCTCGGGGTCATGTAAGCGTTCAGCCTCCGGGTCCTGGGCAGAGCCAGCGTGTGACTCCCCCTGGCTGGACACATGTGCCCAGCCTCTCCTAGGGTGGAAGACTCACTTATTTCCTTCAGGAGCTGCATTGCAATGTCAAAGAGGCTGTTGGTGGCCTAAACAAAACTACAGTAACAGTCCTGGTTATCATTCTAAAGCATTTATTATGTTTTAGTTCTTTGAACATTCGGCTGCTGGGATGAGTTTCAGGGAGGAGGGTACTTCTGGGTAGAGGAGTTGAAAAGTGAAAGCTATGTTGTGACCGGGTCTTGTTACTGAGTAACTACTGAAGTACAGACCTCACTATGTGCTCTAATCACTGACTTGTGCCTTTCCTAGCTTCTCTGTGGTGATATTATTATTATTATTATTGTCATATCGTTATTATTACTATACGTTCTGTCAAGATGTAAAGAAAGTTAACAGTTATTGTTGCTGTTTGTGGGAAGGAGTTTAGGAAGGTGGGAAGATGCTGATAAATCTTGGAGCAGCTCCATCAGGGCATCCTGATGCTGCTGAGGCTCGCAAAGCTGCTTCCATTCAGGGCGTAATCTAGCTACAGTGCTCTTTATGAACTAGGTTTAAGTGTTTTTTATCTAACTTATTCAAATATGGAAGATACACTTTTTTCCATGTCTGAGACTAATCACGTTAAATACTGCAGGTCTGGATTTAAACAGTATCTACTTTAATTTGCACACTACTTTTTCTAAATTCTCTGGGTGTGCTCAAGGATTGGTGGTAGTGAGACACTGGAGTGACATTAAACCAGTTTGTTTCTGTTTTGTTTGCTGTTTCATAGTAGAGATGACTTGGTAACATTCCAGGAGTGGTAGAACTCTTGAAGAGGTCAAATAAAGGCCTGAGGTGGTGGGGGTTGGGTTTTTTCCCACTCTAAAACTGAATTTGGATGAGGTTTTCTGTGGCAGCTAGAAGCATTTTGTACTATATTTAGAACAGGTGCCCCCCTCAACTGCTTCGTTAGGGCTATTCAAATTGTCTGTCTTTCCATAGGCTTTTTTCCAAATCTTAGGAACTCCGGTGTCTCTGAACAATGCTTAAACAAGTAGCTGCTTTTATCTTGTTAGGTAATATGAGCAAACATCTTCTCCCTGGATGATACTGTCATTTCCTAATCAATGAAACACACTTAGTGAGAGCACTTTCAGTAAAATTGCACTAAAATATTGCAACATCAAGCTTTTTGCCGGAGTTACCAAACACTCGTACTAGCAATTAAAACAAAAGTGAGAATTGATCTTGGGGTTTTTCTTTTTTGTTTTCTATTTTTTTTAGATAGTTCTGCTGTAGCCACAACCGTAGCATCTGTTTGCATGTGCAGAACTGTCTGTACATAACATTTAGACTGAGAAAAAACATGGATCAGGTCAGAAATTTACATGGTGATCCAATTGCAGTAGATGCCAATCCATACAAGCTAATGTTGGTACCAAAAATCACAGAAATAAACAGCTGTGAAAAAAAAAATACGTGCAGATCATACTGAGCGGTACAACCCTAGCTTAGGCAGTTGTCCATCAGAAAAAAAGTTGTGGTATCTCAGGGTCATATCTGTCAGAACTTGTTAGTTTGAGTACTAGCTCCGGTGTCCCAGTTCTCTGTTGCTGCAGTTGGAAATCTGGGGTGAAAGGGGAACTCATTACTGGTTTAGTGCCTATACAATTTCAGAAACAAAGTAATTTGGTAGGCAAAGATTGGTCTGTTGAGAGCTAATCCAGCCTCCCCTCCTTCTACACTATTTTGCTGTCTTCATGTGCATCACAGGACATTTCCTCTTAAATCATAGAGATTGTCAAATATTCAGTTTCGAAATCTTAAAAGTGTTTTTGAAAAAGTGCTGAGTATCATGCTGATTGCTAGTAAAGTCAGTATTTCTATATGGGAGTAGTTCCCAGTAGGTGAATATGCACTGGTTCCGGTACTGAGCTGCCATTACTGACTGGAGCTTACTCAGTTATACAAGTGCTCCAGGATTTTGAGGCTGGGCTTCAAATTGTGCAGTTTATCTCTAAACCTGATAACAAGATAAATGTTTTTACATCACTTAGATTCTTCTTCCAGTGTACTTTGTTGCATATTCTTAAGCTTTTACAAATCCCCCAAAAGTGTAATTCCTCCTGTATGCTGGGAATTATATGCCATCCCTTCAGAGTCTGGGCATGGGCATATGGTATGGTGTGTGTGCAACATGCTGATAAGTAACAGCAGTCTTTTTAATTCTTCTGATCATGAGACTCAAGAGATTCATCAATGCAGTGTTACCTGGGGAACCTCATTGTCTTTATGTTCAGTATAGCAATGGCATTTCTGTTAGTGAAGTTCTCTGCTAGTGACTTGGTATTGCTGGAAAGGGGAAGTTTGAAGTCAGAGTCCTTGTTGATAGAAAGCTGCAAGTGAGGGGTATCAGCAGGCTCCCTGAAAATCACTGTTCATGCTGCATGGTGTCTTAAGTCTTGTGTCTATAGCAAGACACAATTTATATAGCTACATACATATATATATAGCTAGCTATGTGTAGATTATACAATACTCTATAGCAATCTTATCCTCCTGTGACAGTGGGGGTTCTGTTCGCTCTCTGCCCTTCCCCAGTGAGAGGGTCTGTGCCCTTCAGTTCCTCATTTATCTGACATCGTTGACACACCTTGTCTGCATTTTCTTTCTCTTTGATTCCCAGTGCTCTGTTTAGCCTATGTTTGTTTATTTCTGCACAGGCAAGAAATCTTCCAGGGTATATGTAGTCTGAAACTGTGTTGAGAGGATCAGCTTGGCAGAGTTGTGTTGTTCAGTGGGAAGACAACCGTGAGTGGCACGTACGAGGCCTGGGTCGGATGGACTGTGAGCTGCAAATGGGGAAAGGCTATGGACTGAACCTTGTTTGCTGGAGTAATAATAGCTTATTTTGCTTTTGCCAATGAGATCTATTACTGTTGCTTGGCATGTTTCGTAATTAAGCTGATAGCTATAATAAGCTGCCATGCAATTACCTCTTAGGAGGAGCTGACTTGCTATCTAGACTGTAAATGAGATCTGTTTCAGAATTAATTTCTTTCTGGATGCCTTAAGGAAACCCAAAATATACAGAGTTTTAACTCTGTATGCCTTACATGTTGAATTTTAAGTATTTGCCACTTCAAATTACTTCTTTTATTCTGCGTGGATGTAGGAGATCACTGACTTTTGAAACACTTCACGTGAGTGTGTGTTTATTCTAGGCTCTGACAGCCTGTATATTCTTTATTTAGAAGGCTAGAGGTATGTGAGGAAGAGACATGAGTACTCCTTAGCCTACTGGATTTGACTAGTACTTAATGACTGCAAAATATTCTTTACAGCAGCCCATATATTTTTTTTTTCCTTAATTAAATCTTGTGGTGGGAGTGTGAATGTGTTCTCTTATCTCCTGTAATTCTGCCAGTGGGAAAGCATTGGAAACTTCTGGGTCAACACTCCTTGTAAGACGCAATCTTCACGCTATCTAGGTTCGTTATCCTCCAAGTTTTGATTTGCAGTCACGTGGTCGTGTTACAAACCCCAAGACATCATTGCTCAAAAGGAACACTGCAACTGTACAGTATTCAGCCAATTTTTAAATTAATGGGAAGCAACCCCTTCTAGAATCATTGCGGCTTTCATTGCTGAAAAGGTAAATTTTTTTCCTTTTTCATTAAGGAACAGGAAACTTATAGCAGCATGTGCAGTAGTACAGCTGACTAGTCACAAATGTGTAAACGGTAAACATAAGACATTTTGTCATCTCTTTTGTGATGTAAAACTGTGCTGGTTTTGACTGAGGTAGGGTTAATTTTCCTCCTAGGAGCTGGTATGAAGCTGTTTCGGATTTGTGCTGAAAACAATGTGGATAATTCAGGGATATTTTTGATTTTGCTGAGCACTGCTTGCACAGAGTCAAGGCCTTTTCTGCCCCACACACTATCGCACCGGTGGCAAGGCTGGGGGTGCACAAGGAGCTGGGAGGGGGCACCAGGACAGCTGACCCCAACTGACCCAAGGGATATTCCATACCACATGACATCATGCTTAGCATATAAAGCTAGGGGAAGAAGGAGGAAAGGGGGGAACATTCAGAGTGTGGCATTTGTCTTCCCCAGTAACCACTACACGGGCTGGAGCCCTGCTTTTCTGGGAATGCCTGAACAGCTGCCTGCCCATGGGAAGTGATGAATGAATTCCCTGTTCTGCTTTGCTTATGTGCAGAGAACTTTCGCTTTCCCTATTAAACTGTCTTTATCCCAACCAATGAGTTTTCTCACTTGTACCCTTCTAATTCTCTCCCCCATCCTGCTGGGAGGAGTGAGTGAGTGGCAAGCGGGGTTTGGTTGCCAGTTGGGGTTAAACCACAACAAAAACCGTGAAAATCTTTAGCGGTAAAGAAATCTACTGTAAAATGTTACTGTTTTCAAGCTTTGTGTTTTCTTTGAGAAATTTAGAATACGTTCAGTTCTAGTGCTTACACTTGACCTTGCATTTTAAGTGAATGTGGACCTGGTGATGTATAGCATCTCTGCTGATAATTTGCAGATTCTGTCGGAATTCAGTTGCTTGCATGTGCTTCCCTTATTTTTCATAGTACTGACTGATCTCTTAACTTCTTTTTTTCTCACCTCTGGTCCTCTTATATTTCAATAAACATATAAGAAATGGTGGATGAACTCAAATACGGAGACATTAGAAGTGGTACAAGGTCATCATTCAGTCATAACCTCCATTAGCTTATCTCTCTCATCTCTTAAGAGCAGATCTCTCCCAATATTCTCACTTTGGTTCTTAAACATTGTCTCAATCTTATGCATTCTAATAAGGGGCCTGAAGTCTCTCTAAGGCTTTTTTTTTCCTATGGTGATTTGAAGCTTATATAATAAAAATAGTAAGACTGTACTTGACTCTTAGATTTATTTTTGTTTTAAATTCACTTAAAAATGTCTTGCACTTTACCTGCTATTGTTGGATGCCCTTTCTCTTGAGTTATTAAAGATTGATTCTTCTGACATTTCCTCTCTTGTTCAAATAAACTTACCATTTAACCATACTGGCTTTTGGTTTGGTTTTCATTTCCACTGGTGTGGTGTGCATTCCTTCTGTGATTGCTTTGAACGCTACCAAAGCATCCCTGTTGAATATAACTGCTAGTCACAGTTGTGTTGGTTTTTTTCCTGAAGAGGGTCACAACTGCCTTATAACTGCTGTTAGTTGTCTCATCCCAGTGAAGTATATCTGATGGAGCAGTCCCTTTGCTCTTAAGTCCTGGTTCATTTCCTCATTGTTGCTAAAAACTTTGTTTTCCATATAGGTTGTTGGCAAACTTTGCTTTTAACTGGTCTATTGGCTAAATCTCCTGAAGGTTTAGGTAAAGCAGTATTTCATGCCATGGCTCTTTCCACAATGTTTGCAAATAATATGTAATACCACGATTCATGGAGGTCTTGGGGTGCTATGCAGAAGTCTCCCCAGTGTAAGTACCAGCAGTACCACTGCACTAAAATTGTCTAACTCAGTAAGGTGTATTGCAGGGTGAGGATCCCCCAAATAATTCTTGGAGATCAAGGCTTGCAGTACAGTGACCAAGCCTGTGCTTCGGGCCCTTGTGCTGCAGACCTGCAGTGTCCTGGCCAAGTGGCCCAGTGTCCAGGCCATGCTGCTTCTGGCTTACCTTCCACCTGTCCCTTTGAGCCTTCATGGCTCAGGCTGTGTGGCACCATGGGTTCAGTGACCAGGTTGTTCTGTACCCGTTTTGCACTAAGGACTTTTCAAAACAGCTCCAGAAAGCTCAAATACTGTTGTCTTACTTGAACTGGTATCATCTTATCACATGAGAGTTACAGTACAGGCAAGATCCTGCTGGATTGATGTTTGGAGGTTGTTTTCTTCACTGTAGACAGGGCTTGGAAGCATCTTTCTGGTGGTTCGTGTTGGCATCTGACCTAGGGGAGCACCAGGAATTAACCACTAATGGAGATTTTGGCTTCACCTGACTTCTCATGTCACATCTGGTTTTCCCATGTTTTCAAATGGTTGTATTATGTAGGCTTAAATAACCTTTTAAAGTAAGTTCATTGCAATATCTTGTCCAACAAAGCTTGTAGATTATAAGAATATTTATTTTTTTATAAGTCTTCTTATCTATCTTAGAAAAATGTAGCATTTACATCAGTCATCCCTATTTTATGATGAATACCTATTAATTCCTTTTTCTTAAAATTTAACTCTTAATGTTTGGGGTGGGTTTTTTTTGATAGATGATCTAAATGCAATTTGTGCTTCATGTTTTTTCCCCAAAAAACTTGATTTAGTTAAATAGATGTAGTCCTTGTGGAAGTATTCTTTGTTCAGAATATACCTTTGTTTGCATTAAATTTAATAAGGAGCTATCACAACTGGAATAAAAGCACTCTATTTCAGTCATAGTACATAATCTTGTAGGTAGTAGTTCCAAGACTGTCATATGTTTTATAGACAAAACCTAAACCACAGCCTTTGAACTAAACATCAAAAGGCCTTTGAAGATGCTTGGGAGAGTTGTTCTCTTGTAAGGGTCTCTTAATCCCAGTGGAGGCTTTTGTTTGGTTTTCTGTTTGTTGGTTAGGTTGGTTTTTTTTCCTGAAGAGAAGGGGTTTCCTACTGACTTTATAGTCACTCCTACTTATCAAAACCCCTCTGTACACATCCTGCTTCTGTCATCCCCTTACTGAAAGCATGGAGTTATCAATACTGTCTCAATCTGTAAGTCACAAATTTTAACTTCAAATATTGTGCACTGCCTCTGGTTGTACTTTCAACTATCCTTTAGGATACAGAAAGATGCAGGTCTTCATCTGACAGCAAGGAAAGATCAGGCATTTTTTGAAGCATAGTTTTCATTGTCCAAGTGCCTTATGGTGTTGTGTTGGGTTTTTTCTTGTTGGTCGGTTTGTTTTGTTTTCAATGGCATTCTTTGTGTCTTTCATTAACTGTGCCCACTCCTAGACCTTGATCCTTTTTCACACTGTTTTTAGCCATCAGGCATTTCACTACATGCCAAACCTCCTGACCACCACTATGGCAGATGGGTATTATTTCCACGTGTCCTAGAAGTCCAGAAATGATAGCTGACACAATCAGCTGCTGTGACATTTTGTGGGCAGATATTCCTGGTAAGTGCCCTGTCTGAGAGCTTGGGAGCAAAAGATTGCTAGATAAGTCAGCACAGGTTGTAGGTCTTGTGCTTAACTTCTCACACACCTATACAACATAGAATCAAAGAATAGTTGGGATTGAAAGGGACCTTCAAAGGCCATCTAGTCCAGCTCCCCTGCAATGAGCAGGGACATCTTCAACTAGATCAGGTTGCTCAGAGCCCCATCCAACCTGACCTTGAGTGTTTCCAGGGTTGGGTCATCTATCACCTCCTTGGGCAACCTGTTCCAGTGTTTCACTACCTTCATAATAAAAAGAAATTATTATATCTAGTCTTAATCTACCCTCCTTCAATTTAAAACCATCACTCCTTGTCCTGTTGCTTCAGGCCCTGCTAAAAAATGTGTCCACATCTTTCTTGTAAGCCCCCGTCAAGTAAGCAGAGTTTGGTAAGTGTGGTACTTTTAAGACTGGGATTGTGCCTTTAAATATTGAGTAGTATTTTAAAGGGTATCTCAGCTTTGTAGATAAAACTAGCAGCTTTGTGGAATGTCAAAAGAAGCATATTTGAAATTACAGCTGTAAAGTTTGCTCAGATGTAAATATTTTAATTGCCAGGCATGTGTATTTTCACTGTTTAAATAGATTCTAATGTGTGAAGAATATAATTGAATACTACTCATGTGACTTGCAAAGTTAGTTCCTTATCTCCTTCAAGTGCTTAAAGCTACTAAATCACCAAAATGATACTTCTTTCAAACACAAAAATTTCATGTAGGTTTGAATCCCTAGGAGTGACTATTTTCTGGACACTAGCTGTATGTATTTTCAGGTTAAGATTTAATCTTATGTCAGAAAAGATAGCTAAACCTGTGATGCAATTTTTGAGGAATGTGAGTTGGGTTTTTTTAGGTTGAAACTGTCAGCAAGGTAGTCAGGAGGAGCTGTGTCCCCAGGTATGCTGTATAAAGGATAAATCTGTTAGCATTTCAGCCTGATTTCAGCTCTCAAGTTCTGGTTTGCAGCCAGAGCACTGTGTTTTGTGATCATGCTTCAAAGCAGAGCTAGAATAGGAAGTCCCTAAAAAATGTACTTAAATGCAATAAGAAGAGGTGACACCAACTCAGTGGGTGCACTGTGCACCCTAAGCTAATTTGGGCCTGTAACCGTTTTGACAGAGAGAAACTTATAGTGGGAGGAGATGTCTTTGACCTGCCAAAGTTGAGTATATTTTCAAGATGTGAGCTGAAGATCACACAAATTTTCATTACAATATAGGTGTTGGCTTCAGCAACTTGCCCATAGTTGGTAAGTTGAATAATTAAATTTTTTAAAAGAAACCTGAGTATCCTATCTCATGCAGATATAGTTTTCATTGTTTTGTTTGAACTGTTGTGGTGAGAACAACAGCATTGCTTTGGTTTGCTCTCAAGCTTGTCACAATGAGACAATTCTTGTCACAAAGAATTGAGATGCTCATTTGGAGAATTGGTCCTGGCCCATCTGCTGTATACACTTGCAGCTGCTGGGCTCTGTCTTGAGCTTTTACTCCGAAATCATGAACTTAAAAGTCCACTCCCAATTGTAAAACAGAGCAAAATTTTTCATGAAGTTGCTGTAACTTACCTCGGTGGCACCAGTGGGAAGCAAGGAGTTCCCACTCTCCGTGCTTTTATAGTGGATGAGCATTCTAAGGATTTGTTACAGGGTCTTTTTCTTAGACTGCATTTAATACAATTTTTTGTAAAGGGTGTGTGTATATATGTGTGTGTCTTCATATACCCACTAGTTAGAAAGACATGTCAGATGGTACCTATTTTTGTCTGCTCCACAGTAAGGAAGAGAGAATGGGGTGTGTGTGTGTGTTTTCTTTTGTACAGGGATTTTGTCTTCCTTTAAATGTGATGATACCATGCAGAGAGTTTTCTGTGAGCTGGCAGTGTGATGTACTTCTTGGAAGTTCTGCACAGAACTAGGAAAGGACATGTTATATAATTTGTGAAGCGAGACATTTATTAATAGCTAGAACTAAATCTAAAAGCCAGGTTTTGTCTTCGGGTCTAATATTGCTACTCTTGACCATTCTGCTTTTGAGTGGCTGTGGAATTGTAACAGAATGGGTTCGTGCTCCATTAAATGCCTGTGGTGCCGTGCTTTGTTTGAAATAAAGGCAGAAAACATGCAATGACAAGCTTGGGTTTTATTTGATTGGCCTTGTAAACCTCATACAAGTAAAGACAATAGAATGATCTTAAAATTGACCTTTCTTGAATGTTTCCTTGCAGCATTGGAAACACAACCATAACAGCCTTGTGCTGGTATAGGAGAACCAAAAAATGCAGTTGAGTGGTCTAGTTCATTGTCCAAACTGAGTGAAATACTAAAGTTAAATGACAGTTGAGAGGAGAAGGGAAACTGTCATTTTAAAGTCCTTTCACGTACAGTTTTAGCAATACAGGTAAGGGAAGCCTTCAAATATTTTACTTTGAGAATGTCAGAGATACATTTAAAAAATCAGGACAAGAAGGGGGGAGTGGTAAACTATCCCTTTTCCAATTCCTTGTATTAGAGGCAGAAATATTTAAGGTTGTTTGGAGTAAGTAACAGCAAGAATCATATAATAAATTCAGGCTCTAACCTGTAAATATGGGAGTTGGAAAAGAATTAAGACATGAGTTTCATGCCATTTCAGTTTTGTTCTGATGTACAATGTTGCTTTCTCAGCTGTAGGAACAGTTTTTCCTTATGGAATGTATAGACTTGTTCACAGGCTTCTCATCATAATTTAAGAAAACTCTTGATATCTTCAACTTTGGGGATGCCTTACCTTGATTTGTATATTCTGTAATTTAAACACTGATAGTATGAAGCTTCTGTCATTGTGTATTCTTTTTGTTTAATATGGAATTAAGGATTTTGCACAGAGTTTGCTTTTCACACATTAGGAGATGAAATTTTGCAGGTTTAAGTTTTTTTAATGTTTAGCGTGTACTTGTTTCAAATACTGCTGTTACTCAAAGTAAATTTCTGTCTAGATTTACTATCAGGAACTACAAAAAGCTGTAGTAGTTGAATTCAGCGTAACACTGTGTGTTTGTATGACCAGTTCCCACTTAATACACACAGGCAGCAACTTCTCATGCTTCCTTAACATTGAACCTGAGCTTTTTCAAACTGGGGAAAAAAGCCCACCTAGCAAACTTTGTGGGGAGGTACAAACTTCAGGTAGATTTTAGAAGCATTACTGACAGTAACGTCAGATTTGTAAACTGGCTTTGCTGTAACCAGGGCTTGAGAGAGCCACTCCACTCACGGAGAATGGGACACTTGGGTAAAGGCCATTGTCGATGTCTTCTTCAGTCTGGGTGGCTTTTATTTGAGCTATGGGATGGTAGCCTTCAAAACTTTAGTCAAGTGCAAGCAGGTGTTTGGTAGTGGTATGGAATTTTGTGCTTCCTGTAGCTAATAAGCTTGGCCAAAGTGTGGGAGAGCAAAACCTGACCTGGTACACTGGTGTTCAGTGCTGCTCCTAAAATCCTAGCCAGTATTTTTCCCAGTTAATCAAAGCAAAGTCATCAGGGGAGGGGAAGATTACTCTAGGGGAAAAAGACTTGATGAAGAAGCAAAGAATAACAGAGGGAAGACACTCTTTTGAACTGAAAATTGAAGGAGGTTAAAACCCTGGAAATAACCTAAATACTTGTGGTGTAGAATGTGCATAGATAAATAATAAAAGTCCAGAAGGGCTCGGAGTTACTTTTGAGCTTTAATGTACAAATATGATTTCTGTTGTGCTTTGTAGTGATGTTTTGAGTTCTTACTGAAGTTTTTCTTCATGTAGGTTACACACTACAAGCAATATCCACCTAACACAAGCAAAGTATATTCCTACTTTGAATGTCGTGAAAAGAAGACTGAAAATTCCAAATTAAGGAAAGTGAAATATGAAGAAACTGTTTTTTATGGTTTGCAGTACATTCTGAATAAATATTTAAAAGGTAACTGTCTCAAATTCAGTAAAAATTTTCCTCTAATTAAATATCTCACTTTTTCTCAAGCTTGTAGTCTTATAGTTGAAACAATTCCAGGTTATCCTGATACACCATAAGTAGTGACATGCATAATATTTATGTGATTGTGAAAAAAGTTGCCCACCCTCAATTGGTATTGACTTAATCCAGACACCTCTCTACTGTCTTTGTTTATAAAATCAATGGTGTATTAAAATTGAAGAAGTGTTCATGTCCCAAATTCAGTGGGCAAAATTGAAATGAGTGGAAATAGAACAAAGACTCTGCATAGAGTCACAAGCAGATAGAAGATTCAATGGAAAATACATTTTGCATTTTGAACATAAACTTCAGTCTGTATTTGCTGGTTTGTGTGCTGGGTAAACCAATAATGGTTTTACTTTTTCTTCAATTTCCTTAACTTAGATTTTAATTTCCCTTAAATTTTGGATGCCCCTCACCTTTGATCACTGAATATAGAAGCTACACGTGAAAGTGGGTTTTCTACTGACAATTTTAAGAGTAACATCTGAAAATTTCCTTGGTGCTGTTTAAGATTTTATTTGCTTTTTGCCTTATGTACAGATATCACCTGTTCTGACCTGAGTGCATGTTGCCTTCTGCCAAGCTTTAAAGGAAAATTTTAGTCATACATCTTACATGTTTTTGTCTTGATCCAATAAATATCTCTGCCAATTCCACCAAAGATTGAAATTCCATTATAATCAAAACACTTGATAATTTTGTTTCTTTCGTCTTTAGCTATCTGAGGGTTTTTCTCTAAGGTAGATGACTGGCCATACAGCAGTAGCATGCTCATTCAAATATTGTGGTTAGTCTGCTGGTTCCTATCACAGAGTGGTCAGTCAAAGGTTGGTTGCAAAGTCTCTCCATGGGAATTCTCCCTGGAATGGCATAGTTTAACCCTTGTACTAGATATGTCCTTGCTGCAAGTGCCAACTTGCACAATCAACACATTCCTCTGGGAAAAGCACTACTGTTAAACTTCTTGACAGGTTTTTGACCGTCATAAAAGAGTATTAATAATCTCGGATTTTTCCTGAGTCACCTTCAAACCACAAGTGTATTTTACTCTCTTGGTTTCTTGAGCATCCTAATCTATATAATAAATGAAAATAAAGTTTGGTTTAAACGTTCTGCATTTGACATGTTCTTCATGTCTTTATTGAAGGCAAAGTGACTTCGCGGTGCCTGAACCTTTTTGTTATTTATTTTATCAATTGATGAATATTGTAAGTTTCTAAGCTTTCATCTGTTTCTGAAACTCCAGGTAAAGTGGTGACCAAAGAGAAAATCAAGGAAGCCAAAGAAGTATACAGGGAGCATTTTCAAGATGATGTCTTCAATGAAAAGGGATGGAACTATATTCTGGAGGTAAAAAAAATTGCGAAAATAGTTGGAGATCATTGTGAAGGATTTCTGAATCAACTATAGAATAAATACGACAGTCTTTCCTTTTAATCTTGATAGTAAAGACTGGATAAATTTAGCTTCTCGTGTTTAGTGTACAGGGAGTAGCAGCTGTCAAAGAATAATCATATAATTGTAATTCCTTAGGGAAAAGTAATTTTCATCCTTTCAGATGCCAAATACGGCTTTGCAGGTAATAAGGATTTATGGCTGCCGTCAGCCAGCTCCTGTGAGTAGGGGGTTGTTGGCAGGTCTCCATGTGTGATATAGTGCTCAGTAGTTGCCTGCATCATTTGCATGGCTTTCTCAAACTAATCGTTACAATTTTTACTCTAACGCAGAAAGCATTACAACTTCTTGGGTGTATAAATAGTTCCAGACAATACACATTTTGTTCAGTAGTTTCATAAATTTTTCAGAGATATGAATGTTGAACTTTATTATGAAATACAAGGCCCTGAGCACTTCTGACACACAAAACCTTTCAGGTTAAGTCTTTCCACAATTATCCTTTTTCCCTTTTGTTTAAAAAAGTGTCAGATTTCGAGTAATTGCAAACATCTCTTCTCTGTAAAAGCAGCAGATTCAGGCTAATAACCTTCATCAGAGCTGTACTAATCTCTGCAGATTAATTAAATGCTAAACTTCATTGTGGGTTCTGGTGAATGGATATTTTTGGCATTTGAAAGCCCTTTTTTTAGTCCTTTGCGTTTATATTTCCCTGGATACCTAATTGTATATATTTTTATTGGGGGCATCTGTCTATTAATATATCTGGATGTCATCCTGCCACTGGGGTGGACCATAGGTGTGCAAGAGAAGAGTGGATTTCAACTAAATGTTGCAAATGGCTGGAAGGTAAATAAGCCCACGGTTTTCTAAGAGAGAGTTATGAAGAGGTTTGTAGAGGACTAGCATCCAGTTCAAGTAACTGCAAATGTGGGTTCAATCCATATTTGTGTTTAGGCTACATTGTACATTGTGAACTGCTTTCATCCGTGTTTAAAGTGAGCTTGATCCCTCTTTGGATCAAGGGAATTAATGCACTTTTAATGCTGCATGCCTGTCCTCACTGTGTTGTAACGTGGTTTGACTAAGTCCATTCAACTTTCAATCTAGTCAAAATAAGCATTCCTGCATACCCTCTGTACATATTCCTTTGTCAGGTTTTCTTATTAAAATTGTGTGTGTGTGTATACATATAAAAAACCCAAACACGGTTTTCATGTCGTGATCTCAGGTGCTGGTGGCTCTCAAACTGGAAGTGTATGTACTCTGAGTCTTCGTGTGCCCTTTATGCACACACAGACCCTGCTTCTGCTCACTGGATTCCAGTGTATGTTCACACACCTGCCACTGTTTGTCCCTAGCTCAGTTGCCTCAGGTGTGGTAAGGAAAGCAGAGGGTGCAGTGGCTGAGTGAAGTGCCAGAGATTTGAAATTAATTTGAAATGTACACATATCACTTTGTACTGAGAGTAAATGAATGGGTAAATACTGATAGGATGAAGGGGTGGAAGAAACGAGTGGATTTCCTGGAGAACAATGGGCTGGTGTAAAGGCTGGAAGTTGGCAGGAATTGATGATGAGTGATAGCGATGTAAGCCCTGAATTGTACAAGTTAAGTCTATCCAAAATTTTTGCCAAGGGCTGTAATACAGAGCCATGGCACGATCATATCACTTTTTTCCATGGACAAAATCAACACCTACAGCATCTTTGAACTCTGTTCAGGATTTCTTTCATTTAACTATGCTTTTGCCTTCATTGAATCATTATTAAATTATTTTGAGCCTTTTTGAAGGCTTTGTTGTCTTTTGTTAATCCAGATATCTCCAAGTCTGACAACTGGACCCTTTGTGGTATATAAACACAATTTGCTTCAGGTTATTACATTTTCGAATAAACTTTTGAACTGTAAGGTAGAAGAGATTTCTGATGTGTGTTGAGTACTGGAGAATATGTTTTGATGCTACTTATGAATCTGTCATTTCTCTGAATTGATGTAATTTTTGTTGCCTTTAACAGGATATCTCATAGGAAGCTTTCTGTCAAAATATATCACCATCCAAAACATTTTCAGTATTGACAGTATAGCTTGCAGAGCTTTTTCAGAAAGTTATAATTACTCTTTTAGACTTGCTATTTGCAAGTTACTCTTTTTCAAAAGGCATATTTCACACAATGCTTAGCCCTTTGGGGATGAAAGACTGACAAAAAAGTGACACTCCAATATGAGATTTCATGTTTAGTGAGTAATTGAGATGAAAATATTCTCTAAAATAGTTATTAAATGGATCCTGCTGTAATAAATTAACAAAGCACACATTTATACTAAGCAAAACCAGTGGATTTTTTTGAGATCTAGCTAGTAGCTAAACTTTTTTTAGCTTACAGCATGTGAAAGGATTGAAGAAAACGGAGTAGTAAATATTTCTTGTTCTGTGGGTAGAACTTAGGTATTTTTATAGACTGCTTAAGCTTTACTGGCTCAATTTGCCCAAGGAATACTACTGATAACCATCATTTGTTTTGATAAAGAGGCTGGTTTTTAAGTGACAGGATTTTCAGCCTTTTTGATAAGTGTGGATTTTCTCATTTATTTGGGCTAGTGGGTTTGTTTTCTGGACTGAAAGAAATTAAGAAGAAGAAAGCTTTATTGATAACTCATAGCCTGACTTTTATCCATTGCAGTTAAATAAAAGAGAAGTAGGTCCTAATCTTCCCTGTTGTCTAATACTATTATTGTTTCTTACACAGAAATATGATGGCCATCTTCCCATAGAAATAAAGGCTGTTCCTGAGGGCTCTGTAATTCCTAGAGGAAATGTTCTTTTCACAGTAGAAAACACAGATCCAGAGTGCTACTGGCTCACAAATTGGATTGAGGTCAGTTTTGGAAATTTAACATGTTTTTTCGAAGTAAATATTAATGGACTTAAATTTAAGGTTGAATCCTATATTGCTTTAAGGGAAATCTCTGTCAACTTTCATTTTCTGCTTTAATTCTTTTCTGCAGTCCTCTTACACAGACCTTTTTCCCCCACCTGGCAGGAGATCATAATAACTGTACAGGAAATTCACAGCAGTACTTTTATCCATAAAAACAAAGGATGGGGGGAACTGTGTGTCAGTAGTTTGCGAGTGATAACTCCTGAGAAGGTCAATACCTTGCCTGCGGTATAAAGGCTAATTACTTAAGCCCTAAAGCAAACTGTTGGAGGCATCAGTACTTTCTGAACAGGGAATGAAAATAAATAGACCTTTTTGTGCCTGATTAAATGCCAAGTGGGCATTGTTAAGTTCTAAGCAAATATACACCTAATATTGTGATGGGTTTTGTTTTAGACTATTCTTGTGCAGTCATGGTACCCAATCACAGTGGCTACAAACTCTAGAGAGCAGAAAAAGATTTTGGCCAAATATTTGCTGGAGACTTCTGGCAGCTTGGAAGGACTGGAATATAAACTGCATGACTTTGGCTACAGAGGAGTTTCTTCACAAGAGGTAATACTGCTTGTCTAATAATTTGAAAAGTCTAATTTTTCCCTAACTATGAAGAATTGTAGCATGTCTGTTAACCTCTGTGTCCCTGTTCTGCACTGAAATTGTGAATGCACAGAACACTGTTTGGACTACATGTGGAGGGGGAGGTCTGGGCTGGGGGTGGGTACAATGTCTGAACTGTGAGCACTAGACTGGGAGAAGTTTTGTCTGTCTTCCCAGTGTAAGTGAATGAAGAGAGTATTGGTGAAATGGGAATTGAGTCAGAGTTTTGCTGTTACAAACTAGTGCTAGGTGGTGACTAGATTTAGGCTTCTATATTTGGCATGAAAACTGGAAGTTGTATCTTTTTCAGACTGCGGGAATAGGAGCTTCAGCTCATTTGGTGAACTTCAAAGGAACAGACACTGTAGCAGGAATTGCATTAATTAAAAAGTACTATGGTACAAAAGATCCAGTTCCAGGATATTCTGTTCCAGCTGCTGAACACAGGTAAGATACTAGGCTAAGCCTTTCTGAAAATACCTTAGCAAAATGTAATTCTTTTCTTATCCATCTGTGTATCCAGAAATATACCATACAGTACTAGCCATGACTGGTCCAGCTGTGGAAGCTGCAGTTCTGTACTGATGCCCCTATATGTTCTAGGGCCACATAAGTAGCATGGTTGTTCTTAGCTATAAATGTGTTTTAAATGTTTTTAACTATAACCTTCTTAGCAGTGTCTGAGTAAATTTGGATAATTCTTTTTAGAATAAGCTTGAAGGCTTACAGTGTATAGATATTGAGGATTCACATTATGAACTTCAAATATTGTTTTAAATATAAAATTATTAATTGAAAAACTCTGTAAGTTGCAGTTCTGGACTCTCACAGTTCATGTTCTCCCTCCAGAAGAGGCAGTTGCTCTCAAGCTTCCCGTCAGTCTAACTAGTAATGGTAAATCCTTGCTATATCACTAAGAATTGTGAATGAGTTTTTAAGAGTAAGGAAACTGATCTCAGACATTTGAGAGAGAGGGCTCTTGCTTTTTTTCTAATCCATGTCCTGTACAAGGTTGGGAGTGAAAGCGAATCCGTGAATTTCAGTTGCATGTCTACACACCGAAATGAGAATATGAAAGAAGGTTGTGTTTTTCATATTGAGCACAAAAGCCAGTTAACTATTTAGTGTTGATTTTGAATAGTTAGTATTCATATAGGATTGCAAGACAGATAATGGAAAAGCTTGAATGGATAGCCCTTATAGAGTAGTGGTCATCTTTAAAGGAGCACTGCTTCATAGAACTTCCTGTAGCATTGCTGTAATGCTGTTCTAGAACCCCTGCTTGATCAATAGACATGACAGTTTTTGTCTGAAACTTCTGATGACCCAAACTACTATAAAATGTTTTGTAATGAAAGCAAACACATGGAGTCAAGATCAAGTGTCTTTTGCACAGCATATTGAAGTGGTGGCATTAGAGCAGAGAGCTTAAACTGCCCTACTTAAAGTTTGCACCACCAAATACAGACTGCAGTCGCCCTTTCCAAGTTAATACACAAAAAGGGTCTCATACAAGAGACCCTAATTTTTACAGAATTGTTGTACTGTTCCACGACCTCCAGTATAAGGTGGTGTTGTGAGCATGGTGCTTGCCCCTGGCATGTCAGCAGGGCTCTTCTGGGACTGCCCCAACCTCTTTGAAATAAAGTTTGTTTGTCTCCCCACTACCATGATCTGGGACTTGTCCACACAGCAGATAATGCTGGAATTTTAAGGTAAAAATTCAATGCCCACTGACTCTTGTGCTGTGCATGAGAGCATTTTTAGGTCTTTGCACACAGGTTACTAAAGTCATTTATGTCAGCTGGTTTGTGACAACCACGTACAGAGCAGCTACTGCAGATCAACTGCATGCAGTAACTTACTACTGCTCTCAGCAACTCTGGTTTATGTGCTCACCTGTGGTAATGTTCTGAGGTTCCTCTGGAAGAATGTTTGTATAAGTGAGAATATTTGTTTTATATCACTATTAAAAAACAAAATAAATTCTGTTTTCTTCTTTAGTTTTTTCTAATATGTGGTGTGGTGCTTCGTTTTCGACTTCCTATTTTGTAGCGTGAAGTTGTCAGAGCAGATGTTCTGTTCTTGCATCTGTAGTTCCCTAGCTGTCTGAATTTAGTCTGTTTATTTAGTATATAGTGTATTTATCATCCATGCAACACAGAGCTGATAAGCACATAGTTTCTACTGTCTTGTAATCATACTGCTTATCATTGTCTTGAACTGCTGCTGGCAGGAAATGCAGAATGACATGTAAATGCAACTCTAATATGAATTTTTCAATTGCCTTTGCAGTACCATAACAGCTTGGGGGAAAGATCATGAAAAAGATGCTTTTGAACACATAGTAACACAGTTTTCTTCAGTGCCTGTATCTGTGGTTAGTGACAGCTACGACATTTACAATGCTTGTGAAAAAATATGGGGTGATGACCTAAGGCATATAATTGAAGCCCGAAGTCCAGAGGCACCGCTTATTATTAGACCAGATTCTGGGAATCCCCTTGACACTGTTCTAAAGGTAATCCTTTCTTGAATCCATTTGTATACAAGATTGGGAGAGCAGTTGTTTGGTAATGACGGGCTAGCAAACATATAGTGCTCTAACTTGGTATGCATCATATATATTTGATGCTGCCTAATTTGCACCTATGAAAAACGTAAATCTTTACTTCACCTCAATATAGATATGGAAATTCTTTTGCAATCCAAATAGTTTCATATTTTTCATCAATCCCGTTCTTGCATATGGTTCTTGAAGCTTTTACAAGTTACCAGTTTTGCTGATGTAATGATGTTGTAATGCTTCTATAAAGAGAAACTTCATCACTTAATAACAAACACAACGGGAAGCAACTTGAGTGCTAGTAAATGCCAGGCCGAAAACAATTCTTACCACTAAGTTTAGGTATCTTGGCATCCCGTGTTAATGTAATTCACTATTTTGTGCTGCAAATACATATGTAGCCCTCTTCTCTCTTTTATAAGATGTGCATTTAAGTCAGTGGCACTGACTCCACATTGAAAAATGCTTCTTGCCTCAGTGCTCTTTAGAAAACATAATGATTGTTGCAGTTCATAATAAAAGCTGTTGATACCTCTGATTTTGAGTAACTGTCAGCACTGCCCTAATAAGAGAGTAGGGGCAATGTTAGTTATATTGGTACTCTATCAAATTAGATCTATACAGTATAAACACTTTTCTTTTTTTTTTCCTTTGGGATAAGTGGCATATCACAAATAGGAACCCTAAATGACCTTTGTCAGAGCGATAAAAACTCCTAGCTGAAGTGTTTAATTTTAAATATTTGTGGCTTACAAAATCACAGAAAACTGAAAGCCTCATCCACTATCTTAAGGGAGGTCAAAAGAAGAGCAGGATCTTCAGCTGACACATTTAATAACAAAAATTCACAGCAAGCAAAGGGAGAAAGGGGGGAAGCATGATTCTAATTAGCTCTCGGGTGCAAGTTCATAAACACCATATTGTCTATGGCTGCTTTAAGGTCTTCCACCACAATGGCTGGCGTGCTTTTTCTTTGTGTGGGTAGATTTAGAGCATGATTATGTGGGTATATTTATGGATTTATTTTAATTTTTTAGAAAAAGCATGACTCAAATGGGGAAATAGTTTCTTTACTAGAATGGCAGGTTTTTATTTTCATTTTTGAACTGTCTCCTTTCCCTTTTCAATAGGTCTTGGAGATCTTGGGGAAGAAGTTTCCCATTACAGAGAATTCAAAAGGCTACAAGTTGTTGCCGCCGTATCTCAGAGTTATTCAAGGGGATGGTGTGGATATCAACACGTTGCAAGAGGTAGGAGATCCTGTTCATGTGTCAGGGTGACGCTGGCAAGGTTGATATTTAATCTGGAGTCTGTTACAACTAGTCAGATTTTGCAGCAGAGACTGTTTGACCCCTGCCCTTCATTACAGACACTGGCAGTGATATCATAATGCACAAAACAAATTCATTAAAACTCCACAGGAAATTATTATGATGCATAAAAAAACCGTAAAAGGCATTTTCTAATCCCCCTGTTGTAACCCTTCTCTTTCCACTGTCTCTCCTTTTGTTTGCTTTCATCATGCTTGTCAAGTCTAATTGAGATCAAAATCTGGCAGTGTTTGGTAATTTCATTGATGTCTAAGGCACACTGCATGATCACTGTGCTGCAGCAATAGTAGTAATTAGCTGGTTTGTCTCATTAGTTATGTACCATCTCAAGTCTGCTTGTCCTCACATATTGAAGGTGTAGTTTTGAAGGAGACTTTTTAAAACCGAGGGTAAGGAACGCAAGTTCCTTGATTGGGCAGCTAGTGGAATGAGGATTAGTTGAAAACCCAGAAAATATGTGTGACAGATTAGGCTATAGTCTGAGTCAAAATAGCAATTTTACCAAGACATAAATTGATAATTTAGTGGATTCTGCATGCTTGAAACAAGTCATGAATTCACTGCTATGGACTAGGGGTAGATATTAGGTACTTCAATATGGTTATAAAGGTATAGACTGCAGTAACTACAGATGACAAAGGGCATGTAAGAGGAAGATGACTTGACTTTGTCAGGTTTGTCCTGAGTCTTTTATCTTCAGCTGTATTAGAGTTCAAAACCAGAAATAAGTTGAATAAAGTTAAGATTAATTTTACTTGAATTTATTGACACTTGTCTTAGCTTTGTAGACTGACACATCCTTAGGTTCTTCTCAACAAAGCTGACTTTTGCCGCTTCTCAAAATTAGGAGCGAGTGAGGTATCAATTTTGGGTTTTAGTTAGTCTGAAGCTATCTGCATGTCTAACATGTTCACATAATGTGAACCTCAATGACAGAACTCAGATTTGTCACTCAGATCCCTAGAGAGCAGTTAATACTGAGATTGTAACCTGATAGACCAGCTATAGTGCAGTCATGCTCTGCAGTTTTTTCCCCCCTCCAATGGCCTTTAAAGTAAATTCTACTTTATTTTTTTGTCCCATGTGGCTTTTTGACAATATACAACTATGCTAATATGCTTAACAGAACACAAGCACGTGAGGTTAATAGCTGTAAAGAAAGTCTTGTTGTCAGATAGCAGGGGAAGAGACTCTGTTAAAGAAAACAAAACCCACACAGAAGTAAAACATTTCTGCTTGTTCTGAACAACAGTCTAACAGGACTGATGCCTGTGTTAGGCAAAGTATGTTATGGTTGAGATTTTCATGAGTTGTGAGAGGACAGAAACTGGACTGTTCATTCTTGTAAGGAACTCTGGTTGCTTTTTCTAAGTTATGCTGGATAAAATTCAAGGATGTCATATTGCATCAATTCTAATTAAAATATTAAGGCAAGTATATAAAAATCTTTGTGTCAGAGTGAAAAATGCTCTGATCTTCAAGTTCTAAATAGAGCAGTAAAACAATTGCAGCAGCTAATGGGAGAGGATGAGAGAATGAGCAATTCTTTGTTCAGGTGCTCTGCCTGTTTACATATTTTCCTTTTGAAGCTGTAATTGATTATGAGAAGTCTACCCATAACATGTAATAGAAGAGAGCAGAAGATCCAGCTCCCCAAGACATACAGAGCAGCCAGATCGCTGCTGCCTAGTGGCACCTTCTCATCTCTTCCTGACACTAGTCTTGCTGTGCCTCATGTCAGCTTAGGTCATCGAACCGCTAGTCATTAAAATAATTTAGACCACACATGTAACAGCAAACTAACTCTGCCAAAAGTGATCCGTTTTGTGGTTTAGTGAATTAAATTGTCCCCCAAAAAGGGGCTGATGCTCACCAGCACTATACAGGAGAAAAAACCCTGTTGTTTAGAGCTGGGAAAAATGGGCAGGAAGGAAAGAGACATTTCTCATTTGACAGCAGCAAATTATGTTGGAGCAAAATGATCATGATTTTGCAACCTAATTTTAGTTTTATGTAAATATCATGAATCCCTTCATCCTCCTATGTCAGCAAACCCCAGGTTTTACCATGTTGACTTTTAGAAGATTGGATAATAGCATACCTTTAAAAAAAACCCCTAAAACAACAAACAAAAACCAAAACAAAGCAACCCACCAAAACCAAACCAACACTGAAGTATAATTCATTCTTTTCCAAAAGCAGTTAGCATGAACAAATACGAATGTATAACTGTGGCCATCTTTTTTTTCCCCCCTCTTGTAGCCTTTGCAGGATTTTTATTCCAATTACTCCATATCAACATTCAATTCTAGGCATGATTTATTGTTACAGATCAGATGAAAGGTAATGGGTACAGTAGGAAAATCTAGAATGAGTGATGACCAATAGTCTCATTTAGCTATCCAACGTAGCTGAAACAACAATATAGAAAACAACTCAGAGTATAAACTGGATTTTAAAATTCTTTGTTTTAATAGGGGATGCTGGTAGAACAGGTAAGGAAACTTTTTTAACTTTCTTTGCATTTTCACTTTTAAAAATCATTCCAATCTGCTAACTCCACAATATACTACACTTTCAAAGGATTTTCTTTGAACATTCAATTTCCAGATGTCTTTAAATCTTTACACAAAATAAATCCTCTAATCTGGGGTCACAGTTGATACATTAATCATGCTCATAATGGTCAGAGGAAGCTGGTCAAAACCTTGACACCTGCATTGAGAACAGTGTATATGTTTGAAAGTGTGAAACAGAGAATTCTTCTGTATTGTTTTCCTTTGGGGGAGGCTTCAGTTGTTTCAGATCTCCCCCTTCCCTATTACTGCTGCTGTTTGCCATCTCTCCCCATACCTAAGGAAGTAACAGTGTCTGGGCCTTTGCTGCGGGTCACTGGTACAGTCAGAGCTGTCTTTCAGCTTAGTCTGGATTTCCCTTCCCCTTCTCACCAGACAAAGATCAGTCTAAGTCAGGAAATCCTTTGAGAGATAGTGTAAAGCTAGAAGCCAGTTCTTCACCCGGGGTAAGTGAGGAGTTGTGCCTGTAGCACTAGATGAACAAACCATCTGTAAATGAGAGCAGGAACACGAGCTGAAAGGGGGTTCACGTTTCTTCCCACCCAGGCAAGAGGGTTAAGCAGCCATGGCCCAGCTATGCTGTACTTGCACTAACATCTGTTAACCTGCAGGTATCAGTGACCATGAAGCTTCAGCATCACGTGCCTTGGTGTAGGATGTTGTTTATACCAGGGAGTTGTATCTTGCAGGCGTGTTCAAGCGAGTTCGGTGTCAGACCTGGCCTTTGCAATGGCACAATGAGGCAAGCAGAACACATTGGCTCGGGCTTGGCCAGCAGTTCACATAGCTTCAGGCTTGCTCAGGGTCTGGACAGAACCAGAGGCCAGGTGGAGTTTACCTACGTTTGCCTCTTTAAAAGACAGCACAGATAAGTAGAGTCCATATCCAGGCCCAGTTAAGTCTCATTTCTTATGGCAGTATTGGGCATTATGCGTAAGTAGAGGGATACAAAATACCTTTTCTTACCCTTCCTTTGTCAACTTTAGTTACTTCGGAGATGCTTAAAGAAGAATTTAATTAATTTCAATCCTTTAGCTTCCCTGAGTACTTCTTTTAACTGCTTCCAGGGGAATCTAATCACCTGAAAATAAAGATTCCTTTTGCTCTTGGTCACTGAGAGGGTATGATGTCTACTGCTAAAATCCACAAGATTGTCACATATTTGAGAGGGCATTTTTTCAGGATACCAAGCTTCTAAAGGGTTCTCTTAAGTGGAAGTCATGGTGGTAGAGCTTGAAATTAACTTTGCTTGACTTGCTGAATGAGGCCGAAAAGAAAAGCTGGTACCATTGAAATGATGGAAACTCACTGATAAGATTTCTCCTGGGGAAATCTCTGATAGAAATCTAGTGGGAAGGTGTTCCAAGCATGCCCTCAGAAGGTTATGACTCTACTGTCCCCCTGTCCTGTTGACCGGCCTCTGTCAGGCATTCAGAGTATCTGTGAAGACAGTCTGCCTGTGACTAAGTGCATAAACAAAACACTAGTGTGGGCTTCTGTTTGCACTACCAGTTTGTCACGGTCTGAAACGGAATTGTGGTTTTCTTTTTCCCTCTTTTGAGCCTTAGCTGTCCCTTTAAAAAGCAGCTTGACATCGGTAGCTAGTGAAACAGTCCTGTTCAGTGTTAATCTGGCATTTCTTCTTGATGCAGGAGGCTAAGATTGCCCAAAATATTACCAGATTTCTCACTATGTTGATTTTTGAAATTCTGCAGTGTTGCCCATAGATTATGTCCTTCCATTCTGCTTCTCAGCTTCCTTTTTTCCTGGATGGATGGTATTTTGCTATCTCACCTACTCTGGTTTTCTCACCTGCTTTTGTTAGTAAAATGTTAGGAAAAGAGAGTTTGAACTCCTGTTCTGGGGCTATAACCATCATTTCGGGCTGTCATAAGGGTAACAGGTCAGGGAAACAAACCTTGGCCCTTTATGAGCATGACCAAATGAGCAGCCATTACTCCAGGCTAGAGGATGTCACATTTGTCGGGATGGAATGAGGGTGGAGGTAAACGATACAGTAACTTTTACCTTGACTGTTGCTAGCAGCGCAGTTCACATTGGTCTGTACCTGACCGAGAAGGTCGCAAAGCAAACTCTTTGAGCAGCTTTATGTATTTTCATGTCCCATCTTTGAAATTGCTAGTCTTATTCTAAACAATGTGATTTTCAAGAAAATTGCTCTGTTCAAGTCATTGGTCAAGAGAGGGTAATAACTTTCTGGAGCTGAGCAGGATGACTGCATTGTTTCAGGATACAGGCTCTGCTTCGAGGTCTTCCCATAATTCTGAGAAATTGGAAGGCTCTGAAATACTCCCATGAAGTCTTTTATTTTCTTTAGAGCTCTGTTTCTCTGGGCACTGCATTACTGTGCCACCCTAGCTTGGGAGGTATATGTGCTGGCATGATAATTGTGTTACAGCAAAAGCTGTCCAGTTCCATGCTGAAACTGTAAATAAAAATGCAAACAGTGTGCCAAGTATTGACCAAATTATTACGTACATCTCCTGGAAACTGAATGTTAGTTGGCTTAATTGTCTGTAAAAGCATCTTGTTTAAGTAGTATAATATTTTTATGGAAAAATGGCATGGCCTAGAAGTACGCTCCATCATAATTTTCTTTTTCTTATTAGATTGTGGAGGGAATGAAGAACAATAAATGGAGTATTGAGAATATTGCCTTTGGATCTGGTGGAGCTTTGTTGCAGAAACTAACCAGAGACCTCTTAAACTGTTCCTTCAAATGTAGTTACGTGGTGACCAACGGCCTTGGGGTATGTCTTTGTACAGCTTCTACCACTCTGCTTTCAGTAGAGGCCTCCCCAGTTGAAAACCTGTTTGACATTTCCTGTTACGTTACCACCATCTGCATTAGGTCCCACAAAGCCCTTTCCTCTTAAAAAAATCCTCTCTTCGGTTTAGGTAAATGTCTTCAAAGATCCTGTTGCCGATCCCAACAAAAGGTCGAAGAAAGGACGGCTGTCGTTGCATAGGACACCTGCTGGAGAGTATGTGACACTCGAGGAAGGCAAGGGAGATCTTGAAGAGTATGGACAGGTATTTCAATTTTCATTGATTTTTTTCAATTCAATTTTGAATTTTCAAAATCTGTTATATCATTCTTCATGCAAAAAATAGAGTGAGAAAAAGCAGGTTATAACTTAATTTCAAAATTTAGTTCTGATTTGTCATTTTGTTCAACTCCCATCTTATTACCTCAGTACCAAATTCAGTAACAGCAGAATGTTAGAATGACAGTAGAATGTTCAGGTTTTACAATTACAGATCTTTCTCTTTTGTTTGTCTTCAGAAACATGAGAACATTACTGCTTTTCCCAAAAACTAAAGTCTCAGTGTTGCAGAATATACACTGGCCAGATAGTTTTGTCTGGCCTATATTGCACAATTTGAGTGGTGACCCTAGCTGCAGGTGGAACAGGGACAGCTGTAACTAAAATGTGTTTCGACTTCCTCACTGAGATTTTTGTAAATAGTTCCTTCAGGAGTTAATGCCCTGTATGCAAAATAGTTCCACAGTTTCTAAAGATGGAAATTTAAACCAGGAATTCAGTTTTCCTGTGAATTGTTTACAATCGCAAAACAGAATGCTATTTCTGTGAAATAAGCACAAACTTTATGCCCATCTCAGGCTTTCAGTTTGATATGTGTCGTGTTTTCAGCGTGCAACAGTGAAACATTAAACTGCATGTTGAGTCTCTTCCCAAGTTAAGAGGACTGAAATTAAGTTGTCAAATTGCGCTTCTGCTTTTAGAAGCTGAATTTCTTCTGGTATACAGAAGCTGTTTCTGTGCTACTAGGCAGAGGACTACTACTAGGCACATTGTTTTACATAACAGTAAGCATCAAACTGAGTTCTCTGAGATATTTCACCATTAAAAAAAACTGTGTTATACACACTGAAGATATTCTGCTGTAGGCACAAAGATCTTGTATAAATTTGAAACTTTTTTCTATGTACATATTCATGTACATATGTTAATGATGAACATTCATATGTATGTAGAGAGGGAAGGGCCTAATGGTGAGAAATCTCTTCAACACAAACTACAAGACTTTGGCTCTGAAATTAGCCAATATATTGTCCCTTCATTTTTGACAGATGAAATTATTCATTAAAACTTCTTTGGTCCCAAGCTATTAACAGGTGAAACTATTTATTAAAATATTTTTGGTCCCAGGGTATTAGAGAGGGTCATTGGCGTGGTAGCGGTTCTGGGGCTCCCTGGAAACCCCTGGGAAATGTGCCCTTCTGTGGGCCCATTTCCCTAAAGCCACAGGTCCTTGCTGTAGGTCACCAAGTGGAGGGACTGCTCAGTGTTGCTGCTGTGCTGACTTTTGTTGTTAGATGTGCTTATTGCCCTTCCAAAGTGCTGTGTGCAAGCCCTTCCTGATACGCTGTTTTACAAAATACATGAGCAAAGGGTACTGTGAAGAAAGATATTTAAGTTTCTTTTTTTTTCTAGAGGAAAAAAATATTTCATCAACCTCTGTAATTGAATTGTATTTGACTGGTTGAGTATCATCTTTCTTACAAACTACTCTAGCAAGGTGTATTTAGCTTGTATTTGGCTTTGGCCAGGTGTAGATACCTCACTCAAGGGACTACTCAGCACAAAGCTACTGCCTGTGCACAGGATGACCCAAACCCTTTCTTCTGTGTAGCCATTAGTGAAAGGTGTCAGAAGAAGCCGTAAAGATTTAGTATCTTGACAGTCTAAAGTTCCAGCCTTACCAGCCTGGATTTGCGTGCTTGCTTGTGTAAGCTGTGTTTGCCAGATCACTCTTGCTAAAAAGGCGGTGTTTCTTGCAGGACCTGCTTCACACAGTGTTTAAGAATGGAAAGGTAACGAAGTCATACTCATTTGATGAAGTAAGACAAAATGCCAGGCTGAAGAGCAGTGAATTACAGACGGCGTCTCACTAAGTTCCATTCCATGTCTGTGTATGTGTGTGTAACTAGTTCGTACTGCATAGCTACTGGTTTATTGTACAGATTTGTGTGTTTGTGTTTTATGACATTGTAGCCAAATTATTTGTTGGTTTATGGACATACTGCCCTATCTTTTGCCAGTCTTTAGAAGATGAAATCAGGAAACGGTACTTACATTGTAAAACATATTTAATGCTGAAGTGTGCTTTTTAGGGCCCTTTGCCAGTAGTGATTCAATCTGGTATTGATCTTTTCACAAATGAGACAGAGCTGAGAAACTTTTTTATATATAACAGAATATCACAAAATGGATTTACATAAAATTATCATGATTGCTTTATGTTTATATTTAACTTGTATTTTTGTACAAACAAGATTGTGTAAAATATATTTAAAGTTTCAATAATTAAGTCTTTCCAACTTTTCATGATTTTTATGAGCACAGACTTTCAAGAAAATATTTAGTGGGGGGGGAATCCATTGCCTTTTGTCCATTAATCAGCAAATAAAACATGGCCTTAAAAGTTTGTTGTGACATTGTTCCATTTGACAACTAAATCAGGACTCGTATCTCCTTAAGATCCCATAGAGTTGCTGACCTCACCATTTCTTGTAGTTGTCTGTATTAGTAAATCTGCATTAAACAAAATTACTGTTCTTACTAGAAGGTTTAGGTACTACAGACCTTGCTGGCACAGTAAGGTATGTAAGTGAAATGCCAAATTTGAAAGGATTCTCTACTGCAACTTAACTTGCCAAGTCTATCCCACTTGGTATATGCACCTCAATATTTTAAGAGTAAAGTTTTTAAGAGATCTCCTCTTCCACTATAGAATATATGTGTAAAATACTGAAATATGGAAGCGGTGTATTTTAAAGTAATTACACTTCTGGGTTTATTTTTCATATACTATAAGTGACGTGACTTTAAAGCAAAATACTGGACTGGGTAGTGCACTTTTTTACTTTTTTGTATTTTTTTCATTGATTTGCCTTTTGTCAGACTGGATGTTAAATTGTAAAAATGTTTAACTATTTTTGTTAACAACTTTAATAAAACTCTATGCTAGCCAAACTCCTACATGAATGGCAGACCTGTTTCCCCTTCTCGCCCCATCTGTTTGGTGTGAGGAGGGGCTTTTATTTTGCAGAGGGTAGCTGTAAAACAATGTATTTGAGAGATACTTTTGAACTGTCTGCACTTGATTGTATTTGCTCTCTGCATATGCTTTGATATGAGTATCTGCTGGAAAATGAAACTGTTGAGGATTTTATTTGAGAAGCTATGTAGTAACCTCTGAAATGTTTGATAGTACTGTAGGAAGGCTCTCACTAGAAAAGTACCTCCCTTACTTAGAAACAAAAACGAACAGCAAAAGCAAGCAGCTCCTGTTCTGCTGGTGATCAGCTATCAGCCAATTGCTTAATATACTGATGTAATTAATGCTTCTAATTAGTAAATGATGTTACTGGAAACTGTTAGAGGTCTAAAATAATTTAAGCCTACAAAATCTTATAAAATGTGCTTTTAAAGGAAGATTGAAAAGCCATACTTCATTGTTCTTATTCTCTCACCAAAAAGGGCCACATCAAAGCATCCATAATATTTCCAGGGTTTGTGGTTAAGACATTTATGCCCAGTCTCAAAAGTTATTGTTAATAAAAACCTGTTTTTCACTTGTAGTGTATGTAATTATACATTTAAGTGATGTATTGTTTCAAGAATAGTGTTTTAGTAAAACTCTAAATGCTGACCTTTCACACTGAGGAACTGCCTTCCCTTAGCTATTAATTATATTGTTTGGTTTTGGCCAGGAAAGATTTTGAATCTGGACTTAGTATCAGTAGCAGGTAAATAGTACAGAGCCTATTTCACTCCTCCATGTGTGTACTAGGGAATTTTATGATGTATGGTTTAAAAAACAATAAAGTAAATGCTGCTTTCATTCTGTACCAATAAAAATTTTGATAACTATTGACTACCCATAACTGATATTTTTGTACTTGAGAACTGAGGATATACTGTGGAAGCACTGTTTTCATGTGTACCATGAAATACATTATAATTGTTCAGTGTTGTCTAAAACTTTCAGCTTATTAGTTGGAAACTCAAAGCAAATTCTCTACTTGTGCATGTCACTTTCAGAAAGCTGTAACGTCACTCATTTTATTAAATGTTAATAACTTTCAAAGGGGAAAAAATAGAAAAACACCTGGTGCTATTCAGACCTGAACACTTGTCTCTTTGTGTTTGGCAGTTTGACATTCTGGGCATCAAGGAGTTGACAGAAATTGCTGCAGTGCTTGAACCATACAATATCCTAATTCTTCCACATGAAAGCAAACAGCATGTTTGTTTGTTTTAAATTACTAGATTTGTAGTCATTGATATATTTTAATTATCCCCATTTCATAATATAATACAGTATTTGTATTTAAAAATAGGAATTTTGTGTTTAATACTCTGATTTGTAACCATATTTAGCATAAGAAATGGATTTTGTAAGACTATTTTTTTTCTTCAGCTGCATGATTATAAAAAAAAAAAAGATACTTTTTTGGTACTTTGCAAGATCTGAGGAGAGAACAGAAGAGTACTTAACTGTTGGGTTTGCCAAAATCAAAACAAAGCTTAAACAGTTCTTTTCTTATAGGTTTTTACATTCCTTCCTGTTTAGTGAAGAATAAGTATTCCTCACTTAAATCCTCTGTTAAAGTAATTTTAATGTACTTGGCATCAAATACCAGTATGTAATACACATGGAAATAAAGTTTAGTTCTGGCAGTGAAAATCATAGCCATCTGTGTCTTAAAGTTCTGGTGTTGGGCATCAGGTGTCATTCCTGTGCTCTTTGCTGCCAAACAGACCAGAGCAGAGCTGTGCTGTCATTGCAGTCCTTTAAGGAGAGCTGCTCAGCTGCCCTGCAGACAGTTTGGGTTAAATAAATTTACAACCAGCTTGGTTCCAGAGAAGAGAAAACAAACTGGGCACTACTTTTTTTTTTTTTTATTTGTGTGTGGGAGTACATCTATGCTTCAGCATTTTGTCTGTTGGTGCTTAAAATTAAAGCACTTGTAATTGAATTTGATATAAGGAATTATCCTCTATATTTGACATAATCCTTTCTCAAATAAAGATTCATTATTTAAACTTTACCTCTAAAGCCACTAGAATGCTTGTTTAAAAGCAAAATAACCATCTGTGTTGCAGCCTTCAGTTCGCTTCGGTACTGTGAACAATAATGTCAGCTCTTTAGCAGAGAGAATCCTTTGGACAGGATTTTTGTAACTAGAAGAAGATACACTTTAACTCCTACACGACTTTAAGTTGCAGCAGGCACCTTACAAGCAGCAATGTGTCGGTGAGGGTGGGTGAGGCACCTCCTGTAATGGTATCATCATTTGTTGCAGGTCCCTTCAGCTCTTGCTGTACTCTAGAAAGGGGCTCTTGTAGCCCACAATAATGCTTGAATTTAAAGCTTCTGTTACGTGATCTACAGAGAGCACACACAGCCCAGGTGCCAGGCAGGCTCCTCCGCTTCCTTTCTGTGCTGTCACAACCCACCAGCTACAACATTCCACACTTTCTCACTCTGCTCAGCCTTTGTGCAGCTTAAGTCGCTCACCAGCCATGAGTGTGTGGTGGTGGCTCCCAGGTCATCTGCAAGAAATTGGCAGGGAAATTCCAGGCCTCAGCCTGTGCAGAAGGCAAGGGGCTCACAGGAAGAGCCCTATTTGTGTCCTCAATTCTACTGTAACAATTAAAATCATAACTGTGCTGAGCTGCTTGAGGCATGGACTGTGAGGGTGCATTTGTACAATGGTAATCGCATCTCTGCCTGGAAGAGATTGGGTTTGTCTCTGAGAGCCCATCAGGGTCCTGTAGGTGCACATTTCCATCAAATTTGTAAACATCTGAGTGAGAGATCATCGTCTTAAACCTGATCGATAGGGGCCTTATGTGGAGAACCTGCATGCCTTCTAAATAACCGGGTGATCAGAAATAAGGAAATACTGAGATTAAAGATGCTTTATAAAGTCATGCTTACTAAAACCACAGTTGCTAACCATGGATGTTACGTTCTTTGGGGGGTTTTTCCTGTTTTACTAGCAGCACAGCTGATCTTGTTAATGATTTTAAAACACCCTTCACAGAAAGATGTTTGGTTTTAATTAATCATAAAGGATGAAAAGCACTTAGCAATAGAGTAGTTCCAAAAAGTGTTTTACTGTGGCACCATATTTTGTTGAAAGGTACCCTGACATCTGGTGTAATACAAGCCAGAGCAATTGAGAAGATATGGGAGTGAAGTCAGCAGCATTCTTCTCAAGTAACATATTTTGTTCCATATAATTTCCTTATTAATGTTTGTATGAGTACTCCTAACTGCTTTTTGAACAGAATTTCTAGAATTTTCAAGTTACGGGGAGGTTTCCTGGCATCACAATGACAGTCATCTCTCCTGTTTCTGGCTGGAGCAGAGGTCTTTTAAGGACAGATAGGGAGCCATCATGCCTCTAGCAAGGTTTTTATTTCCCTCTTATACAACTCTTCTCAGTTCAAGGGCAAGTTTATTGTTTGTTTACCATTGAGCAAAAAAAAAAAAATCAGTAAATTTTAGTTGTGTAACTCCTTTTTTTCCCCAGCAGTTTAGTTTATATAGAAATCAATCCAAGGTATTTCACAGAATCACTAGATAAATTTACACAAGTATACTCTAGTTTTTAATATATGTATTTGTACTTTTGCTTCATTGATCACTTGTGAGATCTGAGGATCTGATTTTTGATAGTTGATCCAATGTTCATGTCAAGTAAACATACTGCAAATAGCCAGGTAATTATAAATTGTTGGAAATGGCTTCAGAATCTTCATATAATTACAGTACTTAAGAAATTCAAGTGGGTAGGTAATGGATGGAAGGTTCTGAGGGCTGGACATTTTTACTTCTTTGTCATTAATTTTGGTTATTAATGTAGCTATTTAAAGCTTCCAGATCAGTACTTCTATACAAAAGGAGATGAGGAAACTTGTTCTATGATGTCTGAGTAATCATATCACGAAAATATTAATAAAAGTAATACATGTGTCAAATAAACTGCATGGACTCTGAACCTTATCTCTTGTAAGGTAAAGGGAAGAACTTCAGCCTCAAAGTTGATTCCCTTTCCTGCAAACAGGAGAAGAAATAAGCTGTTTTCCTCAGAGTCTATGGGATGTGCTTTCCTCAGCTTTCTGGTAAAGATCAAGGCTGGTGTGCTCTTCCCTTTCAAGGAAGTTTTCCCTATTCCAAAAGATGCCACCCTATTTTAAGCATAAGGAATTGCAGCTCATTGTTGGATGTGTCAGAAAGATAACATACCCCAGCAATTTAAGAGGATAATCTCTGGGTGATGTGGCTTTGGGTAGAGATATGTCTGTCGCAGAAAGGTCAGAGCATGACAACTAATCTGCCTCTGGTGGGGGTGCCTCCCTGCCATTTCTGTCTCAGCTGAGCAGGTTCAAGTCTATCCTCTAATCTGCTGTGAAAACATTGAGTCTGCTCAATCAAAACAAAGTGTTGCTGGGCCCCTGTGATTACAAAGCAGTGGTCTGTTAATGTGTCCCAGTCTAACCTGAATCCATTTTTCAAGGCTTGTAGCTACTCGTTAAACCAAATGCCAGTGACAAACTTCATTAAAGCTCCGGTTCTTCCCCCACACTCTGGGTTTTGCAGCCTCACCTCCAGTGCTGCTGATTGAAGACCATTATTTGTTTTTATTGCTATTGTAGATCTCCAGAAGATAAAAAGAAATATTTCACCTCTGTACAAAGTTTTGCAATTGTTGCACTTTCGGATAAAAGCAAATAGATTCATGCACTAAAATCAGAGAAAGGTGACCCTTTACTACCTTTTGTGTCCAAGCTGTGACCATGAAAATGTTAATAGACATGTGAGAGTCTGGCAAAAATAAGGATTTGTTCTCTTGAAAACTGGTTTCCGTGTAAAAGTCCTGTAGTGAAACATACATGTAGAACCTTTATAGTCATTAGTGAAGCACTGCTGAATACTCAAGCACTTTAGCTTGGTTTCTGCAGGTGCTTCTTGACAGTCCAGTCTCACCCGTGTTCCACATGGGTTACCCACAGGTAATCCCATCAGACAGGGGCTGCACTGGCACACAGAGTAGCACGACAAAGCTCTTGAGTTCCTGGAGACCACAATCCTGAGTCTTGTGTCTGCTGGAAAAGTCCAACACTATGTGAAATAACCTGTCCCACTGCCATCCTGAACACCAAACGTGGGTTTGCTGAGCCTAATTCAGCTCCAGCTCTGCTTATAGCTATGCAGACTATTCCCATGGCTGTTTTGTTCTAAGAGAGCACACATGGTTAATCCCTGGTCTGTCTTTCACAGCCCATAGTGGATTAGGCAAGACCTGGGAAAAGTTTCAGTAGTTTCTTCCCTGTTACAACAGAGCCCTGCCCAAAGGCATTTTGAGACAAGAACCCATAATGTTATTGAATATGTGGTGTGCTGCAAACTGGCATGAGAGTGACTTTGGGGGCTATGGTATGCTTGTAAGTAATAATTCCTCCCCAAGTCAATTGATTAGACACAAGTGCTGTCCCTGGGATGGTTGTTACGACATCACAGCAAAGACAAGGCTATCGAGCTGCGTGTCAGCTAAGACCTCTGGTTCTTTTCCGAATTACTTTCTCCATCCATTACTCTCTTAAAACACATGGAATTTGGGAAGTACCACTAGCATCAATCACCCATGTGTAGTTTTCCTGTAACGGAGTAGAGCTCTGTGTTACATACTCTGCTCTTGCTTGACATTTGAATTGCCAGGGTTTGGTTTGGTTTGGTTTGGTTTGGTTTGGTTTGGTTTGGTTTGGTTTGGTTTGGTTTTAGTGCTACTGTGCTTTGTACTGACATTTTTATGAAGCTATCCTTTATAATACCAGGATTTTCTATTTTAGAGGTAGCAGATGAATCATAACATGTCACTTTATGCGAGGTTAGGATTATTTTCTCCTGTGCACATTGGTTTATGCAAAATTTCATCTCCTGTTTTAATTTGCATTCACAGTGTTTCATAAAGTCCTTTTGCAATTCTTCACAATCAGCTCCCACCTTTATTACCCTGCGTAACTCAGCACCTCCAGCAAGCTGTCACCTACTTACCCGTCCTTCTCCACACTGTTTAACACGTTGAGCAGCAGGAGCTCCAGCACAGATCACCAAGTGGGGTTTCACTCTCTGAGAAAGCGGAGTAATTTCCTACTATTTTCTTTGATTGATGTTGTATACATGTAAGGACCTCTCCTCATGTCTCAAAACTTCTTAGCTTCCTTAAAAACTTTATTATAAATCTTGTTGAATGTCTTTTTGAAATTAAAGTAGGTTATATCCACACACTTGTTGACTCCTTCAAAGTACTTCAAAGAAAGTAGCTTTCTCTTGCATTTATCAATCAGAATCTCCCTCAGGAGCTTAAATTCATTCTTTCTACTGTAATTTCTCCCTTGGTCTTACTGTGCCTTTGTCCACAAGATCAAAAGTCTTTTGAAAAATCGGAAAAACCAACTCCAGACAACTCAGGGAATTTCTGAAACAGGCTCTTGTTCTCATGCTGTCTTTGTCCTTTGCAGTACAGTGCTCGATGGTGAATGGCACAAGATTCTGCAGTGCAGCACCTTGAGATAAGAAAAGCAGTGAGCCATTGGGGCAAATCTGTTCTTCAGGTTTGAATTAAAGGGACAATTACCAGGAGACAGTCACACTTACGGGAGGCTTGTTGCCTGGTGATGCCTCTCAGGGACTTGCATGGACAGGAAAGCTGGACATATAAAAGAGGCAGCCCCACCAAGCACTGGGGACTAGAGGCAAAGATAACCTAGTTTGCACAGTGCTCGTCCTTGGACCCCCAAAAAATTCTGTTTAACAAGGGACTCTGGATTAAACCAGACTCCAGAATACTTTTGAGTGAAAAGTCATTTGTTTTAAAACCACAGGCAAGGATCTGTGGACATGTCCCATGTCCCAAAAAGATACATATATAAACCTGGTCACCTCTATACTTGAAACAAGGGTGTATTGAACCCAATAGTTCCAATACAGGTGCCTCTGTCGTGTTTGCTGAGCATCAAGTTAGCACTGGCAGTTGATGTTTTACAAATACTGACTGTATAGGGATCACATACATATATGTACAAATGTACAGTTTATACACACAAAGATGTAAATCTATCTATATATGAATAGACAGATGTATATAGATGTGTATATATTCTAACTATAGACAAAAATATCCATAAATACTACGGACTTTCTATTAGTAATTGCTCATGGGCTATGATGTTTCATAAACTCTGTGTACGTAGATCCTTGCTCTATTTCTTGCTGATAACTTCATTTTATACATGAAAGGGTTGTGTAAGCAGCCTTTTCAGCCACCACCTGACTGGCAGCTTATGCTGAAATGATCATCTATGATTACTCCTAAATCTGTCTCTGAATTGCTGCTTGCCAAGACACTGCTCGTCTGTCTGTGGTGTTGTGTAAGTTGGTATTTAGCTACCTGACAGTGGATGTCATGGGACTGTGATCAGGCAAGTCAGATTTGCATAACAATAACCTGTCTTTGTCCCTCTTTATTACCCCTCAGCTTACATGTCTCCCACAGACTTCATCAATGAAAGGTTTATGTCATTGTCCAGGTCACCAATGAACAAACAAATTGTGGCAAAAAGATCCCAGTCGTATGGCATCACTGCTAAATGTGGTCTTGCTCATTGGTGACTTGCAATGATCAATATTTTGAGATCAATGAAAGAACCAGTTTTTAATCCACATAGTTAATTATCTGGCTGTAATATATTATTTGAGTTTTTAAAACCAAATGCAGTGTTGTACTAATGCCTTGGAGGAATTAACATTGCATTAGGATAGTTTTCTTTATTCAGCAGACATGGAAAAATAAAATAACTAAAGAAAAAACACCAGCCCAGTTTCATTCCCTGTTTACTACCAGCCAGCAAAGTGCTCTGAACTGAAATGTTGAGGACAATCTCCTTTTTCCACTTGGGATCTCCTTCTCCCTTTAGCTTTGAGCAGGACCTGCTGCTGGCCAAATCCTAGTTTCTACTGCAATACCTAATGATGAAAAATAATGTCTTTGAGTAGAGAACGTGTTGGGAATATTTGGCTGGAGAAAACACAGCCCCAGAGGAGAAGTGAGATCTGTGCATTAGCTAGGTAAAGTCACAGGAGAAGCAGGGATCATCACCCTGGGAACAGACCAGACGTGGCAGGTCACTCACCCTGGACACTGAACCACTCCAGCCAGGACCTGACAACCCATGGTGGCTCAATAAACCTCTCTGGGAGAGGAGCCTGTGCATGTTCAAAGCAGCTCAAATGCAAATGTGTGCTGTATTTTGGGATTACCTATAGTGCATCAGAATAATGCACCATAACGCACCTCCCAGGGCCTGCCCTGGTTGCCTCCCTGGTTCCTCCAGCCCTGCTTACTTGCTTGGAGACAGGAGCGTTCTTTTTCTGCAGAAACACTCAGACACCCACTGCAGCCTCCATGAGCAGTGCCCTGGGGCCGAGGAGGTCCCCGTGGGGTAACAGAGAGCTCTGCCTGGTGTGGTGTCCACCTGTGCAGGACAGACACAAAGCAAAGTTGTAGAGACCAAAGAACTCTGTAGGGAACCAGCAGTTCTGAGGATGCCAGATCCTTCTGTCTGCATCTAAGAAAAGCCAGAGGGATGAACACTGCTTTGTGTATCCTGTTAAGCTTTCCTGTACGGCTTTCACTGGTGATCTATCAGCTTCTAAAATCTTGGCTATAACTTACTGAAAAACACTTTGCTTTTGCTACCACACCTGTCCAAGTGGAGGTGGGAGGAAGGAAATGAACTGAAGCTGGCTGAGCACACTCTGAGCACACTGCTCCCCTGAAGATGCCAAGCTGCAGTCAGCAAGTCCTCTCCATCAGCAGTTGCTGCCCAGATGCTGCTCTCAGGAGGGGCCTCTCTGTCCCTGCAGCCCAGCAGCCCCTGGGGTGATTCCACTCACAGATCAGATAAGTGTCAAAGGTTGGTTCAGACTCCAAAAGGACAGGGCACCCCTGGCGTGATGGGCAGGTTTGGCAGAGCCCATGGCCAATGGGAGATGCTCTGTACTCCTGCCTCATTCATTGGCACTTCCTTCTGGATAAGATCCTCTCCAGTGGGCTCAGTGTCTGCTTGGTGCTGGACAGAAATGGGCAGCAGCAACAGCAGAAAGGAAAAATATTTTCAAAACTGGAAGAATCCAGGATTCCCTGATGTCTCTCTCTGCTGGGTGAATAACACACCACGCAGCCGCAGTGTTTGTAAGTAGACTCCCCTCTGTATTTTTAGCAACTGATCTATGAGATCATTTTACTATTTTCAGTTGTTTGTGACTTGGGACTTTTCTGCTGGGAACACGGTGAGTGGGAAGGAGCACATACCTTCCAGTGAGGGGCTGGGCAGACCCTGTGTGCCCAGTAAATGATACTCATTTTCTGAGCAGCTTACCTCCCTGGAGCATCATCAGTCCAGGGCATCTGCAGCAGTTTGAGAAATGCCCTCTAGTGTTCTTCCAAGATGCATGAGAATAAGCACATACCCAGGAAAAGTCCAGACAATCTTCATTGAACTGACCAATAGCTTCCATAAGCAGGCAGTCTGTCTGCAAGCCTGGATGGCATCACATCTCCCATGCCTCATTCACAAGCAAACTGCATCTTACTTAAAGCAGGAAATACAATTCCTGCACGTGCCTTTTGGTACCTTGGTGGATTCAGTGCAAGGGATCTCACAGCACATTTCTGTATCCTGCCTGTCCTGCACCATTCCCAGTGTTCACACAGTGCTGGCTACAAACACCCACGTCTGGCAGCTGTGCACCATTAGCAGGCCCAGCCTTCCACAGGGGCAGCTTGATCGTGTCCCTCTTGCCTGCCCCTCTCCTGCCTGCCCTGTGGCACTGCAGCGTGCCTTTACAGCATCTCGTATCTCAAAGCACAGAGACCCCGACCCTGAGTGCTGCTGTTCATTCATCAAATAAGGATACAATAATTAATTGACTGAGAGATAAGCCACAGATTTAACTGTACGTCAAGCCTGCAGGATTCCCTCAACGCCGCCCACAGTGTGCTAAAACTGTGGATTCCTGCATCGATGCCAGAATTTTAACATGTATTAAACAGAGACAGCCTCTTGCCACCAGAGCAAGGCTTAGAAGAGGCGATTTACTGGGGTTACCTGTACGCTGCAGAGCCTCAGCAGCGCAGGGGTTGGAATGCAGGGCTGCCAGCCACAGCTTCATGCCCACCTGCCTGGCACCTGAGGTGCAGCCTCAGCCCCTTCCTCCACCTTACAAATTTATTTCACATTGTAGATGTGATTTCTTGGTAGCAGCATCCTCCTGGCATCACATCCCACCCGTCTGAGTTCTCGTTACCTCCCTTTCCTCCCACGTTGGCAAGATATGGGCATGCACCAGCCTCTCTCATGGGATAAATAATCTCCCACTGCAACAGGCCTTATAAAAAGGAGCTTATTCTCCTTCCCCAACACCTGCACCACAAAGCTGCACCATCAACCAGTCCCTGCAGCAATGGCCACCTGGGTGGCAGCAGCACCACCATCCCCTCTGCTCAGTGTCCCACTGGCCAGGCCACTGTCTCACAGCATTGGGACATTGGGACTTGGCTCACACCCCAGTCTTGATGACCTTCAAGACCTTGGCAGAGCAGTGGGGTTTCCAGCCAGGATGAAATTCTGGCTCTGGAAACCCGAGGGTAAACTCGGGCCCAGAAAAGCTCAATTTCATTTGAGCAGGCCTCCATGCTCAGGGTAATTTTTGCATGTTGAAAGCTTTGGCAAGGTTTCCAAGAGTGAGGTCTGAATAAGGACCCAAAAAGCCCACATGGAGCCACAGCCCACTGGAACTATTCACAAGCAGCCCGACAGCCACCTCTGGCTTCTGTGAGCCAGTGAGAAATGACTGTCTCAGCCTTGGGAGTTTGGTGTTTCCACAGCTTCAGGTTCACCAGCTCAGCCACAGAAGTTTTAAGTTACTTTATTACATTTTCTGTAGTGCTTATGGAAGCACAAAATGGCATTTTTAGTCCCAAAAGCAGACTGTTTATCTATTTTTATTTCCTTCTGGGTTAGAAGAGGAGAGTGAAAGAAAGTATGAACCTGCTTTCTCCAAGAAAACAAACTGACCTTTGAGTGTTACAAAAGCCTTCATACAATAATTTGGGCAAAGGGAAGTGGAATTTCTTCTGCGAATTATATTTTTCCTTAAAAAATGCCGGTTTGCTAAAACCAGAACAGTTTGCAGAAAGGCTTGGTTTAAGTGAATCTGCCCATTTAAGTGAATCTACTTAGAAAATTTTTGAACTGCAGAAATACCGAATTTGTCAGCATAACTCTTCAAATATGAAGTTAATCTACAGTTGGAATTAAAAAAAACAGAATCAAAATTTTAAAAGTAGAAAAAATAAATACCATTTAAATAAAAATCAAGTATTTTTGCATTATTTAAACCCAAAATGTTTAAACTGGCCTAATCCAAAACACACTGTGATCATCAATACACAACAGCTTTGAAATTTGGCTTTCTGGGGAGTGGAAAGTTCACTCTCCTCTGGGTAAAGCTGCTCTGGAAAGCTTCAGACAAGTGGAGACCAGGGTGTGTGTTGAAGTTTCATGCCTGTGCTCTAAAGAAAACTGGGGAACCTCAGGCAATGGCATCACTGGCCCCTTTGATAGGTTTCTTTTCAGCTTTCAGTACAGCACATGTCCAAGCCACAGGCGAGGCATTTCTGACTCTCTCCCTCATCACCAAAGGCAGTGCAGAACCTCTACTGAAAAGAAGAGAAAACATTACTCTAAAGGCACGCATTGGTATTGCCAAACAACACTAATACTAACTAATCTTAAAAGGCTTACTACTATTTTGGTGCTTTACCCAACCAAAAAAAAAAAAAAAACCAAACAAAAAAACCCCCAAACAAACAAAAAAAAACAAAACAAAAAAAAACCCAACCAACCAACCAAAAAACCACAAAAAAACCCCAAACAAACAAACAAACAAACCAAACAAAAAAAAAGTATTCTGGGCTGGAACTACTGTGAGGCATGTTTAGCGCAAGATAAAGGCCTAAGAAACACACATATTATTGTCCAGGATACATACTGGAATAGCTGGTGGGCATGGAAAACCAAAGGAAATAATTAAAAGTGGGAGTGTGAACTGGTTTTTTCCATTTTGGGGGTTTTGGGGGATTATTTTTGGCCCTGCTTCTGCACCAGAGAAAGCACAAAAAACCAATTACATTCATTCTAATTTTGGAATGAAGTGGGGGTTTTAAGTTCAAAATAAAAAGGGAAGAATTTATCCTGCAATAATACTCTCCAGAGCCTGCACTGGCAAGATTCTACTGTACTTCCTGTCTGGGTGAAGTGGTGCTGCTCCTGGCCTTCAGCCCCATGACACACCAGAGTCACGAACTCTGGTTCATTACAGATACTTTTTATTGTGGCTGAGGGCCAAAAAGGCAACAATAATACTTAATTTTGCACAGCACGTTTCTTAATCCACTGGGGTTTAACCGAGCAGGTTGTGCGCAGCTGTGCATTCCCATTCAAATTCCAAAGCACCACATCCATGTGCTGGTTTGTGGTTGTTACAGAAGACATCAAGTGGCCTGTCTTTCCTCCTCTCTTTTTTTGATACTACACCCTGCTGCAAGTCATCTTGAGAGCCACTGCTGCTGAGTTTTATCCTCACAGGGCTGAAACAACATTTTAATACCAGGCAGTGTAAATCAGTGCGTATCCGCCCTTGCTCAGGTCCTCAGCTGGACCAAGAGATGCACTATTTGAAACACAATAGACAAAACCATTCCTTCTCTTGGCTGATCATCCCCAAAATACTCTTCCCAGCAGCTTGGCATGAGGCTCCTCCACCTGGAATTAATGTCTGCTCTTCAAAAAATCACCTATTGCTTATTTTTTTCCCTTCTCACTGCTTAGCCTAACGTTTTCCTGAATAGTCAGGAATAAAGTGACATCGGGGGTTTTTGAAGTTCACAGAGCTATGCGAGATTAACAACAGTCAAGAAACAAAAGCATTAAGACTAAACATTTCTAATAAATACAACTCAGAGAGAAAGAAGTCTGAAGGAATTTCTATATTTGAAACAGGTGATTCAAGGGTTATAAAACTTTCATCGCCATAAAAATATAAATGCCTGGAGCTTTCGGAGTAAATCCAGTACAAGCTCAAAGATCACCAGCCAGGGATGCCTTTAATAAATATTTAATTAATATATGATTGGATCATGCAATTTCTAGTTCCCTTCTAGTAGACATTTTAATTGTTAATTAGTTTATTTGTGCAGTGGGCTCAGACCACAGCCCAGTGTCCTCCTCCTATTCCTGTCCATCTTTCTGAAATCCTCAGTTGTTAGACGGAACTGGTTTCTTTTCAGGACCATTTTTATTTTAACTATTTGTTTAGTATATTTATTTTGACAACCAAATTAGTATAAAGAAATGCTGGTTTTAATCCAGCCCCAGGGTAGCAGCTTTGGGCTGAGCTGCTTTAGATGTCAGACACAAAAAAACAGAACTGGGCTTGCTGAGGGCGCTCAACTGCAGACCAGTGACATGATGTATCACACCTAGCTTTGCCTCTTGACCATAATGCTGCTTGCTTTTTTTGTCATTTTCTCTCAACAGGCCTACAAGGTCTTGTACGGGGAAATGATTTGTAACTTCTACCAACCATAAAATAGATTAGGTAGAAACCCACATAGGAACACCGTAATTAGGATCTAGAACTGCATCTTGCCAAAAGAGAGAGCTGACATCTCCTGAAGTGAAAGACTGTGTCTGTCCTCCTCAAAGGACAACAAAATATGAGGATGTTCCCACCTCCGCAGACAGGCGGACACATATATCCATCCTGCACCTCTTCAAAGCTGCAAAGCCTTCATGTTCAGTGGTGGGTTTGCTCTCAGGCTGGTGCTTCTTCATAGAGGCTGGGATCTGCTGGAGTAACCCCATGGACATAAAAGCACATTTATGTGTTTTGACATAAGGGTGACAACAGAAGTCCTTCATGGCTGGTTTCAGCAGTGTGTTGGAGTGAGGTTGCTGGTCAAACTTGGCACTATGAGATGGGATCGTGAGCTTTGGGAGAAGCCAATATCAATCAATCTCAGTATTTCAGCACCAGCCTCAGTTACATGAAGAGCCATCTCATTCTGTGAGCACTTTCCCCACATCCCATTAGAGTCCAAGCAAGTTTCTTAACTGCCTCCTCACTCCTGCACTGGGGCACTTCTTGGTGGGAGGGTAGGGGAGAGTGTCTCCCTCCCTCTGTGTTCCCAGGCCAAGTAGCTGCTCCCCAGCTGGCAGCCAGCTGGCAGGGACACTGCCCCCCCCATCCTCACCATGGGGTTCCCTGCAGAGCATGTGGCAGCACAAATGACTGCACAGCAAGTACTCAGGACAGTCCTTGCGTCACACACGTCACCATGTCATTTGTCACCACTGCTGCAGTGTGACTGCTGATCTCTCACTGACTGTAATTCTTTTTCATGAGAGTAGATGGACTTTAAAGCCCCAGAGGAGTGATTTCAGGCAGGGGAAGGTCAATCTGTGGCTCAGTCTTGCTGAGCAACTTCATATGCTAAGGCTAAGCTGAATTCACTGGTGGTTAGTGAGAAATGTGTGGATGTGCCTCTGCTCCAGGAGACACACGTCCCCCAGCCCAGGTAGCCCCTGGCTGCTATGACCTACCCTGGCTGTATGGGGATACAAACAAATTTTCCATGACTTGCCTGAGTGGCAGGATGCACACTTGTGGTGGACACAGTCACAGGGAGGGATTTCATGAGGCTCCCAATGCTGGCAGGGAACTACCAGGAAAAGTACTACTAGAAAACAAGCCAGCACAGCTTGGCCACAGGCATCAGTCTGGTGAGGCCACTCTGGCACGTATGGGCTTAATGGGTGAGCGAAGGTACAGCTGGGAGCGGTTCAAGCAAAGGAGAAGGAGATATCATGTAGACAAACAGGAACAAACATGATGTTTTTTCAAGGAAAAAACTACATTTTAAATAAAAGTAAGAAACCCTGGAGGAGCTGGGGTGCTGCTGCTCCCTCATCCTTTCCTTCTGTGAACAAGGCAGGGACCTGCAAAGCAGCTGCCGAACAAACCCGGGGAGTGTGCGTCCGACGCACGTGGCAACTACAGTTGGCACTGTCTCAGCCCCAAAGCTTTGTTCTCCTGGGACTGGAGAAAACCCTTAGGGTGGCTGTCCCTGACTCTGGTCTCATGTAAATCACTATAAATCAGGCACAGATCAGACACAGAGTAACGTTAGTGCCATCTGTACCTCTTTGCTCAGTCTCTCATATGTGATTTCACGAGGATTCCTTAACTATTTGGCGCAGGTCTCCTTTTCCACGCACCTTAAAGGAAGCGAATTAACCTGAGCCTGTTAATGTGTAAACCAAGTTGCAATATTTGTGGGTAAAACCCAGAGCTCAAGTTGGTAATGACAACTGGAAGTGTTGCTAGAGCAAAATGTAGCATCTGGAAACAGAACAGCTGGGTATGCACAGGGGGCTGAGTTGGTTTGACGGGGAGCATTGATTTTCCCCTACAGTCAATTGCTGCCACACAACTTCTCAAATACTCCCTGCTCCCACTTTGTTCCAAAGCTAGAAACCACCTTCAATGCTGGGGAAAGGATAAATGAAACAATAGCTCTTTTTGTCTTTTCTGTTCTTGGCAACACAGGAAGAGCAAATTGTGAGGCAAAAAAGAAGAAACAGACAAACACGTATCTGCCAAGATGAGGTTTGTCCTTTTTGCCAGTGGGCTGAGCAGAGCTCATAGTATCTTTTTCAGAGGAATAATGACTGCAGTGAGAATTACAACTCTGCTGTCAGGAAATTCGAAGTTCTCCCACATGAAATGACCAGAGGAGATTTTTTGGTCACTGAAGACTATTTGCCTCTTCCCCAAAGGCAACATAGGAGTTAAAAGTGCAAGCAGATTCCCTCAAGTGAAAGGACTAAATTAATCTCTGTCTCAAGAGCAATAGAAATGAAAGTACCTCAAGTGCAATTGGAAAGTCCTTCATTGTTTCTTACTGGGTACAAACAAACAGAATTGCATCTCTATTTTTTCCTTACTCAGGGCTGTGCATCTTGAAGATAAAGGAAGACAAATGTACAAACATCCACCTCTGGCAGCTTGTGTTGCTGATACTCTGTGCACAGGGACTGTAGAAAAGCAACTTCCAGAGTGAGGCAACGACTCATCTGTACTGAAATCAGGCCCTATTTTTTGTTTCAGCTAGGGAAGATCCAACATCAACATTGCTGTCATAGCAGTTGCACAGGGAAAAAAGTGATTTCCTGTCTGAGCGTGTTCCATCACTCAGCATTTTATTTTTGTGCGAAACCAAAGCCAGGCATGTCACCCCACCCTGTGCTTCCCAAACCCATGCCGCTGTAAAGGCACTGGGAAAACATCACAGGGGCAAAACCTGCCACAAAATGCCCTCAGTACTCGTGCCAAATGCCTCCTCCAGAAGTGTGCTGCCAAGACAGAGTTTTTCAGACTTTTAGAGTATCCAAAGACTATTCTTTCAGCATATACCACTTTCTCCCAGAGCTGTCAACCTGGTCCTGGTTTTGGCTGGGATAATTTTTTTTCTTAGCAGCTGGTGCAGTGCTGTGTTTGGGATTTAGTATGAGAATGACACTGATAGCACACTGATGTTTTAGTTGTTGCTCACTAGTGCTGACTCCTAAGTCAAGGACTTTTCAGTGTCTCATGCTCTGCCAATGAGCAGGTGCACAAGAAACCAGGGGGGAGCATGGCCAGGACAGCTGACCCTAACTGGGCAAAGGGATATTCCATAGCCTAGAATGTCATGCCAGGTCTATAAACTGGGGGACTTGGCCAGGAGGGGCCAGTCACTGTTCAGGGACTGGCTGGACATCAGTCAGTGGGTGGTGAGAATTGTGTTGAGCATCACATGGTTTTTTCCAATGGATTTTATTCCTTTCACTCTACCTCTCTTTTCCATTAAAAGTGGTGCTGCTAATACAATCACTATATTTTACTTTATTTCGGTTATTAAGCTATTCTTATCTCAACTCACAGGTTTTACCTTTTCAAGATTCTCTTCTTCGTCTTAATGGAAGCACAGAGTGGGAGGCGAGCAAGTGGCCATGTGGGGCTTAATTGCTGCCTGAGGTTAAACCATGACGCCTCGGCGCAACTTTCAGTCCTAACTTGCCCCAGAACTCAGGAGATAATGAAAGCTTCTGTCTGGCTGTGTAAATAATGGCGACAAAACCCCCCAGATATTGTCCGCTCTTATTTTTTTCCTTTCAGTAGCAGTATTTCTTAAAATAAGCCGAAAGAGTTAACCAGCAGCCTAAAAGCATCCCGCTTGGGTGCAGTGCCTCTGATGTCCGTGAGAGGGCTATGGGCAAGCGCATTTGGGTGTTCCGCACTAACACAGAAATAGAGAAAACGCACTGCCGGCTGATTGCAAAATCCATGGGCACCCCCTGCTCCCCCACAAGCTTTTGCGCAATCTCTGGCTCACACCTAAGTGCCCTTGCACTGCTACAGGAGGCAGCAGCTGGGTGCAATGTGACCTCTACCCAAAGCAGCTCTCACAGTGACGAATTCGTTTAATGACTTCATGTGTCGAGGGGTTCTGCTCCCACCCTGGCTCCCCACAGGCTTCTGGGCAATTTTTTGCATTGTCAGTGTGTTTGAGACAAGTGCCAAGGACTGATTTTCTTAATATGACAATTGAAATAAACCTCATTTTTATCACACACGTCTGAAAGACTTTGTCAGATCCAAAATGATCAGGTTTGAATATATTCTCATAATTAAATAAGGCAAATTTCAGAATAAAACATGCTTTCACAGTGGAAAAATTAGAGCATTTGAACTGGAAACATGTAAAAGTGGAATCTTGTCTCTAAATAAAAATATTTCACACCTTTTTCTTCTCTGTATATATCATACCATTACCTTACTCCAAAAGATGCTTTCTAAATTAGATATAGTTTTTGGTCAACATCAGAGAGGTTTTGGGGGAGTAAGTGATCTATCAGAAGGAAAAAAAAAAAAGGAAACCCAACCCCAAAAACCTTTTCTAGGTCAGAGGTTTTGTTTCCATTCACTTTTGCAGTCACCAAGAGTGCTCTTGGTTCTTCTGAGTGCACCAGTGCACCTTGAGGGAAATGCAATCCAGTCCTGAGGTCAACATGAATGTCAGCATTACCTAGATGGACAGGTCCTGCTTGAGAGATCTATGGACTTACTGGTTAATTGCAAAGGGCTGAATGTGCCCTTTAGATTGCTCCTCCAGCTCATCTGAGACTTAATACATTCTCTTTGGGACATTAAGCACGGCAGGGTGAGTTCTCCAGGGAAATTTTGCAGTGTTGCCAGCATTCTGATAGCTGGTCCCTTGGAACGCAATGTACTTCTATCTCCAGCTTCTGGAGTCATATGATTATGTGAGGATCTCAGCTTTCATGACAATGAAAAGTAGGTTTTTACTCATTGAGACTGTAGAGAAAAGCTGGCAAAAGTGACCTCCAAAAGGTTATGGATCAAAAAACAAAAAAAGGAATCTCAGTTAAAATCAACAGCCTGGATTTTAACTGCATGGCTTAAAAACAGCATCATTTCAAGGACCAACTGTTAAATTTTGAATACTTGGAATTTTCTTGAAGAGGGAAAAAATTGCTCCTTTCTTTTTCCTTCTTCTCTATTTCAGCTTCTTCCTTCCTCTCTAAGGCTCCAGCCTGTTGCTTAGGCTCCTTATCGTTCTCAGTCCGGAGCTGCCATTGGACACCAGTCAGACAGAGTGTGAGTACTGGGAATTTTCCAGGTTTACAAAATGTTTTCCTTGCATCTGCCAAAGCCAACGGCAGCCGACGCTGAACACGTGCCACTGGAAAATCACAAGCAGGCTGGCTGCCAAGGATGCAGAGCTCTTTGGAGCGAGGCACGTCAGGGTGTTGTGAGTGTGAGAGGACAAGGAGCCGTGTGTGACCAGCCAGGGCAGCGCTGCCGGCTGGCCCCCGGCACGGCACATCCACCGCTGCCTTCCCAGCCAGGAGCGCTGGGGCCGGGCCAGGCGCTGCCGCAGCTCCACCCCGGGAGCCAGCCCTGCGCGGGGACGGTCCGCCTGCCGTCGGAAGTGCGCATGGACTCGTAATGGAACAGTTTAAGTGGAAGTAATGTGTTCCGCACGGAATAAACAATCTCAGCAAACGGCTTGCTGACATTCAATCTCAGTTCAGCACGGACATCTCCCGCACCCCTTGAATCTCGTGCCAAGCCATTAAACCCTCTCACTTGGCAATGGGCATCTGCAAAAAGAGGCTAAAAAGGAAGCTGCTGAGTAATTATGTACTGTGAGTGCAAGAAGAAGAGTGTCACCAGTGTGGTGTGGGGAACTTCAAATTTATATTGTCCATGTACGTCCACACCCTCTGGCAGTGCCCAAAACCGGGGGAAAGATATCTAAAAGTACAGAAGTTTTTGTCCCAGCCTTAAATGAGATGTGACACACAGGATTTGGTGAGGGAGTGCATTGGCTATTCCATTTGTTATATTTAATTTATATTTAATTTATTTATATTTAACTTAATGAAAAAATCAAATTAATCTTACAGAAGGTTTTGTCAAAACTTTTAGGGTCTAAATTCTGCCTTCCATCACCAATATGCATTTTAATCAAGTGATTGAAATCCATATCTTAATGTGGATTATGTATGCATACATTACATGCCAAGCCTATATACGCCTGTTTGAGGGAGCTCCTAAAAATCCCAAACTGTCTGTTTTGGATGTTAACAGGAAAGCATGGAGAACGCAGAAATCTTAGTCATTATGTATAGCCAAGAATTTGGTGCATGCTCAGTGCAGAAGGGATGAAGGGAGGAAATACAAGTGGATTTACGGCTTTGCAGAACCAGCCAAGCTGGGACAGCCTCACAGTTTGCTGCCTGTGCCCCTCAGAGGTTGTTGCAGCTTTATGTACTGAAATGCTGCCTGGGGCTGACAGGCTACCAGCAGGACTGATTAAACCAACTACTGGAAAAATCCCCAGGAAGCTCGTCAAAACACAGCATTTCCAGCACTGAAACACGAGCTGTGTTAGTGCCTAGAACCGACTCCTGGGCTTGATTGTTCTGAGCTACCCGTTCACACACAGAGGCACAGCAGCCCGTGGCAGTGAGGTGGCAGCACGTCGGGTGCCTCCCACAGCACTGGGCACAGGTGAGATACGTCCCACAGCTGGGCACTGCTGACAGGCACGTGTTTGTTGCAGAACACATTGCAATAGCACCAGTACGCATAAATGACCCCAGAGTGACCACATAATTAAGCAACATAGATCTTCTTTCTAAGCTTTCTGTTCTTCAAAATCTTCTCTGAGTAAAGGGCTCATTTGAGAGTATGATGAATCACCCATGAAATGGCTTGTACAGCAGGATGCTTACAATAGAATGGATTTGGAGCATAAAAGGCATCATTATTGTTATTTCCCTGCCTGCCTGGCTTCTTGCCAGCTTCCTGCTGCCTTCTATCTCCCATCACAGGAGGCTGGAAAAATTCCCCCAGGATTGATTAACATGAGAGAGACCTGTGAAAAATGGAGGCGGTACGAAGGAGGGGTGACGGCTGAAGGGAGAAACCAGGCTTGCAGCACTGACACAGGCAGCTAAGCGCCTGGAGAGGTGGGAGAGCAATGAGAGTCTCTGCAAGAGGGAAAGAGAAGGAAATCCCAGGCAACCTCTCTCTCTATGGGTGTTTCAGCCCTCCCACAAAAATGCTGCTTCGATACGAGAAAAATCCAAGAGTGGCAAGGGGAGCCACCTCGAGTGTGCCCTCGAGTGCTGTCAGTCAGCAAACTGGTGAGGCACTCCAGGGCAGGAACTGGACACCTGGACATGATCCCAAATAATTCCCAGGCACATTTCAGGAGTGACAGTGGTCCAGAGATGGTTATGACCAGGTCACAGAGCCACCATGGTTTGGAGGCTGAGGCTTTATAAGCAGCAAGTCAGATAACACCAGGTCAGGAAGGCCCCTGGCCACATTTCAGTTACTGCAGCTGAAACATCTTAGGAAATGAAGGTTTTCTGCTGCATTTCATAATATATGTTACACTGCATTCGTGTGTAAAATGCATAATGTGGCCACACGTCACATTAATAAGGTATAGAAAGTTTAGAAAACTTTAAAAAAATTAAACTCGGAAAAGCCTTAAAGCAACTCTTATACATGATTTCTAAAAATCTTTCTGTGAGGGCCAGCTTTTTACGGTCCAAGTACTTGAAAATCTGGACTTGTCAGGTCACATATAGGAGATTTTTTTCTTCTGCTTTCCTTTTGATATTGCTTTCCTAGGATAATTTGCCAGCATTGCAATATCTTCTCTCTCAAATGGTATCCTCCTTTGCTCAATTTTCCTGCCAGACGTCATGCTCCTGTTGAAGCCTGCAGTGTGACAGGCAGGTACCAGTAGGGGCCCAATTTATTCCTTGACTTGAAGGAGCAAGAAAAGGCCAAGATCACTGTGTGCCTTCTTGATTTTTTTTCTGCTAAATGTCAAGTGCTGAGACAGGCTTGAGGAAAGATGTTAAACATGCAGCTACCAAATTACAGTGCCAAGAGTACCGTTTGCTTTTTCTACATGAAGATGAACTGAGCCAAACTCTTGGCTTGCACCTAAAGAGAGCTCACCCTTACATTTGAAAGACTATGAACTTTTGGACTAAGGATTTATGAACTGAGTAGCATTTGCATTTAATGACATTAAGAAAGACTTTTTCATTTATATAGGCAGCTTGAGACTTACTTAGTTTGTGTTTCATTTTCTAGAGAACTTAGTCCAGTCAGATAATAACTGAATTAACCACATAGCAATGTTTTAATTTTCTAATGTCCTCTGTTTCAGTTTTCACTTTACTTCTCATAGCTATTTGCATTTTATTTAACAAGTATGTGTTTTTGCAATTTATGATCTAAAATATATGATCTACCCAGTGCATTTTATTGCTTTCAATTTCTTAACAGACTCTGTAACAATATCTATTGTGTCTCATTTGGCAGACAAATATTACCTGTTTGACCATCTGTATTCATGTACAGTTATTCCACCCAAGTCCATGGACTTCCTTTCTCACCATTTAGAATGAGAAATACTTGTACTGTTGAATAGATTAATTTTTGTTTTGTGGCCTGATGTCCATGACCCAGATTTGAGTTATAAACCTGTCATTTGCCAGGGCTCATTATCCACTGATTGCATAAGCTATTGTTACCAGAATAAATTCAGAATTCATCTGAAAATCACAATTAATCATTTGACCAGCTCTACGAATAAGGTCAGCCAACATCTCCTGTCCCTAAGTTCAGTAAGTTCGCTGCCAGACTATTTTCTGAGTTTTAGCTGCCTTGATTTGTGCTAAAATCAGAAATATGTCATTTCAGACTCAAATTACAACACCAACTCAAGTGTGTTGGCCAGTCTTTTAAACTCACGTATTCTAAATATGTGCATAGACGATAAAGCAGCAAGATCTGAAATAATTAGTATTAATATCCTTGCGTTGTTTTCTCCAAAAACAGTACTTTAGACTTAGATATTGTTTTCAAAATGATTAAGCTGACTGTTAAAATGTTTTTCCTAAAATGTTTTTGTTTTTTCAAGTCCAATAATGCTTCATGACTATTTCCATCTGGTAGTAATAGTCCTGTTTATTCTGGAACATCTTGGTTTGTATTATGCCTCTGTGTAACAAAATCTATTGAAATCATGCAAAACACCACTCTCTCTGCCAAAGTCAATAAAATTACTACTTGTTGAAGAAAACAGTAAGCAACAGAACTTCATAATGATGTCATTAGCATATCCTTTGTCAACAGTTGGGAAATCTGGAACCTTCAAGAAAAATAAAGAAGGAAAGAAAAAGTAATGCATTCAGTTCAGTTGTATAATTAATTATACATAAACTTCTAATGAGATTTGGTTAAAAATGTAAACAATTTTATAGCAGCATTAGCTGCACAGCAGCATAGCAGCAGTAGTTCAGCAAGCGATGCCATGATGATTTTTTGACTTTTCTTTTAGATCCCTGTTATACCTTTTTACAACTTCTGTATTCTTAGTGCTTTAGCCTACATTCTTGGACTTGTTTGTTAAGCTAGGAGACTGAACATTTTAGAGGTTTCGGAGTCAGGGATCAATATGCCCCAGACCTCAAGGTCCTCTCCAGAGCACATTTTGTAAACTAAGACAGAACCATCCAGGGGAAGGTTCCTTGGGGAGGGGGGCTCACTCAAGCCTCTCACTGGGGAATCTTTGATAGATATGCTAATTAGTAAGACCTATATGAATAAGATACCCGATCTATTGTGGGGGTGCACTGCGGTGTGCATTGAGGTGCATTCCACCTGGACATGGTGCACCTAAGGATCCTTAAAATAAATACCGAGGTAAAATCCCTTTTTACCCTTCTAACCGTGTTTGATTCTTAAGACCAGGAAAAGGCTTCACAAGTAGGGTCAATGCTGTGTTTTATCCATCCATCAAATAAATGGGCACATTATAAAGCTTCTTTAGTGCTGAGAGTCAGTGTGCTACAGCAGACCCTGAGCTGATCTTGAGCCCAGTTCAGGAGACTAATTTGCTACATTTGGGAGCTCCAAAGGCATTTTGTCCTGCCCCACATTTTCTGCTGGGAGCAGAATTGTATTCTTTGTGCTCCTGGGATATTCCCTGAAAACACCTCCTGCTTTGTGCCAGCACATAGTTTTTTTGCATCCATTTGGTACAAAAAAATCCTATTAATGCTTTTATTTTTTGTCCTGATCAGCTCATATGTGTGACAGTATAACCTTCTGCAGAAAAGAGTGCAGCCATGGGTGGATCATATTTATTTGTCAGTGCCAACAAAGCAACACATAAACACCAGAAAACCCAGGGGTAGGCTGAAGCATGAGGGACAGATATTGCCTAAAGTGGCATGATATGTTCAAAACAGAATTTACTAGATTAGTTCTCAGAGGTTACTGTCAAGAAATGAAGAGAAGGAAAAGGGAAGAGCTTTTCTGATTTCTAGATTTATCAAAAAGTAAACCCATAATAGCACTAGAGAGTTGTGCTTTGCTGTAAGGCACAGATCACGTGCAGCACCAAATACAGTAAGACCAGTGTCTGTTCAGAGATGCTACCCATGATCCACACTGAACTTAAGTGGTCTGGCTGCAACAGAGAATATTTTCTACCCCCTTTCCACCATGTGGAAATCAGCAACCCTGGCATTCTTAATGGCTTCCTGTGCCGGTTTGGACAAATTTGGAGGAAAACATCCTCTGATAGAAGGCAGGTTACAACCACCCCTCCTCCACCAGTTTCAAGGGAAAAAAAATTTTCCTCGGAGGAAAGTGAAAGAGATAAAAACATTACTTATTTAACAAACACACAGAAAAAGGATAATAATGCTAAATGATAAAACCTCTTGCTGTGGAGAGAAACCTGGGAACATTTCAGAGTCCTTCTGTAGGTGTGGTCTCTCTCCTCCTCCTCCGAGCTGGGTTGGTGTGGTCCCACCTCTGGGGCCTTGGTGGAAAATTCTCCCGATGTGTTCTGATGTTGAAACAGTCCAGAAGAGAAGAAGGGAAAAACCAAAGTCCCGGGAAAAACCAAAATCCCAGGAAAAACAAAGTTCAACTCTCCATCTCCCTCCGGAGAAAAAAAGAGCCGAAAGCTGGCTGAAAAGCAAGAAGGGTGCTTCCTCTGCTCTTGCTGCCACAGCCAGAAACCGAGGAGTGTGTATCTGTATCCTTGAACAACTGTTTTGAAGAGTTCACTTGGTTTTTTTCCTCTCCCCCCTCTCAGGCTCAGTTTAAAGGCACAGAAAGGCACAAAGTTAATTTCTGGGCATAGAGCAGCAATAGGGGATGCACATCATAAAGTCACCCCAAGACACTTCCCTTCATCCAGGAAATTCTGTTTGGTTTCAGAGATGACAAACATAAATTAGTAATCATTTATTAAATTAACAAAGACCTCCTTATCCTGAAAATGGGCAATTTCCACCGTGTGCACTGTTCCAACGTGCCACTAGATGGTAGAACAGGACTCTGCACAGTCCTGCAGCCGCCCGCATGCCCAGAGAATCCTTCCCAAAAAGCAGCTGAATCAATCCTGCCTGAAGATTCATAACTCTACAGTACAACTTAGAATTCTTATTCCAACTGAATACATCATATTCTTTGTCCTTTATAGTTAATTGTTATCTTCTAGAACTCTGTCTTCACTGATGGTTTTCCAAGGAGTACTTAAACAATAGGGCACACACCAGCATGTTGCACAGAGGAGGTCCCATGGTACCCAGCTAACACCTGTAGAGTGATGAGCTATGAAAATTAAGCTACAGGATTTTTTGTAAACAGTGATCCCATGTGGAAATCACATTTCCAGGGCAAGAGCAGCTACGAGAAACTTCTGCTCAGAACCATCCTCCAGATGAGCTACTGCCTCTCTGGGAAGGGCTGTGCTCTCTCTTGCCCTTTGGAAATGCACACAGAAATGTGGGGGATAGGGGACACGACCACCCGCCCTTCAATGGCTTCTACAGGTATCGAGGACAACAACAAGAATTCTTCCACATGCAGTAGTAGAGAATTTAAATTCAAGGCAGCAAGAGTACTAGTCATAGTTCAGAAATAACTAAGCTGCTATGAGTAAATGACATAAAAGCAGTGTAAAATACCTAGATTTTTTTTTTTTTTTAATGATACTGTATCTTGGAAAACCTAACTTTTATTAGCCACAGAACTTAAAACCTGCTTGGATATGAAAGATGAATGGCACATGCAGTGAAATATGCCTCAAGGACTTTAAGCAAAGATCAAACACATTGAACAGTGATTTCCAAAGTCTTGGAGAAAAGGCAAACGTGTTCTACAGAAGCCAGGGAAAAGGAGCAATGTAACATAATGTTGTTAGCTAGCCAATGAGAAACAAATGGAAAAATAAATATACTTACAGGTATAAAGAGGAAAGATTTAAAGCATTAGAGTGCACAAGCAAATAAAATTATGCAGATACTTGAAAACACACAGAGAACTAACGAAATGCAGCTCATTACATGAAAAGAAACTATCTGCAGACACTTTTGTGGCAAGTAAACTTTATTTACTATGGGACAAATAAAAGCACTTTCTTCACCCGGTGTTTCCAGCCCTGCTGACTAGACAGTGCTGTGGACAGAGCAGTCCTGGGCAATGGTTTCCTCCCCTGCCAGATAAGTATCAACTTAATCACCCACTCTTGCTTTATCTGTAAACACAGAGCTCAGGACTTCCCTGAATTAATCCTTGTTTGGACTGCATAGGGGATTGGATGGGCAAAGAACACCATGAACCATCAAGGGTTTTTTCCTCTGCTATCACAAACAACAATATTGCAAGTATTCTGAACTCCCTATAAAACAACTTTCAATGTTTGTCTTCTGTTGGAAGATATTTTCAGAATCTCACACTGTATGTTCAACATAATTTATTTTCTTTGATTACATGCAGGATCCTTTTGGTAAAACTGTCTCAGTATAAATCTCTGCCTTCCCTGCATCTGCTCCCTTGAGCAGTTCAAGCCAGCAGCAATACCTTCAGTTACCCTTCATTTTGCTAAGCCACTCAAGTTCTTTCAGTCTTAGAAAATGAGCTTTTTGTGACTTGTAATCATCCAGGTAGTTTGAGTTAATCTTCCGCAGGCATTGGTATATGAGACTGTTGCACAGTGCTCCAGGGGAAGCCCCCCCTCCTTGCTCGGGGTCACAAACCCTTTGCTGTCTCTGTTGCACACACATCTCTGGGACAGCCAGGAATCCCACTGCTCTCTCCCACAGCTTTGTCAGACACCATCAGACCAGCTATATAGACACCACAGGTTTTGCCCTTTTTTTAACCTCCAAAGGATGATATACTGAGAAATAATTTTTTTCACTAATAATATTGACTTTCAATTAAAGCTCAGTCCGTTACCTGCCTTCTGATTAAATCAGTGATTACATGAGTTTTATATCCTTCTAGAGTCATCAAATACCAGGCCAAATACCTCACAGAACCTGAAACTATGTTACAGTGTCAAATATTATCAGCCCAGTCTTTTGATCAGCTTAAGCATTGGCTAATCAGCAAAAACTGACTCCCAAATGACCATGCAGCTTGACATTAACTGCATTGTTCTAATTTAATTCTCCATCAAGAGGGTTCTGCATCAGTCACCCCATCTCTTTTCTTAGGAATAGAGATAAATGGATAGGACTATATTGCCGAAACATTCAGACATCTGGACCTCAAACAGTGTTTCAGAGATGACTGTCAATCATTGTCCGTATTAAGAGAACTCCTTTATCAGCCCTGTCCAAACTGGGGTTGCTGGGTATTCACAACTGATATAGAAGCTTTAGCAGATGTGACTCAGCACTCCCCTGAGCCCTGCTGAACTGGAAAGGATTTATTATATCATTAGCATACTAATACTCTCCTGCTTTTTCCCAAATACAGAATACAATTTTGGCTGTTCCTGCTTAATCTTTTTCTCTCTCTCTCTCTCTTTTTTTGTTTCTTTAGTTGATTCCACATTTCTGTCTGTTTACTTTGGTATAAGCTCTTCTCTCCCTCCTCTGTTTCAAAATGCATCACTGTTGTCCACAAGTAGACCATATACTGGTCCTGTGGCACATTTGCTTTCTTATCACTTTTCTTCAATAGCCTATCTTCTAATTTATATTATTATCAACTTCTCCTTTCTCACATTTGTTCCGTATTTTTTATACTTCAATCATTTTTTCTCTAAGCCAAGCTGATTTTCCGATAAAAATAATTCTTTTTTTTTTGTAGTGGACTTTTTCAGTGCTCTTAACAAATACAGTCTTCCTGTTTAAACTCTTCCTTGCAGAGATTTGATCCAGAATTGGTTTCAGGTTATGAAATCAGCCATTTGGAAGGACCATCTGTATTTTTAATGTTTGGTATCACTTTAGAATTAAATCCACCAGCAGAAATGTTCCAAAATACCTTTAACCTCAGGGGAAAGATAAGTTATATGGAGTGAAAAATTAAGAGCCTTTCCAATTTTGAATTAATGAGCCCACAGCTAGAACAATGTATATAGTTCTGAGTACATCCATACTGGATATCTGACATCTGAAAAGACTTGAGGAAGAAAAAGCGTATAAATCAGGACAAAGAGCTATTTTGAAAAATGCTTTAAATAATGAAATTATTTTAACTAACTGACAAGTGGAAAAGGAGAGCAGTCAAACAAGTGTCTATATGTATCTTTAGGGAGATACATTGCTTATAGGGTTTAAGTAGAATATATGGAAGAAGAAAGAAAAAATTACAGAGGCATATTGCATGGGAGGACAGGAAGTTACTTGGTTCATTTAGGCTGAACTGAGATTGTATATGCCACTTATACATGGAACAGATTTTCTTTGGCATGGAGGATGTCAAGAGGATGAGCAAATAGATATTTCACCTTGGTCTGTCCCTGGTTTTATACTCCTGTTTTACTCCTTAAAGGCACTGGCTATCCAGGCAGTGAAGCTAACCAAGGTGGCTTGAACCCTCAGCACTGCTTGTCTGGATCACAGTGGACTTTCTGTGAGATTTAAGTACTATTTAACAAAGCAGTGAAAGAAAGGAAAGAGCCATCCTTTCCACAGATTTAGCTTGGACTCCCTCTGGGATCCGGAGCAGTAGGCAGATGTCAGCACCTCTCTTGGTCATTGCACAGAAAGCTAGAGCCAAAAATTCTCCTTGAACTGTGTGAGAATGGCAGACCCTGTAGCCATTCAGGCAGTTTGCAGCAGCGCAGCCCTAGGCCAGCTGAACACTGGCTTTGCTACCGTTGTCACAGGTAGTGCCCAGCCTGGAAGCCTCCTCCTGTACTCCCACCTTAGGCTGGTCTCCCATGACTTATTCACAGCAGTAACATCTGTCACAGAGCAAACCCACTCAGGGCCCCAGCCTCCATAGCCCTGGGCAGTCCTTCCTTACCTGTCGGTATCAGGTCCATAGAGTACCTCAGCTTGTCAGCCCCAGTACTGGAGAGCTGCAACCCCCTCAGCAGTTCCATCTGAGCCAAGGAAGAGCTGATTCTGGCAGTGCTGGGACTGGGATCCCCAGCACACCACCACCACCACCACCACCACAGCTAAGCACACATCTGCTGCCCCATGGAGGCTGCTGGCCCCCTTTGGCACAAGCTGCTGCACCCTCTAACTACACCCAGGAGCTGGCCTCAAAGCCAACTCTTCCACTGGCAACTCCTCAGCACATTCTTCAAGGCTGCTTGGCAGCAATAATGGGGCTCAGCTGGGACCCAGGACCTTTGGCCAGGATCTGCTTGCAGATCTTGCTATAAGCTGCCAGGTCAGGTGGATCTGGCTAGAAGCAGCCACAGCCTGCCATAGCCACCCCTTCCCAAGAGCAGCACCAGACACCTTGGTGTTTCTCAAAGGCCCCCAGCAATCCCAGAAGAAGCTCCTACAGGATCTTGAATCAGAGCCAGGAAACTGCAGCAGCAAGTGCTGTGCCCGTGGCCACCTTGGCTATCCACGGTCTCTGGCCAGGGAAGACAGCAGCCCCTCTGACAGTCCTCAAACCTTCTTTAGCATAAGTTTTAGCTCTTCACTTTTACTGATGATTAACACATCAGCAACAAAGTGCAGTCACAGAAAACGATTAAAGCTTTAAAAGTCAAAGGTAATTGATGAGATTTTAGCAAGCACGTGGATTGTCAGGTGCCTGTGCCTTGCTTGCCATCAAATCATCAAGCTCAAGGTATGGCACATATGACTGTCCAAAGTGTGCTGGGTGGGGAGAGAGGAAGAGGAAGGGGCTGAGGACGGGGGAGAGGAAGAAGTCACTGCTGCCTCACTGCAAAAATTGGCCAATGCTGTATCCCCTTGTGGCAGTCACTGCACCATTTCCCCATCCCACAGGCAAGGCCTGGCGCTGAAGAGCCCCAGCTGAGTATCTGTGGGTGTGTCCATGCCCATCTCCAGGTGAGGGGGTGTGGCACAGGGTGCCTCTATATGGAGGTGCTGGGGATGCCAAAGCACTTGGCTGGTGTTGGTCCTGGTTCCTGCTGGCTGCCTTGGTCTCTTCCATGATGGTGGGCTTGAGGGTGGATTTCAGTATGCTTCTGGAGCCTCTGGGCTTTGTGAAGGTCCTTGAATGGGTGAGTGTAGCTGGAGGGGCACAGGGGGGCTCTTTCCTCTGCTGCCCTTGGCCTGGCTTTGCTCCTCTGCCTGGGCTGGATACCTCTGGAGAGGTGTGAGCTACTGGGCTGACAGAGCCTGCCCCAGGTTGCTGGTGCTGGGTGTCCAACACTGGGCTGCTCCTCAGCCAAGCCCTTGGATCGCAGATACATAAGCTTGATGTGTTAATTATAAGTGTGTTACAGCAGCTTGTGATGCTGTGTGTTCTGAAGATTGGGGGTTTAGGGTCTGGATAGTGAAAAAAGGGAGAAGAAGTTATTTAGAGAGTCAGGGTGATGTGTGATACTCTGAGCATATACTCTCTAGTTACTTGAATTTATAATTGTGGATATGCAAGACTTGTAAAAATACTTCCTTTATCAACTGCAAGAAATACTATGCTGGCTGTTAGCACTTAAAAAGCCAACAAAATAGAAACACAAAAAAGTTTTCTGTGCAAATGAAAATAAACAGAAAGCACTTCTGAATGGGCTTTGGTTAGCAGTGCTAACCAAAGTTAGCTTTGTGTTAGCTTATGCTTTTGGAATTTAGAAACTCAGCATTTTATTCTTGACATCACTTCATACTTCAGCTTTGCTAACTTTGTTGCTATTTCAGCTAAATGTTGAGTTTGCTTCCTTTGAGCTCTAGTGGTGTGCACTAATGTGTCTATATACTAATTCCTATAGATTCTTGCCATCTTTGCTTTTGCCACATGTGGAGGCTTTCAAGGTGAAACTACACTTCTAGTTTCCTGCAAAGGTGTGGTAAACAAAACAATTACAGCTGCTTTTGCTTATCCATTCAGGTGAGCACTAGCTCTTCAGTAATTACTTGATAATTATTTATTATTCCCTTTTTCCTCTCTGTCTCCTTATGACTATGTACTTACTCTAAAAGTAAAGATTAGACACTTCTAGCTTCCTCTGTAGCAGCAATAAATGAACATTTAGCTGTAATTGTCCAAAGCACTGTAGTTGTTAGTGCCCTATAGGAAGAAGTAGTTAGAAATGGCAGTAGACTGTGTTATGCTCTCTTTGACTCTACCTTAAGCTCTAGTCTAGCAGCACATGAATGCTATAGAAAGTAATTAGTAAGCAAAACAACACTATCAATTTTAGCAGCCTAATTCTTCCTCAATTTGTAGCTGCTTTGGAGGCCCAGATAAGATTATTCTGAATGAGCCTTTATCCTATTTTTCTTCAAAGGCTGAATGGAAGAGTCTTTTCAGTTTATTCCACCATTATCTTGGTAAGGATGTTGGGCACAAAAAAACTAAATACTTCAGTGTCATTGCAGTGCTCTTGTAGAGACAAGCGCCTTTCCCGGAGCAGGAGGAAGAAGGCTTCCTCTTTGCTCTTGCAGCTGCACATCTACGATGAGTGCAGGGTTGGTGTTCCATATGCGTTCAATAAATGTAAGAACATAAATATAGAAATGGATTCAGTAGCCAGCCAGTAAAAACCACTACAACAGTACAGAATTTGGTCATGAAACCCAGCATTGTAACAGCATTTGGAGGGGAGAGTGGGGATCTGAAATAATTCTGTGCTTGTCACAGAGTGGTCTCTGCTAGTCACAAAGGCTTTATTTATTCAGCTTCAGTGCTTGAATTTTTTTGTAGCTATAATGCCTTTGAAGTCCTGATCACCTTGTTTAACTGCTAGTCTCTTAAATAGTGTTGTTAAGTCTGCTTCCAAATTGGGGAGTTTTTTGTTCAGCTGCTCTAAAAATGAGATTAGGATTCTTCTCCTGAAGGTAATATTGTATATCTCAGTGTAGGATTGGGCACAATATTCAGGTAGCTTGACAAACCTTTGTGTTGCATAACTGATTTATATGTGTCACGTATCTTTCAGAGTAAACTTATACAATCAAACAGCTGAGGTGTTGTTATTGTGAAGCATGAAGCATAATTATATGCAGTTCCCACTGTATAGCAATCTCTAACTACATGCACATAATCTTCACAGGTTGAATACCGTTGTATTTAGTGCACCAGACCCAAAAGGCTGTGGTGGTACTTGGGCTGATGTCTACCTCATGGGCAACTTCTCCTCTTCTGCACAGTTCTTTGTTACACTGGCAGCACTGGTGTTCCTCTACTGCCTTACTGCCCTTGTGGTATATATTGGATATAACCATGTGTATCAGCAAAATAACAAGTTTCCACTAGCTGTAAGTAAAACTAAGTTATTTGAATGTTTTTACTTTGAAACTACAAAGAGATGAGAAATATTGTGAATGTGAGAATAATTGGTGAATATCCAGTAGTTACAAAAGTTAGAGTGTGAACGTAAGTATGTCGGACTGGTCATTACAGCACTCAAGCAGAAAAGGGGACCCAAAACCCTTGGCCATCCATGGCATCACACCTTATGCAGTTATTGAAGCACTGGAATGAACTTTCACTTTTTCAGGTGAACAGTGCCTTCACCACAACTTTTCTTTTGTATCCTGCATTTGAATATAATATTGTTCCATAGGTGGGACCTCCTCTGTTAATCTGAGAATTTTCTCTGTATATAGCACCTGCTGCAATTGGCAGAGGGAAATAATTACCTTGTGAATTTTAGTCACCTTCAATATTGGAGCTCTGAATGAGAAATTTCATAGCATGCTTGAGAATGGACTGAGTGACCTTTCAAGCCAAATTTTTGCATATTAGACATTCAGTTTTAAATCCTCTGCCCTTCTCCCATCACCCTCACTTTACTTAGCTTTTGCTTAAAATCTCATAAGAAATAGTGTTAGGCATCTGATTTTAGAAACAAGTTTCTTACAGAGGTTAAGATTGCCTTTTGCATCTATCAAGGACAAGCATATAGTTTTGTAGCTGGTTATCAACATGGAGTTATAATTACAACATTGTTAATGACTAAATTTGCTTGTGATTTTTAGCACTGCTGCAGTTATCTTGGTGACATAATTGATACTGTCTCTGCCTTGCTCTCATGTATATTCCTCCATATTTTAACCTATTAATGAGTATTTCTCTTGTGTAGGACTTGGTTATCAGTGTCTTGGCAGCCTTTCTGTGGCTGGTCAGTACTTTTGTTTGGGCAAAGGCGCTTGCTGACATCAAGGTGTCCACAGGAGCCAGCATTATTCCAGGAATTGAATCTTGCAAAGCACCAGGAACAACTTGCCATTTTCTTTCTGTGACCAGCATGGGAATTCTGAATGTGTCTGTGGTATGTATGCCTTCCACCATATGGGCACAATAAATGTGTTGGAAAACAACAAATGGTACCTGAGAGTCCTGTTCTACTGATTGCATATGTTGCTCTGTGTTAAGATTTCTTTATGGGTTATTAGTCATTCAGGTCCATTAATATTGTGGTAAAACACTGAGCAAATAATTTCTTGGAGGAAACAAGTTTCCTTCTAAAGAAGATAAAGAGAAACAATTTGCGGGTTCTACCTCTAGAGCTGTTACAGGCAGCATTACCAGAAGAATTTGTGTGTCTATTTATGCCTGCAGCCAAGAGCAACTTAAAATATCTTAGTGAGCCACCCAAGTGGTCTGATGGCTGATACAAGTAAGGAGGAAGTGCTGTGCTGGTGCTGAACCTAGCTCTTTACTCAACCGTGAGCACTTTTACACATCAAATTGAGGTTCCTTGTAACAAAATAATATGAAGTTCATGTTCATACAAAGAATCCTTCATAGCAGAGGAAATTAGGCTTATTGTATGAACTTCCTAGTGAATCCTGCTTTTCAAAATTCAGGCTGTTATTCATTGGCCCAATAATAATAATTACTCATGCAGTCTGAGAGTGCATATGTGGAGGTGCTCAGTGACTGAAAAGAATTTGTCTAATTCTGTGCAAAGGACAGTAAGTTTGACTCTCAGGTCTACAAAGAACTCTGTTAAATGGTTAAAACAGCTTGTAATACTCTGAAGACTGAGGAAATGTCTTGTCCAAATGAAAGGGGTGCCAAAGATAGTGCTTGTTTCTGGTTTGCCTTGAAGTCATATTCTGGCTTTTTTAAAAAAAAAGAAAAACAAAAACCAATCAAATACAAGAAATTTCATATTACCTTCCCCCTCCCCCCCCCCTTTTTTTTTTATTCTTTACCCTACAGGTGTTTGGCTTGCTTAATATGATTTTATGGGCAGGAAATGTTTGGCTTGTATACAAGGACACCAACTTGCACAGCCAATGGAACAGAATTTCTGAAAGTCCAACTGAAAGAGTATAAAACAAGCTGATATTTTGATGTGCTTCCGCTTTCACATCACACTACCAAAAGCATGGAGCCATTTGGATTCATTTCAATAATAACTGATAATTCATACAAACTTCTATTTTGTACTATGGTTTGACATAAGGTCTTGGGTAGTCCAACTGAAGTGTTTAATTGTCATGAAATATGTCTTTCAGGGTTGTGCAGCATTATATTACAGTATTTGAAGAGCAACATTTGGAGGTTATCTGGATGCTGACCCTTTCTGGTTCTTAAATGAGCCTTATAGGAGGGAAAGCTGAGAAGCAACTGTATCTGGGTTATTACTGCATCATCTTTAGTTCTGACAAGACTTCTCTGAAAAATGGAAAGTAAATTCACCCAGGGTGTGGGAAAAGGCAGTTTAGTTTCATCTTATCACTGATACCTTGCAAGAGTCACCTGAGTAGAATTCATAGCTCTGTCAAAGTTGCAGCCAAGAGGTTTAGGTTTCTGGACAGTCCTTTCAGATAATTGTATCAAATCTGCTGCTGGCCCTGTCAGGAAGGACATTACTTCTGTGTTCAATATATTGTTACTCTTTAGTGGCTTGGGCCAATCTCTGACCAAGGAGATTTGTTGAATGAGTTCACAGCTTCTAGTCTCACTAATATGAGAGCTTGTATATGTGTGCAATAGATGATTTAAACGCTTGAAGGAGGTGGGGGAGAAAGGAGAAATAAAGTATGGCCCAAAACACTTAAAAGTACTGTAGAAATAGAAGTTGATATATTCTGCTACTGCTTAGGCTTCTTTGTATTACTTTTGAGGTACATGAGTGAAGTTTGTGTGTGAAATGAGGTAAGGGGAGATGTCTGAATATGACAAATTCTTCATTGATGTTGTTGAGCTCCTTCACTGGGAGCAATATTTGGGTCTTCTCATGTGGACTCCTTTATTAAGGTGTCTGACTCCCTGTGAATTGCCCAGAGCAAAGGTTTTGACACCTAGTAAGAAAGCTGTTCAGTTTTTTTTTTGTTTGTTTAAACTGTTTATGAAGAAAATGGACATAATAATGTGTATAAAATGCAAATTGTAATTGTTCAGTGTGCCAGAGCTATTGATCTTCTGATAGTAAACTTCAGTCTCAAAGGGTATAATAAAGTCAGTATGACTGCTGCTGAAAGAATGTGCCTTGGATCTTTGCTGCTGTGGCAGTGGATGCAAATGCATTGGCTTTATAGCTTCCGGGGCACGGCTTTAGCTATTGCTGCCTGTGCTGGCTGAAGGAGTTACCTGTGCTGCGGGAGGGGCTTTTACACTGGGGCCCTGTGGTTTTTGTAAAGAGGACTATGTATCACTCCTGTAGGCTAGTGCTGCCTGGTGCTGCTCAGCACTTCTTTCTGCCAGCTCAGAGAAGGGGTATTTATAACTTGTAACTATCTAGAATTTCATTTGAATTGCCTTTTGGAAGAGGTAATAAGTTCAATTTTCACTTGTTTGCATCACTGTGCATGTTTATTTATTTAAAAATACAGTATTTCATCCTAAAATCTGAAACTCATATTTTCATACTGTCTAAGAAAAAATATGGTAATTACACCTGAGGTTTTTCAATCTTTGGGATTTAAGGTTACACATGATGTGGCTAAAATATTTTATTAATCTTTAATATTTTTAACAGAACCATGTTCCTGTCTATTTCTTATGTGCTTATCTACTTTGTCTCAAACAGACCTGCTAGTCACTGGCATGGCCTAGTTATAAAATGGTAATTGTGAGTATTTTTGCATACTTGACAGCAGTAATGGATTAGATCAGTATTAGGCCTCATCGATGGCTGAGTTCTAGACAAAAAGTGAAACTGAGTTGGAAAGCTTAGCACACTTGACTGATTGTTTCAACAAAAACTTAAGCTTCATATGCACTCAAAAAGGCATCCCTAGTTTCCTTAGGGCTGAAACTTATGCTTTTTGTAGAAGAAACAGGTGCATCCCATCCCCAGAGCGCTTTCCTTCAAAAGACAAGGAGATGGAACATGGCAGGCAGGACTACAGCTAGTAAAACAGAGACTCACAAGTAAGTGGCTGTGTTTTGTAGCAATTCAGGCTGCCTGTGTGTCTGTTTGACAGAGCTAAGTGCAGAGCCAGGTTGCTGTTAACAGGCCAAGGTAAGCGTGATGTGTAGTCCACAGCAAGCAAGATTTTGAAAAGGAAAAGTAACCCCATGCACACTTCTGGCTCATTAGGGTAAAGCTTGTTTCCCTTTGTAGAGGGAAGGAATTGATGCAGAACACTGCAGGTTTTGATGGCTGCTTGAGTCCTGCAGCTGAGATGAAATGGAAAGCATCATGTAGCAGGAGCAAGCAGCTGCTCTCGTTTACCCTGGACACCCACAAAGGGCTGAGCAGTCTTTGCCTTTGAATTAACATCATACTTGTGCTGGCAGCACTTATTTACTCATGGCAGGGGAGGGGGAAGACTGTCGGATTACCAGCTTTATCTTGACTGCACAAGAATCACCATTGATATCAGGAGATGCAGTTTGCTTGATCCCTCTGTACTGAGGGAACAAAGGGCCTGGATCTCTGCCAGCTCTCTACAGGTAAGTAATCCTCAGCTGGCAGCAATTTTTCTTGCAGACATCAGTGGAGAAAGCTCATAAAAATAGTCTCATACCGCAGGAATTATTCTGGTAGCAGGCTATAGTTATGTACCCCTAGCAAGTCAAGTGCTGTATGATCCCTGGTGTGATGCTAGAGAGAGGGATTTTGATCAGAAACCCACGGTGGGAAGAAAGGCTGTAAGGTGGCAGTGAAGAAAAATAAAGGTGAGGAGCCAGCATGGGGTAGCAATAGAGAACTTGTCAGTGAAGAATAGAATCCATTAGCATTAGGAGATGTTTAAGGAAGCAAGTATGTTGTGGTTTAGGCTGCTGTTACCAATGATCTGACAGTCAGGCCTCTGTGATAATGCTGAGAAATGTATATTCTGTGTGTGCTAACTTCCAGGAGAGTCCCTGCTGTGGGAGCTGGTGTGGTGTCAGTGTTGGCTGAGAGCTTTGCCACCAACCTGCAGGAAAAGCAGTAGGAAATCAAATCCAAGAGAGATCTGGCAATGTCAAATCCCCAAGAGCCAGTGCTGACTGTGCAGAATGGAGTTGCTCTGGGGACTGTGTCCCTTTGGCCCTGTCACCCCAGTGAGCAAACCCATCTGCAGCACAGGCTGGGGCTGGGACACTGAAACACCGGCTGACAGGCCAGCAGCATTGCTAGATTTGATTGTACTGGAGCCAAACTGTGCTTTGTGATGGGTGGTGAATTCCTCAAGGCTCTGGCTCTGCTGCACACTTGGCTAGCAGTGGAAGCTGTGAGTGTGGAGTTCTCACTGAAGGTGAGAAAGAAGACAGATGCCACTTTGATGTGAAGAGCTGTAAGACTGTGGGTTCATCACCTGCTCATGGACACAGGGTAGCTGCAGCCTATTTATTTTTCCCTATTGCCTAGAACTGAGCAGCCCATTAGGCTGGGACCGTGCTGTGGTTCTCCGTGGTGGTTTGGCTGCCTACGCTACTGCAAATTCCTGGGGAGTTGGTAGGGTACCTCATGCTTGGAAACTGCCTGAAGATAGTCCCTGGTGCTTCCACAAAGGTCACACTCTTAAGAAAGTCATGACGGCACATCAAACATTCTGGATCATCTACTTTTATTCTTGTGGCAGTATTTAGTATGTGTTCATTCCTAACATATTTGCTGTATTGCCTAAAGCAAAGTTGTCACAGAGACCAGAATCAGAAGCCAGATGTTGCTGCTTAATCACATTGAAATACTAAGCTGAATAATGAATTAGTCAAAAGAATGCTACAAGGTAGGAGTGCATCCCCATCCCTTAAATATTAAGGGATGCGGGAGGTTTCTTCACGTTTAAGATCCAGTCCATGTACATTAGCAATACTATAGAGTTGCATTTTAGAGACTGACTCCAATGTGGAATTCCCTTCTGTGATGTCAAGTGAATCCAGGTGTACCTTTATAAACACTGCTCTCCTACAAACTACATATTTAGAGCAGGGAAAAAGAAATTAAAATTTCAGACTTCTGTTTTTTACAAGTTTTCCTTATAATTTTCAGTTGCAGTTTCCAAAAACTTGCCTGTACTCAGTAGCACTCTTCTTGCCTGGTTATTTCATTTTTCATCCCAAGTTGGGAAGGCAGAAATATAGAGCTGTGTTGTGCCATCCTTAAAATTTGTGCCCACATGGACACAGACAAAGGTTTTGCACTTTGTTCCAGGATGAGCACTCTAGGTGCTAGGGAAATATGTGCCATCCCTGACCATATTTTCCTTTCATTCTTTCCTCAAGGAAATCTGCCTCTGCCAGTTCCTATTCTCAGTTATCCATGTTTTCAGTTAATGTTTCACTGTGGGTTCTGCGTAGCTGACACCAGAATGCTCCCTCAGGCTTTTCTTTTTTTCCTTACCTGCTGGACCAAACCTGTAAGAGTATTCTTCTAGCTCTCTAAGTAGGTTCCCTCTCATTCTGCTACATCAACTTTTTTTGCAAATAGTGGGGGTGTATTTGGACAGCTGATTCTCATAATCCATCAGGCCCATGGAATCTGATTGGCTTTTGTTGCTGCCAGGAGATTGTACCTGTTGCTTGCAGGCACCTGTGCCCTAGAAGCAGTGGGGTTTGTACTCGCTATTACATCCTGTCAACAACTGAGCAACTCCTCATTTATTCATAAAACATGCTCTGTCTTTTCTTGACTTGTGGCTTCATGTTATTGCTGCCAGCTGCGTTTCCTCCTTACCTGTCTGTGCAGCCATTTGACTTAATGCAGTCATGGAGACTGTACGCTGACACTTTACTCAAAATCTGAGTAAAAACTGGTATTAGCACAAGCTTTAATCAATTCATCTGTTTTGTTTCAATTTAATTCAAAGTTTGAAGTAGCCCACACTCAAGTCCAGAGTTGTTGCTTTCTGTGGCCTAAGATCAGCAGCTGAATCCCCTGGGTAATTTCTTGTCGTGTAATGCAGAAGTCATTTTATGTGCTGTGCCCCCATCTTGGGATGGTATTCTATCTGTTGTTATACATGCTGCTCTTCCCAGCTTCTTTTTATTTTCTCATTTATACATAACAGCCCCTAAATCATCTTCCTCTGGTGACTTCAAATCTAATTCTCCACCACTTTCTGCAGATACAGCAGCTATTTTTAATTTTTGCATCCCAATCTGCTTTTGCAAGCATCTAATTTTAGCTTCACATTTAATATGATCAGGTTCCCTTAGAGCTCTCCTTTGCTCTGGGGTGAATGGCTGCACTGTGCATGCTAATCCTTCTGCTGGATTCTTCTCCTTTATGCTTCTGTGGCTTTTCTTTCCCTTTTTCTGAACTGAAAATACTATATTTCACTATTACCTTTATAAGCCACTAGACTGTACTCCTTTCCAAGTTTTGTAGTATTTTCTTTTTAAACAGCTTTCAGATCAGAGAAATTATTTTCTGCTTTTACACTGGCTCTAGCAGAACAAAATGTTTTAGCTGCTGCCTCAACAGTCACATTAATGCAGGAATTGTATCCTCAGGTTTCATTTCATAATCACTCTAAAATAGCTAGAGAACACTTATTCTATATTGTGCCTGATTCTATGAGCTGAAATGGCACACTTCTGCCACAGAGAAGTGGCTGTAACATGGAAGATCTCGGGTGGTTTTTTGTAGATTCTCTCATATTGCTCAGATTTCAGCTGGCATTTGGGTGGCGTTAGTGGCTTGTCAAGGTCTCTGCCTGCAGTGACATAAAGATTGCTGTCTAGCAAAGAAACAAAAGACTGTGCAAACTGTAAAGGACAGATGCTGGCTATCTAATGAAAAAAAAAAAATCTTTTTCTGGTACCATGCATCAACCTCATCTGCACACAGCAAAAGGAGACTGTGATGCCTTGAGACTGAGTTTGACCTACTCTTACACATGGGCTTCATGGAATATTGCACTGGGAGATTTCCCTCTCTTCAAAAGGGCTAGCATTGGCCCTGGGCCATTTACTGACATGGTGTGCTTCTACTGCCCTGGAACAGGTCCTGTTTACACCATGGAAACAGCCAGAAGTTCAACTGGACATTTCACTTTGAGCTGACCAGCAAACAAAAGATCCCTGATCAGAAGCAGAAGAGAGAAAAGGACACAATATTCTAATAATGAGTCCAAAGGAAAAAAACTGTGATAGAGTTCTTCAAGATACAGCAGCTCAGAGCCAAACTTGGGGTTTTCAGAGGTTCCCAGTAGTGACTGTGGCACTCAAGGCATCTTTATGACAGTGTACAAGCCATGATCCCAGGCACAACACCAGCAGTATCCCTGGAGACGTCTCATACAGATATTTCTCGTACAGAAACTGGTGTGGTACTGGGAAGGTCTCTTCATAGAAGATCGTGAATGTAGGTAGATCAAGCAATTATGGGTAGAGAATAAAATAGTATGTGCTAGTAGAGGAGATGAGGGTAATTATTTTTAGCTTTAGTTTCTACAGAGACTGTGCATCAAAAGTTATGAGAAAGGACTGGCAGGCACAGGAGGCTTTTTGCATTCAGCTCCATGAAGAGCATCTTGAGAATGAAGCTAGACCAAGAAACAAATTTGAGAAATACTTCGCTGAAGTAAAAAAGCCAAAGGGCCTGTATTTCCTTCTTGTCCTGAGGCCCTGAAAGCTCTTAATCAAGGAAGTAATTTAATTTTGAACTTTACTGGTTGTCTGGTTTAATGTGTGGCCAATGTGGGCACTTCTGAGCTTTCAACATTTTCTTGCTGGAAATAGAGCAGGACTGCTGGAACCTTGGAAGATCTCTTCTTTCTTCTTCAAGACACCATGAACTTATTTTTCCATGAGCTGATTAGCTACATGTATGGATTTACAGCAAGTGCAATAGGCCTCCAGGCTGGAATGATGGAGTTTTACTGGCCACGCATATGCGCTGGTGCCCCCAAATGGGCAGGAAGGATCAGTCCCTTCTGGATTAATCCCTTGAGCTACCATTCGGTTGCAACCACCTGTCATGACCTACAGCTAACAAAGCTGAAAGGACAGTGAATCTTTCATGCAAGAAGAGCCAGCAGAGTGATTACAGCCAAGTTCTGGCTGGAGGCACCCTGGGGTTGGCTGCTTTGTTTTGCTAAGTGGGTAAGTTCATGCTCTTTTAACTCTGTGGAAAAAGCTTCTGGTTCAGTGATGGGGCAGGATCTCTTCAGGAGCATATAAGAACATGGTATTAATTCAACACTGGCTGTGCATGAGGAAATCCCTGTCCTGACTTAAGTGTCAGAACAACCCTGAAACGCTGTCCTGAACTGTTACTTTAGTTCTTTGTTGATCATCTGAGCTGGCTCCCTCACTCCATGTGCAACAATAGTGGGGAGGGGACAAAAGGGTATAAGGTACAAGCTGCAGCTCTGCTGGTCCTGGAGGGTGCACTAAAGTGGATTAGCTGTCAGTTGTCCCACGGACACCATCCACCCTGTGCAGACAGACAGGGAGAGCTGCACCAGTGCTGCGCTCACTTCCCCCTTCTCTCTCAACCCCTCCAGCACCAGTGGGGTTGGTAGGATGGCAAAACACATCCTGGCATCAGGCAAAGTAGTTTGGGAAATTCCTCACTGAGGTTTATATATCACTGAGCTTGACATGTTGCTGTTGGACATTGGTGGGACTCTGGGCAGGCTCAAATGGGGTGTTCAGATATTTGGGGAGGCTTTTGGGGTAGTGATTGACAGAACAAGGTGTCAAACTTCTTCAGACACTTTCAGAGCTGCATAGTGGCTGAAGAGGTGAGGTTTCATATCTGGATCTTAGTCCTCATCTTTTAATATTTCATAGCAAGCAAATACTACTGTATTTTGTTATAGGGACTAGGAAATACCCTTTGGCAGAAGGTTGCTGGCAGAAACCGGTGTCCATTTTGATCTCTTTGAATGCTATCACTTTCCTAAACTGCTTTTTTTCCCCCCTGAAATTTTGGGGGTGTCTGATTTCATAGATGCTTCTGCCACAGGCTGCATGCTTTTACATCTGTAAGGATGTTTCAGAGTAAGTGCATTAAACAGATAGCCCTGGTGCTGGTACTTAACAGAGAAACCTCAGCCTCCTCTCTAGGTGTCAGTGTGGTTATACTGCTTGCATGATCTGAGAAGATGTGAACAGGCTGGACGCTGCAGGGCGGAGCGTTTAGAAATTCAGTGTGAAAATGGATTGAATATGGTTCTTCTTGCTTTGGTGTCCATGGCTATGCAGAGAACTGCCAGAGCATCCTTCCCTGCCTGCCGGTTGCATCCAGTCTGCGGGGATGTAAAAGAGTAGGTGATGAAGTACAGGAGCACCCATCCTGTTTCTCAGATAAAGAGCAAGGAACGGGTCCAGTTCAGTGTGGCAAAGGGAAGAGCTCAAAGCAAACAGAAAATAGGTCATTTGATCGTTCCTGGAGTGACCCCGACCCAGTGTGCTCTGCAACGGATTAATCCTATAAAGGGATCATCTCTTTCTGGATACGGCTGCATTGCTATGGTGCCTTAGGGTCCGGCCCTTTTTCCTCGCTTTTCTCAAATTTACTTTTCTTTCTGCCTCACCCTGTCTCACGGGCCCTGCAGCCGCCGCCCCTCCGCTGCTCGGGCCCTGTGCCGGTGCGGGGGTGTGCGGGGCAGCCCAAGAGGAGCCCCCGGGGCCCGGAGCTGCCTGTCCCGGCCGGGCGCTGGGGTCGGTGACACCGCGGAGCTGCGGCAGCGCCGGCGCCGCTCCCGGGGCGGGGGGAGCCCGGAGCCCCGGGCAGGGCTGGGGGAGCCCGGGCAGCGGAGCAGGGCTCAGCGGGCTGTTCGCACACCCCGCAGCCGTGCTGCCGTGGGGGGAACGCCCCGCCTCCGCTTCCCCGTCTCCAGTGCTGTCCATCTCCTGCCTCCCCTCTTTGCCAGCAGCGCCCGCAGAGAGTTTCAGCTGACCAGTCACTGTCCGGACGGCACGGAGCCCTTCTCTGCCATCGCTTTCAGCACCTGCAGGAAAGGAGAGACGGCTGGGGTGAACTGGGACCAGGCTAGGGAAGGAGGTGCTGGGGCTTCTCCTCCCCCTGGGGCCGGTGTGGCTAGGGGTGCTCATGTTGCTACAGAATCGCAGAATAATTAGGATTGGAAGGGACTTTTGGAGAACATCTAGTCCAACCGCCTTGCCAAGGCAGGATCACCAAAATCAGGTTACACAGGAACATGTCTGGGTGGGTTTTGAATGTCTCCAGAGAGGGAGACTCCATGACATCCCTGGGCAGCCTGTTCCAGTGCTCTGCCACCCTCGATGTAAAGAAATTCATCCTAATTTTGAGGTGGAATTTCTTGTGATTTTTTTATGGCCATTGCTCCTCATCCTGTCACTGGCATCACTGAAAATAGTCTGGCACATCCTCTTGGCATCGGCCTTTGAGATATTTATGCTGAGATTCCCCTCTCAGTCTTCTCTAGATTAAGCAGGCCCAGCTCCTGCAGTCTCTCCTGATGAGAAATGCTCCGGAACACTCATTGTCTTTGTTGCCCTTTGCTGGACCCTCTCCAGCAGCTCCCTGCCTTTCCACCCTCTCCCCTCACACAGTGCTGTGCCCAGAGCTGTGCTAAATGTGCAGATATAGCAACCTGTGGGTCCACCAGCCCTGCTGCCTACATGGGCAGGAACCAGCCTGCAGACCCTCCCTGAGTGAGGTTCATGTGCACTGGGATACACACAGCCCCTCTGGAAGCAGCTGGCTGTCACGGCACAGTGGGGCCAATCTAGGCATGCCCTGTGCAAACACAGAACAGCTGCTCCAGTCTGCACAACTCCAGCTGGTATCCACAGAAAGGAATCGAAAATGAGGCACAACTGCACGGCCAGACCAAGCCATGCCTTGCCCATGTCATTCACCTACTGCTCTTCTCAAGCTTCAGAATTTAAGCACAGATCCTGCCCCAGAATCAAATCCCAGGCATTTATTGACCCACAGCAGTTGAAGCTTGGTACAAGAGAAGTGCGGAGTGGTACCATCCTTGAATACAATTCAGAGTGAGATGTATTTATCTATTCTGTTTGCAAGCGTATCTTTCACTCAATAACACAGAGCCTGCTGCAGAAACTTTCTGAAGCTTGTATTTGTCTTCTTTAATCTCCTGGCCAGGCCCATGCTTTTCTACTGAGCTGCTTTGACACACATCTCATGATATTTGCTTCCATATGAAGAATTACCCCAAGATAGATCCCAGAAAGCATCCTGCAGACCTTGGAGCACTAACAAAGTGTGGGTGGTGCCCCATCTCCTCCTGGGATCTGAGCAGGCAGCAGCAGAGCCTGGCTGACCTCCATGCTCAGTATTTCCCTCATTTTCAACTTCCTCAGGCACTGGTGCAGTGGCACAGACCTGCCCTCACCTGAACAACCTGGGCTGAGACTCAGCTGATTTACCTTTGTGTGTACTCTGTAGGCATTGATATCTGATCTAGGCATCCAGAAAGAGCTGCTTTCAGGGCACAGTTCATCTGATCTATTCTAGATGTCTGCTTTTTAATAAGTCACCCCCAGTGTCTCTTTCTCTCCTGTGAGAACATGGAGAGCTTGCAGGGACTAGTTCAGACAAGGCATGTGCAGATGGAACGCAGTGGAGGCTGAGCCTGTGTTCAGTCTTTCAGCTGGAGCTTTGCAAAGGGCCTGTTGTGGCTGGGGGTGTCAAACCACTAATCAGCTGGGGCATGTGCAATATGCAGTTGTGGCTGCTTGCTGTTAAAATGTTAGTTACATTATGGTGTTGCAATCTGGGTCTCATAAAATAACCTAGCAGCCAGATTCTTTGCTCAGGAGGAGAAGGATTGCTCCCCTTGTCTGACCCTCCTTCTCTGAGGGGATCCAAGCACCATCTCCTGCTCCTAGTGAGCAGTCAAAGTGGCAGCCTCCTGAGCAGACATTCTCCATCTCTGCAGCTGAAGTTCTCATGTGTAGGACTCTTTGAGACCATGAAGAAATACAGTATCAGCACTTTTATATTCCTTGGTATAAATGAAGTTACATTGCCAGAAGCTGAGACTTCTGATGTTTATTGCAAGTGCTATTTATAACACCAGTATAAAAGCAGAGCATTTGTGCATTAGAAGTACATTCCCTTAGGAGAAAAGCACAAAAAACCCAGTAACGTGATCACACATAAACTGCTTGGGGGAATAAGACCCACAGGTCAGGAAAAGTGACCTGTGCTCTTTCCTAATCTCTCTTGAGCTTTTCAGAGCAGTGTCAATCCAGAGGTCTGGAAGCACTTCAGAGATGTGTAATAGGTGGAGACACAGCAATCAAAAGCTGTGGCAGAACTCACACTGATTTTTGTAGACTTCAGATAAAATTATTGCATAACGTGCAATAGGCAGCTATAGGGCAGGAACTGTTGCCCCCAGCCACTCTGCTTGAACCACCAAGTGCCTTTCTTCCTCTTCTTGTCTCAGCTTATCAGTGTCATCACTCTAAAATAAATGGCACCAAAGTTCACACCTTCTATCTGTGTTCACAGAGACTAACAGAGCAGAAGAATAGAGAGGCTGTTCCCACCATCTAGTCTGACTCTCGACAGCACACAGCAGCTGTTCTTGACTTCTGAAGGCTTCAAATGATGGAAAGGGTCTCAGCTAATTGTTCCAATAATCAAGTGCTTTTATTGTGTAGAGCTGCACTTAATCTTTGCTCTCAGTCCATCCAGTGGCAGTTCCAGACACTGACTCTGTGTTCTCAAAAGACGCTTCTGAATAAAAAAAGCACAAAAGCTCATCTGACAATTAGAAGAGGTTTCTAACATTTAAAGCTGTGCTGCAGTGTATTATAATCTCTATTTTATGAAAATATGTTGCTTTTCCATATATTCAAAGTATCTTTTCACATGTTACAATAAGTAAAAAGTGCACACCTGAGTCAGTCAGTTCTACCTTCTCTGCTTTTGTCCTACCAAAGACAAGCCAGAGACATGAATGGATGTGCTTTGGCTCAGTGAGACCTGAATTCATTCTTGATTCTTTCACAGGGAGGAACATCTATAGTAGTAGGGGCAGCTGATAGGAAAATGATGCCACTTTAGCATAGAGCTAATGCTCGTATAAAACCTTGTTATTCCTTGATTTTGTAGATCCCAAGCAAGGAAAGTAGCCCTATGCATATCCAATATATGGTTTTATAGGGAAGGTCTGGATGACGAATGAGTTGGAGCTGGAGATCAGCATTGTACATATGGAAGCAACAGTGTAAGGAAGGGTGAAGCTGTGCTCTGTGGTCAGCACATTTGTTCCCTCGTGCAGAGAGCTGCATGGGGCTCGCAGGATGCTTCATCTTGCTTAAACCTGCCCCCCCAAATGCTGAGTACACCAGCTAAACCCACCTCAACTGGGTGCAATCATTCTGGGCAGTGTTAGTGCTTGGATCTGGCATCTCTTGTATCCATGGCTCCTCTTTGTTCAACTGTCAGTTGTTCTGAGGCTGGAGTATGTGAGCACCACTACACGAAGAGTGGGTTTTTGCCCAGCTGTTGCACCAGCAGCACTGGCCATGACACTGTGTTTGCATACATGGAGTTCAGAGCCTGCTGTCATACCAGGTTATGCTGCTGTTGGGGTTTTTTTCCTAAGAAGGAAGGAAATAAGTTTGTGCAGTTCAGCAGCAGGAACAGTAGTAAAGAAAGACGAGTATTCATCTGTCTCTTCACTGGTTTCCTGGCTGAAACTACAGCCTGTCTCTGCCTTCCCTTAAAAAAAAAAAAAAATGTATTTATCACTTAATCACTGAGGTAGAATGAGAATAATCAAGGAAGCAAAGCAGCTGCCCTAGATAAATGCCCAGGAAAGTAAATACAAAAACCTGTGTGTCTTCCTGTCACGAAAATAATGCAATTAACTTCTTTAGGTAACAAAATTTAGTGTCTGGATGTGCCAGGTATGCCTATGGATAGCTTGGTGTCAGAGTGCTAGGAAGATCAGAGTTACAACAGCGCTACCAGTTACTGCAGAGTTTCTCTGTCACTGGAAAACCGCATGCATAGAAATTTAATGTGTTAAATTTACAGCTAACAAATGCAAACAATGGTGGGTTGGACCACTGAATGTGTGGCTGGCCCTGTTGGTGCTGGAGGGTCAAACAATGCTATGACAACTGCCATGGACACAGTAAACTGATAATGTGCTCAGAGAGTATAAATCACTCTTTCCCATCTGTATCATTGTGGTGTTCATTACATGCTGGGTTTCTGATTGTGCAATGAAACTTGACTCAAGATCATTTGTGTTTGTTAGGGTAGTTGCTCCTGAGTCAAGACACTCCTGTGGAGCACAGCAAAGAGTCACAGCACCATGATGGGTGTTTTTGTGAAGTGTAGGATCCTTGGTGAAATTACTGTGGATTTCTCCATCCAAGTCCTTCGTTGTATGACAAAAAAACAATGTATGTGAGAGACTGAATAAAATCTTCATTGACCGCCCCTGCTCAACTTAAACCAGAATTTTCTTTTGCTACCTGATAACAGTCCCTCATTGTCAAAAAACTTTTTTGCAATCAGGAAAGAAAACAAGCCAAGACATGGAGTATTAAGTCATCATTTATAATTATTTTTCTTCAGATTAAAATAATTTTATGAAATCTCGTCAAGTTTGCTTATTTTATATCAGGTTCTTAGACAGCACTTACATTATACATGCTCACGCTCAGAAAAGATTATTTCACCCATGTGTTTACTGTCATTATTCTTTTGAGTATGTTCCACTTGATTCTGTAAAGCATTAAATGTGCCAGAGGAAATATCAAAGGTGAGGATATTGAATGCTGCTAGTGTTACGAAAGATAAATAAGCTGAAACTGTTGACATGACAGCCTGAGATACCATAAGAAGCTGTGGGTTTTCTCTACTCCAGAACTGCTTTCAAGCCATGGTCTTTCCTACAGCAAGATGGGAGGGCAAGGAAGGGCTGAAATAAAATACTGAATGAAAACAAAATATTTTTAGCTTTTACCAGCAAACATTTCTACCCTGATGTGCTTTTCACTCATTTGGTTGCTCAGCAGGGACAGGAGACCCCATTCACTGGTGAGAAAGCACATCTCTGTAGGCTGCCATTCCCAAAGGCAGTCAGAGGATGTGACCACATCTGCTGGAGGTGCAGCGCTCTTCTAGGGGAAAGCTACCACTGTCTGTAGGAGGCAGTGGGCACTGAATGCTTCTGTCCATGACTCTGCTTTGTTTCCTCTTCTTCTCTCCTGCCCTTACATGCACCTGCCAAACGTACATCCAGATTCATCCTGCCTTTGGGTCCAGTTTACACACCTTATGGCCACCTTTTGTTTTACAGCTGAGATAGAGTGAAAAATCTCATCTGATTATTTGGCTGTTCAAATCAGGGGTCAGTTGGGAGGCACCTTGGAGTCTCATGCACTCTGTCTTAACAGCAAGGCAGAATTCGTTTTGGGAGATGAAGTCAGTTCCTGCCTTAAGGGGGTGGTGAGGATAATCCCCTGTCCTCAGACTCCTCTTTCTGCTTTTGCAATCTCAGCCCAGCCTGGCCTGGTGTTTCTGATTGCCATGCTGAGGGCTTGGCAGCTGGTTTCGTTGCTGCAGTCAGCTCTTTCCTCTTGTCTGAAGGCTCTTTTTTGCTTGGTGCCTCTGGTCTCTCTGTCCCTTGGCCACTCCTGTCTGTGGCACCAGATGTTACCTGCATAGCCAGCACTGGCTGAAGGGGCTCATTGCTCTTCTTCCACCTCCGGGCCCCCGACCGGGTATTGAACTCGTACATTCTGCCAGTAACTTGCAAGAACAAAGAGACAGCAGATTAAAATCATTCTTGCTTTAGCAGATTGAGACATGGCCGTTCTCAGCATGGGATTGAAATGAGAAATGTGAAGCACTTGGAATTCAGCCAAGCTGGGGAGGTGGCCCTGAGAGGGAAAGCTTCATTTCTATGGGGACCTGGGTGTCGCAGTGGCTGCTTAGAGGAGATGCTGGCTGTTCTGCCACTATAAGAATTGTCTCTGCAGTTCAGGGAACAGAGATATTTAAAACATTCCCATTCTAAAAAAAACCTCAACTTTCTTTACACCCTATAACTCTATCCAAGTTCCAGCTACCGGGGATTAACATGGGCAGTGTAACAAACACACGCATAGTTGTGAGGACAAAACTTCTGTCTTTAGCCATGCTGAGCATGACCATTATATATGTCTGTGCCTATTTTGTCACGTAGAGTTGCCTACCAGAGGCAGCAAAACCTGCTTAGGAGCACAATATGCCACATACACCTTCAGCTCATCTGGACTGACCCAGGATTTGGAGATCCAGTGAGTCTTGGCTGCATGTGTTCCTTCTCCATTTGCACAAAATGCTTTCCTCCAGGCTTGCCACGCACATTGCCATTAATAGAGTGAAGCACTGTGTGTTTTGTACAAGTACATAATTCTCTCATTTATAAAAAATATTGTTAAATTTGTGTTATTTAGCACACATGGCTACCTTTCCTTGTCAGAAAGACTTCTGTCTCTATTCAGGGTTTATGGCTAATTTCTACTTGTACATTAAAAGCAAATACCTTCTCCTTCAGTTCATTACTACCTAGAGATAAGTCAAAAAATTGCTGTGTGTCCAATGTGAATGCCTCACAGTCTTAAATCACTGTATCTTGCTAAACAGAGAATCAGGAGCTATAATGGCACTTTCTGTAATTAAACATTAGTAACAGGAGACAAACAAAAGACCATTAGGGCTTGGAAAGAAACAGTGGTTATGTGTTACTACATGTTGCAGTTTGCATCAGAATTAATGGTTTATGACACATTAACACAATTTGAGCAACTGAAGATGAAACTGGATCTCTTTACATGTTATTTTTTCTGACTGCTTACAAGGTGGACATGTTAAAGCAGCCCAAATCAGGAAACAGCTTCTGACCATCCCTCTTAATCACATTCAACAGATGATGTCCTGGGAATTATTAAATCTCATTTCCAAACCAGCAACCTTTGATCCTCTAGGGTTTGGGATGAGCTGTGGAGAAGAGAGGGGAGGAGTGGGGAGCACACATTTCCCTGCTGTCACCACAGAGCTGTGTTGCAGCTTAATGCTTGTGTCAGGCATGACACAAATGCTATGGCTCTGCATGACAGAGTTTGGATGGGCTCAGATATCCTTAAGTCCAGTATGGTCAGGTTTGTTGAGAAAGGGAGCCCCAGCTGTCCTGCAAGAACACTGGAAAGCAGCTCTTGCAGCAGTCTAGAGACTATCCATGTTTAATATATCACAAATGCAGTTACACAGGGAAAAAACAGGGATTTTGAAGTGCATTCATTCAGATCTCTATAAACAGCAGGTGAGCTTGGACCTGGATCAAACTGGCCTTGAGCAGCCTTGTGGATGGGCTTAATTGCACAGTAGGGTCCCACTTGTTTGCCCAAATTGTGCTGAAGTCTCCATGCCTAGTGTTTCCCATTAGCTCAAGGCATCCAACAGCTCCGAGCCAGCTAATAAGAAACACAAGTTACAGGCACTTGGGTGGAAATTGGCCAGATGAATCCAAGCCTTGAAACAAGCCTGCCTTCTTCTGGGTGATTTCTAGACCTATTGTTTCAGACCTATTTTCAGATCTATTTGTTAAAAAACTATTTTGACTGATTGTCACATTTTACCAGCCCCCCATCTCTATGCTGGGGCCGTCAGCCATTACGGATAGCGCTGGGCACCTTAATTCCAGGCCAAGCATCAAATTAAGGGGCTCAGGCAGGGGCTGTATTTCAGGGCAATGAGGTAAGCCAGATCAACCCCCAGGAAAACAAAAATATTTTTCCTGTAATGAGTTCTGCTGCAGAACAGTGGCTGTCACCTGGGCAGCTGGATAAGCACACACCTCCCAGATCATCCTGAGGTTTGTAGCTTTTGCCTTATTTTCACTTTTCCCAGCTGGTTAATCAGATATGCTCAGAGTCAGCATAGCTGGAGCCTGGTAACACAATCAGTAGCTGTTGCCAGCTGATGGCCCTCCCTTTTCTCCCCAAGAAGCAATGCCTGAGCCTTGGATAAACAGCAGCAATGCACTGTGGCTGCAAGGCAGGAGGTTTGTGCAGGAGCCAGTAACTCACCCACCCACCCTGCATCCAGGGAGAGGTTTAGGAGACAAAGGCAGTACTTCTGCAGTGACATTAACCTCCTGGCCATTTCCCAGACGTGAGAAGGGTGAGACCATGTAGCTATGACAGCACCAGAGCAAGAGACTTGCAGCAAATTCCTCCTCCCCTCCCACCTTCCTATACCACATCCATATATTCCAGTTTAGCAGAGGAGTAGTGAACAGTCTGACCACCAGATATATGTGCTTTCAAGGGCCATAAGTATATTCTACCATTACGAATGTTACTAAGGCACTGTCTTGATTCTCAATATCTGTGAGATATAGCTCCCATTCTCCTTGGAAACAGCTAACCTGAAATATGAAAAGCCAATGTCAAACCATATTTAAATCAACTAATCCAGTTTGTTTCCAGCCTAGTATTCATATTGCCTGTTAATTGCTTTTTATTACCTGGGTCTCTGGCTTCTCCATCAAAGACAGTGTTTAGCTTTGTCATTGTCTGTGAAGAAACACAAAATGTGAAATGAAACCTGTGAATTAGTCAAGTCAAAAGGAGGAGCAGTGACTTGGAAATGGTGACCTACATGAATGGAGGTGGATTTGTATGACTTGTATATTGCATTCCTTTAGGATGGGTTTAATGTAAACTGAACAAGAGCCATTTGTGGTGTAGGGTTTCGCCACTAGATGTTCAAAGGAGAATTAATAAGACATGCTAAATGCCTCCACGTGTGTAACCACAAGAGGATCTCCTCCACCCAGAGTAGGCATGGGAATCCCCTCTCTGAAAAACTTGGGGAGAGGGAGTTCACTAATCAAAGTGCCTTGCATAGATTCACAGAATATCCTGAGTTGGAAGGGACTCACAAGGATCATCAAAGTCCAGCTCCTGGACCTGCAAAGGACGACTCCAGGAATCACACCACATGCCTGAGAGCATTACAGCCTTTATGCAATAATGTCTATGGAAAGGAAGGAGCCCCGAGATCCAGTGGAAACATCTATGATGTTTTGCTGCAAACAGCTTATCAAGGCCAAACTCTTTACAGTTTGGGTATGCTGGCATACCTTACTGGTTGCACTCAGGTGGGTCAGAGTTGGCTGCACAGGTCAGTGGTGTCTCAGCAGTGCACCACTGCCATCAGTGAAGCTGGGGCACTTGTCATCCCACCTCTGCAGCGAGTCTCCCTGTCACTGTTGTGGGCAGAGCCTGTCTGACCTCCTAAGTACAGCATTTTGGCACTTGGAAGCAAAGGGGCCCCAGTGTAGGTGAGCACGCCTCACACCCCGTGTTGCTTCCAAACACAGAGGCCAGCTGGGACAATGAAATGTTTTGCACTTGAGGGCAATCCTTTTTTCCTTGCCTATCATTTTTATATTCTCTTTGGAGAACAGACACCTTTCATAGAAAGGGTCCTATGATAGTATTGCTTGATGTGGCTGGCAAAACTGGGGTTTGTTTTGAGGCCAGCAGTACTCACCACGACCACTTCTTTCTTACGCTTCTTCTTTTCTACAGAAAGGAAAATGCACATTGTTAATAACCAGAATTTTCTGATGGTGATTATAGACACTAAAGCCAAGATTTCCTCAAAGAAATAGACATTCTTGCTACTCAAATGCTGAGACAACTTAAATGAGCCTTACTTCTTTTCAAATGCTGAGTGACAATCCACAGTTGCCAGTGACTAATCAAAAGTCTTGCCTTGAAAAGTCAGTAATGAATGAGTAACAGTGGTTTACTAAACAAATTTCCATTTCTAAATAATACAAACAAATATAGAAATTCACCTTTGGGAATATCTGAACTAGAAATGTAGATTATTGTTTTCCATGAATGTTTGAAGTTGCAAAGCTTGTGTCAAATATCAGCTTGGAGACAAAACATGGAAGAGCTGCATTTTCAGTCAAGTAAAATTCATATTGAAGAACAGTTTGGTTGTGTGTGAATTTGCCACACTATTAACTCATCCCACATGCAAACAAACACAGCAGCAGTGCCATGGGCATCTCGACAGCACGGATTTGTGGATGATACCCAATTACTTGCTATGATTTCTTCTTGCTCACTCCTTGCCAATTTGTTTAATGGCCTTTCTTTGGAGGACTGTGCCTGGCCACTAATGTGCTTTGTGTCCAGGTGTGCAAAACTGAGGTGCTGCATGTGGATCTCAACCTGAGCATTTATGGGAAACCTGTTCTGTCTGGCCTTTGCTGCCCAGCATTTGGACCAGTTTTTCAGAAAGCAAAAAGAAATAATTTTTTGGAAACCAGCCAACACTGAAATGTCTCAAATTGGGCAACCAAGAGAACAGCTAATTTTGTGGGGTTTGTTAGTCCTGTGTTTTTTCCAGTTGGGAGACACTGACTGAGGAAAGGGGAATTACAAAACCAGGGTCCTACTGAGCCCATATGAGCAATGCTCTCTAGCAGAAATGTAATGGGACTAAAAGGAAAAAGACTGCTTAAAAAAACCATTTTTTTCCATGTGCAATTTATCTCCCTGCTAAGTTATACAAACCCCTTTGAAAGGACCAATACTTCAAAATAAATCTTTATGTACATGAAGTAATGGTGTCAAGGGAGCAAATGAAGGGATCAGAGAACACAGAATTAGAGTGGAGAGGACTCTTGAAGGTGCTATAGATGGATGGGTTTATTTTTTAACAGATAGCATATAAATTGTGTGTGAAAAATATAGTAATTCTTTAGCATTCGTGCCAGAATACCGGACTATTCTGAAGTTGGTTTTGCCAAACAGTTGATAGATTTGAAGACTACAAGGGCCATAAAATCACTTTGTCAGGCCTCACATAATTGGCCAGGATTATCTAATCTTGGTACCCTTCTACTGTGTCAAATTTATATCTAGAAATTAATTTACATATTTTACACTGAATAATAAACAAGGTCTTGTTTTGAAGCATTAAAATATAGAAAAGAGGTACACACCTGGAGTTTCTATCCTGTAATGAAAAGAAGAATAAGAGTGTAGTTAACAAATGTCATAGTTTTGCCTACACAAAAAAAATCATGATTTTTGTTCTCTTTCACTTGGCAAGAAGGATGTGTTTCCTTGAATTCTGAGATTTGCTTGATTTGTTTGGTTTCTGGTTTTGCTTTCGCAGAAAGCCTGTATCATTTAATGCTGCTCTCAAACAAGAAAACAGCCCTGAGCATTGCTCTAACAGTTCTTCAAGGAGTGCTATTAAAATAATAAAGTCTTATTGATGATAGCATAATGGATTTATATAAGCTGGAAAAATATACTTTCAGATATTGTCATTTTGTTCCATCCTTGGAGGAAGGTAAATTTTTTGGATCTGATGTGCTCAGAGAATACCTTTTAAAATATTTGAAAGGTTGTAAATGTTTTCGAAAACAGAGAAATTGCTTTTTAATGGGAGAGCCTGGCTTCCAATAAATAATTTCCCTAATTAATAAATAATAACAGTATCTTAGATTCATGTCATTCTTTTTCACAAGCTGCTAAATGCCTTGCACACACGATTCAACTATAGTCAGTCATATAGTACCTCTTTACATTTAATCTAACTTCTAAATTGTTGTCCAGATCCTGAGAATACTTATAGAAATCCTTTTTTTTTTTTTTAATTCCAGCCACTTGAAGGACTGCTTATCTTTGTTTTGTGAAGTACAAAGTCAATTTAGAGGCAGCCTGGCTCCAGCCCACTGAGAAGGCAGCCAGCAGGGATCTCTGCACTTCCCACAGTGACTCAGAGCTGGTCCCAGGTGCTTCCATGCCTTTTGCCAAGCACGAGCACTTAGAGGTACTGTGAAGCTTTATGGGCCAGAGCCTTGTAGCTGGCTTGGGTAAAACTCCAGGAAATCAGCAGAAGTTTTGCCAGAACAACGAATTTGGCATGAGAACCAGTATTTGCAAGGAACACTGGGACCTGTAGCTGAGAGCGAGGAAAATGCATCCAGTAACTACCTAGATGGGAGCTCCCTTGGAGTGGGGGTCAAATACAAACCAAAATATTTGTGGTCAGCAGAGTCTGGCACAGGCTCTGACTGAGCCTCATGAGTTTAGTTGCCTTTAGAGGTCATAATTGCTAATTCCACTTCCACCTTCTGCTAACGCTAATGTTACTAAACCCATGAAAAAAAATGCCATGGACACATTTCCTGGATTTCATATCATTAACACCAAATATCACTGTAGCTTGTATTAGCATTTACTGCAGCACAGGACATACCGCTATAAAAGATTTAAATCATCGATATCACCACGGCTGAAAGGCCTGAGCCATTTCTGTCATTGCCGGGTGCCGCTGGGGGCTTCCCCAGTGTGACACGTAAGAGGACTCACAGAGGTGCTCTCCCTGCCGGAGGGCAGCGGGTGCGGAGCCGCGTCAGCAGCAGGAGCCCCAGGTAGCCCAGCAGCCCGAGGAGCAGCAAACTGCCGAGGGTGATGACGAACGGCACGTACCACGCCGACGGAGAGTAGAGGTTTTCCCTTTTTGTCACAACAGTGAAGCTAGGCTTTTAAAACAAGACAGGAAGAGTTCCTCAAGGCTGCATACAGACACCAACAGCACCTTTCATCTGGCTGAACTTCTGCACTGAGGCACCCGGCCCGAGCTTACCCTGGGGCTCTGCAGATGATGGGCAGAGGGAGATGGGGGGAGACAGTGATTCATCCCATGTGCCTGCCTGCTGACTGCCAAGGCAGCTCAGATGGCTGGGATGGACCACTGAGCTCCTGGGGCAACCAAAGGCAGGTGAAATGGAGCCCACGCACAAGGCTGCATTGTTCCAGATTATGTTTCAATATCTTATATTAACACGAGCGTGTCGTGGAGAAGTTTAAAAGAGGCAGCCTGTAAGCACACTGTTGGAGGGTGGGCAAGTTCAGGGAATACTGCCATTACTGAGATAATGTTTTCTTTTTACCTAAGGCAAAACTGGAAGTAGGTCACCTTCACAGCAGTGATCATCCAGCCTGCTATGTAAGAGGAGTTGAACCCTAAGGAACTGGGTTATTGTATAAAAAGAAATGAAACTCCTTCTTTTTTACCCAGTGAGTTGTTCCAGAAGGGAAAACCACACTTCCTGAGCAGTTGCAATCTCCCACATCTTCCTGAGTGTCAGGAGACACATCTCTGAGCTGGCATATCACTTGGTGCTAGCAACTCATTCATTAAGGTCCCGTCATGAAACTATCCTCACACATTTCAGACATTACTCATTTGTTCTACCTGGTTCATTACCTAGTATGGTACTATTAGTTTTGATCATCTACTGAAGTTTTTATTTAATTTTCTGTAATACATTTGTAATCGCATTGAGTATGAAACTGAGCAGGGTATTTATTTCTTTCCAGTTTAAGGATAATTTTGAAATAACCTATTTAATCTTGTCAAAAAAAGATGCATCCAATCCTTAGAGAAACTCTCAAAGAATATCACCACCACCACTTTATCCTCATTTGGACTAAAGTCACAAGTGACTTTTTGTGACAGGTCTTCTTTTCTACACTACCAGCTTTCCAGTATCTGACTCATCCAGTCCCTGCACTGAACACATGTAAAGAGTAGTGATGGGAGAACTTGCTGTAATGGAAGTGTTCTTCTGGAAAATAGCCTGAAAGTGGAAGGCTGCTATCTCTAGGGAGACAGATTTAATGCTGTGGTATGTGGTTGAGACTGTTTGTATTTGTGGTAAAGCACGGGAAAGAAATACAGAATAAGTTTATTCAGCTTAACTTTTCATTTCCACATCAAGTAGGGGGAGTAGAAGGCAGTGAAAAAATCATTTATTCCTTCCCAAAAGAGCATTAGATAATAACAGGGTTATTAATCAGTCTGAAAATTTGGATCTAAGCATTTTCTTAGCAAAGCAACCAGACTTGCATGTGCTGTTAGCAGGATTCTTTGGTTCTGGCTCAGTTACCAGTAGCCTCCAGAAGATCCAGACCATTTTACAGCAAAGGGCTCTTTTACCACTTCACTTGGAAACTCTTATTTTCATTCCTGCATGCAAGAGAGAAAAGGGTAATGCCATCTGCAGGCAGGCAGGGAATGGATGGACTCTGGATGATGGAAGATGGTGCAGCAAGGCATGAAGGGGTGATTGCTACAAGGACAGGGACAGAGTGGTCTGTACCCTGAGGCTCTGTCGCATCTACAGGCAAGACAAAAGCAAGCTCTCCTCACATCATGCACCAGCCTGATGGAAATCAGCTTCAAAATTAAACTGGTAAGCCAGAGCTCAACTGGGATGGCTGTGCAGGGAAGGGAACTGTATTGCTGGGACACAGGCCCATAGCTCCACAGGCTGTGCAAGGTTAGATCCCACTTGGGCTGCTTAAAGCTGTGCAGGCTTCCTCAGCTCAGCTATGGACCACCATGTGGGCAGGGAGCTCAGGAAAGACCCATCCTACCCCTCTGGATTTGCTTTCTGAAACCTGCTGACAACTCAGCGACACTCAGAGGCTGTGCACAACTGCTTCAGTTCTTGACGTGCTGCTCCAAGTTTTACATGACAGTGACCTCAGGGATGGGAAAAGGACCCTTTAAAGTGATGAGGATTTCTTCTTGTTGTTGTTTGTTTCAACTTTGGTAGACACAGATTAATGTGCTCCAATGATAAAGAAGCACACAGAACTGCAAGGCAGCTGGGGGAGTGAATAGCTATGAATAAAAAAAGAGGTAGTGCAAAATGCATGAGGTAATTTTAAGGTTCCAGGCAAAGGTTAATCCCTGCTCTTTCCTTATTAATAAAGCTGCCAAAATCTTTAACTTTCCAGTTGCATGGTAATGGCAGCGTGCCCGGTCCATTGGCTTCCTGCCCTTTTTGTTTTAGAAACTGAAATACAAAACACATGTTATGACTCTGTACCTGGGACTAATCTTTCATGACACTAAGCACATCAACCATCTCTGGCTTCATCGTAAGAGCACAGGGCTCAGAACCTCCCAGGACTAGATGTACTCTAGGTTTTTGCTTTCCTTTTGCATACATTTATCCTCTTTTTTTTCAATCCTGTGGAGATTAGTCCATAAAAGAAATGCAGAACTGGACATAAGTTTTAGTGAACTTACTGTAGTGGTAGTGACAGTAGTCGGGTTTGGGATAACTCTGATGCTTAAAGTCACTGTTCCAGTTTTAATTGAGTGTGTAGTTTTGTCCCTGACAGATACTAAATTGTCGTCTGTTATGTGGACGCGCAGACTGTAAATCCAGTTTGTATCAAGTCCACTCTCATAGTCAAACTTTGATGCGAGAATCAGACGAGATGTGTTGGAGCCAGCACTTGGTGAAAGGATGAAATGACTGTTCTCGTTGCCTGCAAAAAGGTAACACCAATATGCAAAAATATTTACTTTAATTCCACATTAAAGTAAATGCATGTAACAAATGGTGAGGTGTGGTGAAATGTCAATGACAAGAAGGGCTCCTTGAGCTGTCTTGTACCATATAAAATAATTTAAAACAATACAGTCACAAAAGCATTACAGTATAGAATAAGACCCTCTATGGGGACATAGCAGAGAGGAGGCTCTGGAAACACTTCAGAGCCATGGGGCACACAAGAGGTCACCTGAATGACCTGAACTTACAGCCTGGGGAGCACCCAACAGCACACAGCTGGGGTGAGAACCCTGCACTGTGGCAGGGCTCATTCTGCTGCTGGAGTCCCTGGAGTGTCGTCGCTCCAGCCCCTCTCCATGGCTTCTCCATCTGCCCAGAGGCAGTGGCCTTTGAAGAGGTCCCCCAGAAGAGAGTTCATGACTCAGCGACATTGGTTGCCTCCAGCGCTTTGTCAGCAGCGTGGGGCAGGGAGGAGAGTTCAGAAATACTGGCTCCCCACCCCTTCCTTTCTGTCCATTGTAGCTGGAGAACTGCTCATGGCCTGGGCTGCAGGCGGACTTGACCTTGAAGGGCATGCCTAGTTTACAGTACCTACTTTACAGCCATGAGCTGCTCTGTGGCTCAGAGGCCAACACATGACACAGCTCAGGTCTGTAGCACCAGGACACCAGCATAGTCAGACACTGATTTAGCAACACAGCCATTGTATGGATTCATGTGTCAATACTATGTCCACAGAGCTCCTTCTGTGGCATCAAGGGGCTGCAATAGGACAGAGATTCTCTCTTTTGATGCTCACAGCTTTTTACTGACACCTGGACATTCTTCTCCCTTCTTCACAGCAGTCACCTCAGCAACAAAAAAGGAATTGCCCCAAGACAGTGCATTCCCATTTTCGTGAAGCTGAGTGTCATCCCATATCACTGCAGTTTTCCAAGGGGATGCAGCTGATCATGAAGTTCAAACAGATTCTTAAAATGAGGGTTTATTGCATACAGCATGGACCTACAACATGCAGGTTCAAGCAGTTGTTTTGAACAGTGCACCAGTATCTAGAGGTGAGATATGCAGAGTAACAGAACTTTCCATCATTTCTCAAGATTTACTCAGCTGTAATTGGAAGAGAAATTTGACACTGCACACCATTCCAGCTCATTCTTCTGAAGTTCTTTTCAGCTGTGTAATTAATAGCCTATTACTTAATGTGACAGGCAATCCAGCCTTGCAAGGCAGTGGTTCTAGCTGCTAGCACCAGTAGCACCAGTAGCACCAGTAGCCAGCTTGTGGAGAGAGCAGCAATGTAATGATGTGCAGAATTTGTGCATCACAGCTAGCTCACCATGAAAAGTAGCACACAAACTATGTTAGTTTTTTGTTTATAAATGTAAGTGAAGCATCAGCATTCACTATTTTTTTTCACTGCTCCCACACTGTGACACAGTACCTTCGTTAATGAAGTAACGGAAAGACCTGGGATCAGAATCACGATCTTGACATTCAATCCTGAAGCCATTAATATTGGTCCCAACAGCTAAGCTGACTGGGATTTGAAGTGAGAAGAAATTGGGTGAACAAACTGGTTCTTCATCATTTACTTCCAAAATATTCACAGTTACCTGGAAGAAAAGAGGAATAGCAAGCTGAAGCTGCTTCAATGTGCTGAGACAGAATTTTATTCATTTCAGAAACTGTTTGGCTTTGCCCATTTTGTTCTTTTTATCAACAGCTTTTGAAGAGCACTGAAGTCCCCTTCCAACCTAGTTCCTGCCAGAAAATGTCTGTGATCATTTGTTCTTCAATTCTTCTTGTGATCAGCACTCTTCTGGGATCAGGTTCCTTAACCTGAGCCATCTTCCAAAAGTGAGGGGTTTTCAAGCTGATATGTCTGACTGTTTGAATAACCTGAATTGCGTTATTGTTAAAATGAGAAATAATAATAGTACCACATAATCATTAAACTCCCTTCCAAAACTCTCAATTTGCTTCACAATCATTAGTTAGGCTTCTTAACATATTTAATAACCATTCAGAGCATGATCCGTGGAAGGAAGAGTGTTTATAGACTGTTCCCAGTGAGAGAAATGCTGGTAATGGCCTCCTGCATGGCTGAGAGCACCCAGAGTAGCACCAGATGTGTTTGATGTCATCTGGGGTTAGCTAGCTAGAAGAAAAAGTTACCCTTCTTAAAGTTCTTTCTTCTAATGTCTGTTAGTCAGGCAACAGACAAACTCGACATTGTTAAAAGCTTCTGATGCTAAATTGTCATTAATCATCACCTTGAAGCATTATACATGATAAAGAGATTAAACACCTCCTAGCTAGCAACTCTATGGGTGGTGCTTGGCAGGAATAAAAAGCAAGCCTAGTACCTGTGTCACCCTAAGAGATGTGCAAAAATCAAATGTAAAGCAGTCATGAGGGAGAAAATGTGAAAAGAAGTAAAAGTGAGTCTGTCTGTGAAGGACACTGGGATTGTTTGAAAGAAGTTACTATAAAATATCTTTGTGGATATATCATCTATACTTTTTCTTCTAAATAAAAGAGGTCTGGGCAGCAAACCTAAGCACAACCCTGCTGTTTAAAGTTATCTTGGTTCCTGGCATGGTCTTAGCTCCTGCCAGATAGAACCATCAGGGCAAAAGGTAGATCATGGTCAGGGCAAGGCACAACTCCAGCAGGCCAAGTAGACACAGCTCTACTGGGCTGGCCCTCTGACACTAACCCAACAGGCTGCCCAAGCCCTCCTCCCATCCACATCCTCTCTGTAGCACTCCATGAAAACACAACTCTGATGCACTGCAACACAATTCTCACATGGACACTTTGCAGGGAAAAAAGTCACAGACAAAATCGAAAGTATGTTTGAGGGCCAAGGGACACTATACAGGTTCCAAAAAGGATTTGCCACTAAACATGGCTACAACTAGGTTGTGCTACCTGGCTTCAAGACCCTGTCCTTTTTCTATTTTCTAGTACCTCTGTAGCCATAAAGAGTAACTTAAATTGTCTAGTGCACAAAAAACAATTTCACTGCTAAGGTAAAAAAAGAAAAAAGTCTGAGAAGCAAACACCACAGTTAAAAAGATTAAAATATGATTTTATCCTTTTTGTAAGAAATAAACCAACACTGAGTGAAAAACACCTCTTTCATCTGAGTAGTATATGACTGGGGAGGGTTGGACTTGCCTTTTACAGACCAAAGTGCTTTGTCCAATGTCTTACTGTTCTTGCCAGGAAGAAGAGAGAAAGATGTAGATAAAGGGGAAGAAGTGTAGTGGATTTACTCACTGATGCTGTTGTAGACTTCTCTTGGTCGGAGGCCTGTACAGAGAAAATATGTTTCTGAGTTGTTTCATAGTCTAATCTAGCTAAAATCCTCACATCTCCTTTCGTTGGGCTGATCCAGAAGATATTTGTGTAATCCCTGGTGCCTGCTCCAGCCACAATGGAGTAAGTGATGGCATTGGGTGGCCAGTCCTTGTCTATGGCATGCACTCTTCCAATGCTAGATCCCACTGAGAGACAGAAAATCCATATTTCATTAACATTTGAAGTAACAGAAGGTACAGATGAAACTGAACTAACAATTTGGTTTAGAGTTTTTCACCCAAGAAAATTAAAGCAACGGTGTGAGAAGCACTATTTCACTATGGTGTGCTATGGCTTCCCTGTGCATGGGCTGGTAGCAGTAAATACCAAAACACGAGAGTCTGTAGAGAACCTCAGAAGAAGTCCTCTGTGGCTGGGCCAAGGGAATCCTCACTCGTCTGTGTCAGTCTATAAAGGTTTCTTTGCACCACCACAGTCCCTCCAAGAGGCTAATTTAGCAAGAGCAGAAAGACAGTCTAAAACAAGACATCTGAGTTCAGTTCCTGGCACTGTCACAGATTTCTTGTGCAATTGCTGAATTTGTCTGTGTCTCAGCTTCCATCTGTACAATTGGAGTTTTTGCCAGTTTAGTCTATTTAAGGGTAGTAGGTGGTTGTATGGTGAGACCCTAGTTGAACTGGAACTTTGAGCCATTTGCCTCATTTACGTATATGAAAATTCATTTAGAGCAAGAAGGCACTTAACAAAATGACAACATTATTTCTATCATTTAGGTGCTACTTACTGTACCTTTAGTAATCTCTGAAACACTAAATACATAAGATAAATTACTGAAGACCGGAAAAAATTCATTCACTGGCTTTATCCTGATGTAAATGTAGATGATATCTGGAAATATAACAGAAGATTAAATCATAGTTAAGTATGGCTGTGAAATTTTCTCATGCATATATTCAAAATACATATGGTATTCCTCTCTCCATGCTGTTACAGCACAGAAAACTATGAAAAGAAATGGAAAAGGGATACTTGCTTGAGTAGTTAGGATGGGCACTATCTTGCACCCTGACAGTCAAAGTATAAACTTCAACTCCTGGATTAGCTGGATTTTCTAAATCAATAGTTCCAGTCATCTAAATTAGAAAGGAACACAATTGTATTTATACCTCCATACATGAAGTCACAGTACACATGATGTCAATTGCTATTTTCGGCATGCTGTGTGATCTGCCCCTTGGATGTATAGAACTGTTCTATAGGAATAACACAGGCTATTAGTCAATTCCAGGATTGAATTCCAGGCTTTTTCTACATGCTCATGCTTCTGCCAACAAAATTTCTTTCCCTTAAGTGCAGAAAGTTTTATCATTTGGATCATAAGGTCTTGACCTTTTACCTAGTCAATTCAAACATGCGTAATGAGCTGGCTATTTACCCTGCCTTTTGTTGGCTCAACAAGGATCTGCAATTGCTAAACAGTAATAGTTACTCCTTGAGCTCATGCCTGCAGACATTAACTAAAGGTATCAGTTCCAGCCACAAGTGTTTGTCCAGGAACCAAGTTATTACTAAATGGTGGCTAGCACAGATTTGAATCCTAATCTCCTGAGCTCTCTATCTTGCTGTAGAAGCCTCATAAACTTTAGGGCAGCAGGACGAACATATAGGCATCCACTGCTGGTTGTCTCTGCAGGGAAATTCCTGGAGGAACAGGTCACTTCATACAGTCTGTACATTGTATATACACAGTGATCAAAGGCTTGATTGACAACAGTCATATCCTGCACAGCAAGGAAAACGCTTTTTATGTTGGCAGATGAAGCAGCTAAGGGCAGTGCCTATTGACAAGGAAACCTCAGATCCAAGATTAAAGTAAGCCATACAAAACCATTTTACTGCTCCTGTAGCACTCTTGTCTTTTAGACAGAATGCCTATTTTTTGTTGTTTCCGTTTTTCTGTAGTTGCCCACAGTTCTTTTTAAAGCAAGAAAACAACCACCATTGCACATGTCCAGGAACTGGTGGGGTTCTGGCCAATGCAAGTTTGCCAGCAGCTATCAGCATAAGGAATTCATATTTTGACATGCAAAATCACAGAAGTGCAAATCCCACTACACTTTTGTGAAAATTTGCCACTCAAAGTGGTTTTACAATTCTGACCAATTACTGAGTTACTGAGTGTGAGATTTCTCAAGTATTTAAATTCTTCATTCCGAAAAGCAAGGATCTTCCACAGTCTGTCATGAGTAAGTGGGTATGAAATAACATCAAATTTCTGTTTATCCATATCAAAGTTGGTGCTTCACACTCCCTAAAAAAGAATATTTTTTTCAATCATATCTAGCACATTTATTTAAAACTGGAGAAAACAGTCTCTGTTCACTAAATTCTATAGAATCCTTAGAAAGCATCCTATCAAGGGGTATATAGTTCAGAACCAGTCAAAACAGTCATTCTCCACATCATACCTACAGTGAAATGGATTACAGTAATTCTTTTTTTCTTGTACAATGAATAAAAAAACCCCTTATAATATTTCATAACCTGACTTTTGTAATGGGGTGATCTAACATAAAGCCACAAATGACTGACCACAAGTCTTCCAGACACAGTGGACTCCAGAGCAAAGTTATTGCTTCCAAAACCAGATAATCCAGTGAAACTAAATTGGTTGTTTGATGGATCAACATCAATATCTTTACAGTAATTTCTAAGATCAACAAGAAACGTCCCAGGAGTCATATTTTCATTTGCTTCTTTCCTGTTTAAAACAAACACATTTCCCGTCAAAGCAACTTATATTTCTCCTTTGGAACTCTTCATATATCACAGGCCAAAACATTGATTTATTTTCTAAGTGAAATCCTAGATCTAAATGTGCAACAATGGAGGAAGCAACCCAGAATCTGACCCATATGTTGTGACGGACAACAGCCCTGCAGAATGGGCAGGCTAACAATAAATGTCTATCTGCACACTGATCTGGGGCAGCAAGGCAGCGTCAAGGCAAGGAAGGGGCTCCATACCTGAAGGCAGAAGGATTGCATTCTGGTGGGTTGTCATTGATATCGTCAACAATGATTATGATCACCATTTCACTGGCATGGCCACTGCTGGGGCTGTCCTCCACCCGGATTATCAGTGAGACGTTAGGATGGAGCCGCAGTGGAAGCGCATCCCGGTCAATTCTCCCAGTCACCTGCAGCACTCCAGTCGCTGTCAGAGAACAGCCAGAAGTCAGATATTTACCATGGGGGGAAGAAACAAACGGTCATGGTGCATGCGCAAGAGGACAGGGCAGCTCAACATACAGGTAGCAGAATCAAAAGTCTTCTGTTGTGTGCAAATCATGGCTGGTTTAATTATTTTTTTAAAGTGATACAAAATGGCTCTGAACATTCTGGATAAGATTAATGGCTAGACACCATTGCTCGAAAACACACCTTAGGAGGCCTCAGCAGAGGGTTTGTAAAGCATTTAGGTTTCCCTTACTCTCAAGCTTCTAGCGCAAGCCAGAGTCCAACAAGCTGCCTGTCCTTGCTCCCTAGCTAGTACGACAGCTTCATTTTCCACTGTTATTATTTAAGCATCCTTCAGCACCTCCAAATCTACTCATACATCAACAGAGCTGCTCTTAGCTGTGACAGAGTGTGCCAAGTGCTCTGGTCAGCCACCCACTTAATACCTCTTTTTCACTTCTGTTAGCCTCTGTTCAAGAACAGAAGGTTTTTATGGCACAGTACAAGTACTATTCCCAGACCACAAAGGCGTTAAAAGAACAGTGCATATATCCTCTGCCTTTTGGAGTGTAATTGAGGAGGAAGGTGGCAATACAAGGCCAAAGGGCATAGGGAATTCAAAGCATTTAAGGATCATCCTGATCCCCCACAGCACAGTGTTTTGTGGCACTTCCTACAACTGTGATAAGCAGTCCTAAAGCAATAGGAGACAAGGAGCAAAGCTGTCACTGAATGCCAGCCCTGGAGCAAAAACCTCTGGGGAACAGATGTACAGACCCCAGAGAGTATGCGGAAGATAGGATCACCAGGAGAAAGAGGCCTCTTTTGGATGGTCTTGCCTGAGTAGGGTCATGAATAGAGCAATGACTCTGAGGTGTAGATTGACTGTGCACCTCAATGCTAGACAGGATTTCAGACAGGAGGGAGGACATTATGGTCTAACTACCTGCAGCTGTTTCAAGGGCCCCAGAAGAGTCACTGCAGTCCTCAAATATTAGAAAGAAGTCAGCAATCTTACTTCTGCCCAAGGAACCATCATCCTCCAGCCACAAGTCAATATTTATCAAGAAGTCACCTTTGGTCTACTTTCTTCAAGATATCTTGCCAAGTCTTGGTCAGCTGACCAAAGAATTTGACCCTAATAAGGGACTGAGCATTCCTTTTTGCTACAGGGAGCCACAAAATAAAACAAGTCTATTTAAAACTAAGGCAAGAATAATTTCTCCAAAGTAGACAGTCTTTTTTTTTCTTTTTTTTTCAGATGTCAGAAGTCACATTTTTCTTTGTCTTACCTGGATTTATGGAGAAATGTCTGTCAGATGACTGGATGCTGTAGAAAAGTCTGCTGGGAGAGTCTTCATCATCAGGATCTTTAGCCGTTATATTGGCAACAATGGTGCCCGGGTTTTGCTCCTCTGGAATCCTGTAGATTCTTTGTTTTCTACAAGATAAAATTCAGCAAAGTGTATGTCTTGTTTGCAAGGGCAGCTGATTACAGATTTAGCTGAGCAGCCAATTGTGGCAGCAGAGCCATGGCCATGCTGGGCTCAGAAATGGCTATTTGCACGTCTGGATAAATGTCCCAGTCATTGGTTCTGCCATCTAGGCATGTAGCAGTAGCTGAACTAGCACGTGTTCATAAAGCATGACACAGCCACACAAGTAAGTGTTCTTTCCTTGCAACTTTTCCACAGTACAAGCAATTTGACTTGCACAGAACCATGGAAGTTGAAGAGGTGAGGGGCTGTTAAGTCATGCCATCCATCTCCCTACAGAGCTGCCAGCTCATAAAGCCATTTGCTTTAATTCCTTCATTTTGCAACAGAAAAGCAAAAATACTACAAGTAATGTAGTTAATCATCTTTTGGAATGAATGCTGGAGCCTTCTGGGGGGCAACAGTATTACAGAAAAGCTGAGTTGTCCCTGCAGTAGGCGAAGGCAGGAAGGAGCACTCTTCTGGGTATCCAACAGATGAATGTGCCTCAAACTCCCAGCAGCATCTGTCTGTCTGATGCATTTTACATTGGGAAAATGGTTCTCTACTGCTGCTGTTTGATATGCCGGTGCTCCCAAATTTCCCATGAACTGAGTTTTATAGGTCAGATATGGTCTGGCAGGCAATTGTGCAGGATTGATTACAGTGGTTGCAGTTTGATGTTCACATGGGTACTCAGGTGGACAATTACAGTACTTGAACCACATGCAAAAATAGGCATGGGCCAAGTGCAAGGAATTTCAGAAGACTGGTTTATATTACTGAAACCCACACGAAGACACACACATCTTCTGGTTCTAGAACTCAAAGGGAGTTGAAGGTCCTCAAGAGTTCAAAAAAGCATTAGAAGTGTGTTTCAAGACTAAATAGTTTTTGCACTTTTTAAACATCCTATGCTGCCACTTAGGTAATTGACTGGTCTGTAGTTCCCAGTGCAGGAAAACATGAGTCCTTTGTTGCTCTCTGAAGACACACCTCATAGGGCACTTAGCAATTGGAGCAGAGAATTGCAGAGACAGAACAGAAGATGCCATGCCTTAAGGACTCCACTTGCAATTTTTAAAATGGTTAAGAAGACACACTATCTTCAGCTGTTCTGTCAGATCATATGAAAAGAGGCAAGCATACAGGAGAGAAATCACATAGGGTTTTCCCAGTAAAAACACCTAACTTACAGCCAGAAGAAAACAAGGAATTTATGAATCCTGTTGTGTCAGTGTATCTACAAACTTTCTATCTCAGTCTTGGCATTGGATCTCTTCCTTCCTTGTTCTCCTCTTGCTTCCTGAGCCATGCAGAAAGAAACAGATCCCACTCACTCTCACAGCTCTAACTGGTTTTGGCCCAAAGTAGGAAACTCCCTAGGCCCATTGGAACCCCAACAACCTCTCTGTGAACAGCAAACTCACCACAGCTCCACCCTCACAGCCCTACCAACCCTTCTGCACCCTGCACTGGTTGTTATCCCATCCCCACTAGACCTTTTGCGAAGAAGTGGGACATTACCGAGCACATCCCCATAGCACAAAGCACCAGTACAGCTGGGGAGGAGTTAGGAGCCACTTCCTACACAGCTACATCTAGGATGTGTCATGTTGTCCATCTGTCTGTCACCTGCCAGTGGCTTTTTCCAGGCTAGCTCAAGCAGACCTTCTAGTCACTGCAATGTAATTGCAAAGGAAGCATAAGTTTGTTTTCTTGTCTTCTCCTTTATTTTCCTGACTCGCACAAGTTTTCCATTGATTTTAAATAGCCACAATTTCAAAAGGCTGAATGCCAATATAGTGTTGTGAACACCAAAACCAGATGTGCTTGCATATACTACGGGAACAATTAAAAAAACCCTTTGAAACTCTATTCTTGACATCTATGATTGGGGTAAAATAAAGGAGGTTTGCTAACTCGTCAAGTTTCCTCAGCTCCCATACCAGCACTAATTATTACAGTGTCAGGAAGTACTTAGCCCCAGCATGCAGCTCACATTGTAGCAGGGAACAGGCCATACATGTGCATATTAAGGATAAATCATGAAGTGCAATTTAATCTAAAATTCTTTACAAACTGAACTGCTCTTTCTGGTCAGTAATGTCAATCTAAAAGGGAGAAAAATCAAACAAATACCAGACCCTATTTGTGCCATATGAGTCTTAGAACTCAGATGTTACAGATTCTCAAGTCACCACAGATTTCACAGATTCAAACAAGTAGACAAACATTTTAAAAAGCTCTTTTAGCATTCCAGACACAAGGATAAATACACAGAAATGGCAACATTAGGAGGGAATAATCAGTCTAGAACACAATGTGCAGACGTTGGCACCGGGAACAGGATTCCTCCTGCTTGCAGAAGTACAGTAACATGGAATGAGCTGTTAATGTTATTGTTTATTGCAGGAATGAGGTTCAAGTATTAAATAGGTAGCAACAACAACAACGACAGCAGCAACAACAATTCATGCCTATTTCTAGCATTTAATTCTTTTGTTTCTTCAGATTCTTCACCCCTTTAACCATCAAGGTCCAGATCCTTGGCCTCAGCCCAGGATCTGGCTTGAGAATGTTCTGGCTCGAGAAAACACCCAGAAGATTGTACCAAACAAGTGGCTGGAACCTCCTGGTGTGGCCCCAGCTGCTATCTTGTCTTCACTTGTGCAGAGATGGCAGAGAGGAGCCATCTTAAATATTCTCAGCAGGGACCTTGTAGAGTCTCACAGTCAGGAGACATAATGACAGTGCCTTGAATTCCATCACTGTCTCATGCAGGTGACAAAGATAGATCAACAACAGATCAACTGTAATAATTGTAATGCTCCTGCTTCAGAAACTACCATCTTCTGTGCTTTCTCTCCACTACAAAACAGCCTGCTTGTAGCACATGCATATTCATTCCCATTTTTCCAAATTTTCAACATATCCTGACTTCTTTAGTCTTCAAAAGCTGTTTCTGACTTGTGTGTTATGACACAATTTCCTGCTCATGACACAGTGAGAGACAACAAAGTTTCAAAGATCACCAGGATTGTTTACAAGTGTGTCTGGGAAGAAGACTGATCAAAAGGGAGACTTTTTATGTCTAGACATTTCTGCGTGAATAAACACCATTATGGTGAAATGCACACCTGCATAAGGAGAAAACTCTATATGATTGTATTCACACTGGGTGAAATTAATCCTCTTGTCTGAACTTGTCCACAGATCTTTGCATAACTTTAACCTCTGTATATGCTAACAAGTAAAACAAGCTTGTTTGGCTGTTCTTAGCATGAAGGCAGAGCCTCTTTAAACTACTAAGAATACAAATAATAATTGATGAGGGACATTAGGACAAAGCTTTCCAGTATAAGAATAGGAATCATAGCAAAATTAAAATACTTCTTTTTCAGTAGTATTTTGTTGTCATAGTTATTTGCTCTTATGGTAAACCCTCCCATTGCTGCCAAAGCAGTAAGCCTGAGAAAACACCTACATTTTGAGTGCAATGGAAAATTTTTACTCACGTGGTAAAGTAAGGCCTTTCATCATTGATATTAATTATATATACATTCACTGTATTAGTTGAGTTGAGTCCATATGGATCTGTCACTGTTACATTTAAAAAGTAACTGTTAAATAAGAAAAACAGAACAAGAATAATTCCGTGTATGTCAGAAAATATTTCTCTGAATACTATAAGCTAATAGGCCACGAGCATAAAATACATTCTCACCAATGCGGATCTTTCTCATAATCGAATTCTTTTGTGGAAAAAATGGCTCCACTTTCCGTGATCAAGAATGGCACTGTTGCAGGAAGCAGTGAATACTGAAATGAAGAGAGCAAGGAATTAGTCTTTTTATCTTAAAACACCCCTCCATTCATTCCTTGTCTTGTAGAACAGGCCAAGTTACAGTGCAGCATTTGCCCCAAACTGCATAATGAAACGTTGACACACAGACGCCAGCACACCTGATCACCATACCTTGGCCGTAAGCGCTTTGCTTACAGCCCATGGAGAGTCACAGGCATTGAGCTACATCAGCGCCCTCTCTGTTTTCTCTCTATGGACTCCAGGCCTGCAATGAGAATTTCCCAGAGAGGGTGGCCAGCAGGACCACAGCGCCGCAGGCAAAAATCAGCTTTGCGGTGGCAGTGGCCGGCATGGACAAAGGAGAAGTGAGAGAAGGGGCAAGGCTGGATTTGGGGGGACATAAGAGCTGGAGGAGGAAGTGAAGTTTGGGAGTCCAGATGATGGAAGAGGGCAATGATGGGAGAGTGAACTTTCATGGAGTACATGAGGGTGTAAGGCTGAAGGGTGCTCATAACAGCCCAGTGCCAAAAGAGGTAGGACACAGCAGCAGCCACTTTGTGCATTGCACAACACAAAGAGGTACCACACCATTGCAGAGGTGTGGCAGGGATCAGAGCACACCCACACTGTACGCAGTAGTAAAAAATGCAGCACTGTGCTCCCTGTGGCCACGAGGTAGCTACTACACACCCACCACGTCCTCCCCTCTATCTTTCACATGCCAAGGCAGCACTAGTAAGCCCTCAAGGACATTTCCTTTACTAGTGCAGGTGTTAATAATACACATAAAGTCTAAAGTACACAACAACAGAGGGTCATGCACCATGCAAATAACCTGCAAAAGCCACTGAGCAGACCTGCCCAAGGATGTAACAGCATTTCTTTAATTGCAGCTTCTTATGCCTCAGATGTTTTAGGGGTTAGAAGGCACATGGAACTCACTGTCATTGCTTTCGAACACAATGCAGAACTAAACCCCCACAGCTCTGCTTTACTCCTCACCAGCTCAGTTTGACCGGGCAGACTGAGGACAGACTTCGAGCTAATTGCCTTCTTGAATAACACTAAATATTGAAATAGCATCTTCGGGTTCAGTTCTTGACTGTGCTGTATTTTATAAAGCCAAAGTCAATAAGGCAAAGATACAACACAATTCTCAGGTAAGTGCACTTACTTTACCCCAACTACCAACTTATCACCTTCCAGAAGTTTTTCTGAATACCAAGAGTATTTTTAGATCAGCCAACAAATTTTCACAGCTGAAGGTCACAGTTTGTCCTGGGATTGTCAAAAACCTGACATTTGTTTGTCTTGTAAGTGATTTCTTTACTGTCTCATTTAAAAGAATTTACATTGTGATACAGAAGGTTAAAAATTTTATTTACTTTTAGTCACTCTCATCTACAAGAAACATTTTGCAAGCTTTTTTTAAATTTTAAATGCACCATTTCTACTGTCTCTCTGATTAACTATATCAAAATCTGCCTTCAATATCCCTTAACTTCTGAAGGCGGAGAACTTAAAATGCAGTTTTTGTCCAAACATTAAGGCTGGTTTTTCTTAGTTTAGTATTGATAATGCTTCTTTTTTTCCAGATTAAACCTTTCCCTGTGTTTCTGATAAGGAAGGAAGTTGTTGAAAGATGATGTTAATTCACATTTCAGATACAGTGGATTATATCATCTCTGGTGGTTTTTGTTTAATACAACTTACTTGGAGTTTCGCATTTTCAGGATCAGCTGCATCAACTTGGTAAATGCGTTCTGGAGGTGTCCCTTCCAACATATAGATAGTCACAGCTGCATGGATATAAGTTTACTCTGTTATCTGGGTAAAAGCAAAGGACACAGCAGCAAAGAGACTGATGCACTGAAGCTGTCAGGACATATTACTGCCTGCTGCATCTTCTCACTTCACAAGTGTGATTCCAAAATCATCACAAAGATCACAAATACTCAAAAGATAAAAAGAAACCAATTACATATCTGTAAACAGGCAACCATCACTGCAAATTTCAATATGAATTGTCCCTTCAGGGGAAAGACTGATCTTTCCCTTGAGCTGTTCACAGGTTATGGAGTAAAATTATTCATTTGAGCTAAGTCTGAAGGGTTTTTTACTAAGCGGATGGGGAGAACACAGTCCTGTCCTAGGTCCTCATCACCATCCCCTTCCTGTCCACATCCTGTGCCCTGTCAGGAGAGCTCAGAGCCTTTCTTCTTCATTTCTGCTTTTACTTTACATCTGTGAGGCAAATAAGTAGTGGTGGTCTGCACTGACTTAAATGTTTCCTTTACTAAGGGTGATAATTCAGTGCAAGGTACATTCCTTTCCATGCCAGGGATTCTCATAGCTGGGCTATCCCATACTGGACCACTGGCAACAGGCTTATCTCTCCTTGGGCAGAGCAATTAACAGGACAACAGATCTTTAGATCACATTATTTGCTTTATGCCCTTTTGTGTCTGCTGGATCTGCTCTTTCTGGACTATTAATTTCCACTGTGACCCCTGCTGACTGCTGCTTCTCATCAGAGCAGTGGGAATCCCAGAGCAGCGTAATGAGTTGTTCCCAAAGGACAACAATATGAATATAAAGTTTAATGAGAGGGAGATGCTTTTTCATAAACAGCGAATGCGCAATTAGTGTCTAATTGTGGCTGGTACTGTTAACTAAAGCCACACAGTTAGACAGATCAGACATCTGTGCTCACCAATTTATGGCAGCTCTAGCTGAGAGTTAAGCTGATGCATTTATTTGTAACAAGCTCCCACATAGTGTGTTTCATGCTGTGTCGATCCCCTGAAGTGTCACATTTAATTATTATTAGATTCCAGTGGCACCCATGATACGCAAGACATCAGCTATAGCAAGAAGATGACACAGCCTCTTCCCTGGGGGAAGTTAATTTGCTTTACAAACTAAGTATTGTATGGAATCGGGGATGTCAGTGCGCTCAGGAGGCATCAGTGAGGAGGGCTGAGTGTGAGCAGGCTCTGAACCTGTCCCTGTGCAACAGGCAAAAGTCAGGCTGCAGCCGTGCTGCACTGCTCCAATGTGGTCAGTCCAGACCTGGGGAGACAGCAGCCAGCTCTGCATAGCTGCCACAAAGGGATCCAGTTTAGTATTTTCAGATTTTTCAAAACTGCATATTGAAGTATGCTTGGCCATACAGTCCTGTTAGGACAGCCATTCTTCAAACAGGCTCTCAGTACTTTATGGAATAAACCAAACTGTTCTGTCTGCATGTGAACAGGTAATAAATAAATCATTATATTCTGTTGCATCTGGTACAATTTTTGCAAGTCTTCTTCATTAGTAAATAAGCAAGATAAGATCTCTCAGAGAGTAACACAGTTATTTCCTATCCTTTCTATTGATGGCAGCATCACTTGCATCAGGGGATGACCTCGCAGCATGAGGTGCAAAGCCCGCACCGGCCACGGCTGCAGCCCAGGCTCTCCAGCCTCGTTCCTAAGGCTACTGCACATTCCTCCCATTGCATCTTTGCCCCTGATCTAAAAGTAAACTTGGTTAACATCAACTGCCCCATGCAGGAGAAAAAACTCTTTACCTCTTTCCATTTGCACCACCATAGATCACAATCTCTGAGGTCTCAATCTTAAGACTAATTTTCCACTTAATTTCTCATGTGAAGGTGCAAATGCAATATGCAGATATAAAACATCTGCAAAGCAATGTTTTTATGGTTTTCCCACAGAAATTCTTGCACATACAATATACACTTGTTGAAATTTATCTTGCTTGTCCACATACGAATTTATTTGTATGATTTTTTTCTTTTAATTCTTCAGGTGCTTCAAAATGGTTAAATAATTTTTTAACAAAATTTCAAGAAAAATAAAAGGACATTTCCAGAGATGAAGCATACCAACTCTTGGTGTAAAGCAAAGCTCTGATAAAAACAGTGTCCTGTTCCTCTCGTTTTCCTAAAGGAAAATGCTTAGACTACCTTAGCTACAGGCACTGTATGAACTCATTTTTTTTTTTAAGCTGATGTCGATGTCATCTTTTCAAGTATTGTTCTTTTCAAATTCTACTATTATCTTACTTTGAATGGCCATATTTCCTCGAAATACAGGATGTTCATTTTTATCTGTTACTTGAATAGTCAATATGTTAAGGTCAGTCCTTCCATTTGTATCTTCAACAAAAATCTGCAAATCAAAGATCTTTGGCATCGTTTCATAGTCTAGGACAGGGTTTCCAGTGGTAACAACCTGAAAATAAAAGATTATTATTAGCACATGATGCAAGAGATGAAAGTCATAGTCCAAATGAGTGAATACAAATAAAGGGACACTTTCAATCAGTAAAGAGTGAATGTTTTAGATAATCTTTTACTTGTTGGCACATCTCTCGTCAGTGGCAAAAATGTGACAGAAACAGAGTGAAGAGGTCAAAATGTTGTGGCTTCATGGAGTAACTCAAAGATTTTTTGTGTGAGGAGCACTTTGAGGAGGAGAAAGCCTGGAAGGAGCTGCCCTGCCCCACAGGCAATGCTTTGTCTTCAAGTTCAGGACTACATCTTGCAGGTACGTGTCTGTGCCAAGTGTTTTCATTTCCACACCAAGCTCCTGGAGCAGTCAAGGTGTGATGAGACTGAGAATTCAGAAGAAGCCCTGCAAGACACAAGGGCAACTTCACATTTTCTGTGAAGCTCCTTTTAGGAGCATGAGGAGGAAGATCTTTTACTTGAAATAAGGAGTGTGGAGGCAGGAGACCATATAGTCTAGCAGGTACCAGAACCTTTCGTGTGTACCCTGTATCTGGGAGAAGATCTGCAGGAAAACCACAGAAGAAGGGAAGTTCATTGTCTGAGAGAGGCATCCAAACTGTTTGGGGAAAACGCTGAACGAATTGAAAAAAATACTCTAGGCCTTGAGTTTTGCAAGATTGATAAGGCAAACATTTGCTTTGTTTTGTTTTCATGTTTTTATTTCAAAGGCTTCCAGCTATGCATATTGCCTCTTAACACAGAATATGTACAAGCACAAGATGACATTCTATGAAAAAACATTAGATGCAATCATTCCAGATTTAGGATGAGTCCAGAGCAACAGGAGGATGCTGAAAGTTGTATGCCTTAATCTTCACTGCTGAAGCCAATAATACAACAAGACCTTTCCTTTCTCAGACAAGAAACAACAAGGTGACAGTTAAGTTTTTTGTGTAGCTAAAAAACTGTGAAACTTGAACACAGAAGCAGGTGCTGTGGAACTGGAGTAGGAAAACAGTTAGGGTTCATGAGTGTGTGTGACGAGTAGCATGTCAGTGTATTTACAATACTGCAGAATAAAGGAGACTGAAGAGGATGCGGAAGGAGAACAGTGAAATAAATCCTTGGGTTTGGATGAGATGCTGTGGGCCAGAGGACAAACACAGTTAGAAGACAGAAGTCAAAATAGAGCCAATTGACAAAAACAGTTGGAGGAGAGTGAACAGAAGCACAAATGTTCTGTGCCTTCTGGTACATAAAACAGCTGCTGTCTGGAACCTCGTGGATCTTTTTGTTACAATACTGCAGGAGAAAATAACTGTGTCCTGGATGGTGCCCTTTCCTCCTATAATGTACAGATACAAGTTTCCCATACAAGTGATGCTAACACAGAAGAAACATTCTAAAAAGCTTGTCACACCTGTGGAAATGTTGATGCCCAAAATGAATATTGAATGGAGGTCTAAATACAGTAAACACATGCAATTAATTCAACATTTTAAACTGTCCAGTTCCAAGCAGAAATGATGTGCTCTGGAGATTATCCCTCCAGTTCACAGCCAAATACTTTCATTGGTGTTGTAACTACAGCCAGACTAAATGTGTCTAAAAATATATCTTCCACCCTCCTTTATAAAGGCCTTGGAAATGAAGATGTGACTCTAAACGGTCTCTTTCTAGGTTGCTTTAGAACCTTTTTGGAAACAGTATGCCACTGGCATAGGCTGTGAGCCACTATTCACCTTTCCTTCAAGCAGGAGCAGAGCTTACTGATGAAGGCAGGACTGCACGCACTTGAAGCAGCTGCAAGCTTCATGAAAGGGGATCTAGAGTCGCTCCTAAACTGTCTATCACTTGTCCCACATTAGAATTTCACTGCTCCCTGCTCCACCACCAATATAATCAGAGAGCACCACCAGGAGCATCCAGGTAGTTTCAAGCAACAGCAGGTTTTCAGGCATTCCACACATCTGCTCTTGAGAACCTTCAAACAGGAGTAAGGTGAGGAGGAATGGACAGGACTAAGATCTCAGAAACTGTGACTTTCTCAGAAATCTCAAAATATATCAAGAAATGTGGTATTGCTTTCTGTTGCTGCAACAGAAATACGGAAGAGCCTGTCCTAGCAGGCACTTAGCTAATCTGAAAATCCCATAATTCATTCATTAAATACTGCCTTTTTCTATATCTTAGAAAAGATTTAATGGCAGTAGATAGAGCTGAGGCATCTCGTTTTGGATCACATAACTTTCGTGAAATATTGTACAGATCTGCTACAACATAGCGTAAGTAATTAAAAGTAGCAATCTTCAAATAAATGAACTAAGAACACCTGTGTATTTATCCTTGCTCTATGAGTTGTAATTAGCACTCATCTGCTAATATGCAGAATTTGTATGTAGCTTGCTTTATGGTTTTTTCATGACTGATATTCACTGGCTCAGACTCTTTGTTCTAGTCCTCCAAGTGACTTAGGAAATGTTGAAAAAAGCTACAGTTCAAGCAAAACATAGAAAGGCTCACAGGCCATTCTGGTAATGTGGCTGTGGTATAAAATGGATACAGACTGGCACTTTGGAAGAAGCAGCCTCCAGTCTACAGCTTTTTTGGCCATCTACTTTCATCCTTGTTTCACCCTGCACTGTGCTAGAACAAGAATTTCTCCATCATCCTTGCCATGAAAAAAAACCAAGAAGGACTTTTTGTCTATTATTTTTCCACCAGGTTAACTTCTCAGTCCCACCAGGTTAACTTCTCAGTCCCACTCAACAAGCAGCAATATACATTCTTGTGCATCATAACATAAAGATGACATGGGACAGGAGGAAGCAGGCATAAAAAAAGACTATGTTTTGTTTTGTAGCAGAAAGGATCGCTTTAATTCAAAACGCCAAAATAAAGCTTAGGAAGGGAGTCCTACATTATGGACTCTCTGTCAGCAGAGACACTTTAAGGGATGTATCCATTTCCTTCTGACTGTTACACAGGAATTGAGGAAAGAGCATGAAGGAGAATTGGGGGAGGTTTAGTTTAGACATCAGGAAAATGTTTTTCACCCAGAAAGTGGCTGGACACTGGAGCAGGTTGCCCAGGGAAGTGGTCACAGCAGAAAGCCTGGCAGAGTTAAATAAGCATTTGGACAATGCTCTCAGGCATGTGATGTGACTCTTGGAGTGTCCCACACAGAGCCAGAAGCTGGACTTGATAATCCTGAAGGGACCCTTCCAACCCAGCATATTCTATAATTCTGTGAACTCTTCGGATGAGCCAGTCCATGTGTTTGTACAGACACACCCTATGCTTCACAGGTGAAAGAGGGCTTTTTTGAGAGGTTTTTTAACCATTTCACTGACCTGGCTGGGGAGCAGTAAAGAGCCAGCAGAGCTGGCACAAGTGAGCTTTGTACTCTGCTGGGAGGCTGGAGCATGGGAGCCACAGCAGCTCCCCACAGGTACGTAAAATCCTTGAGCCAATACCACCCAGGGACACAGATTTACTTTTCCCCAATTTTCTCCCAGAAACACCAGCAAAGAGAACAAGAAAAGAGCTTTTGTATCAGTTCTGTGAAAACCTGAACTTTCTTGCAAACACTCAGAAAAGGATATTCAAATCACCTATCTAAGACTGCACCAATTCTATCTGTAACTATTAAAGCCACTCTTCAGTGTCACTGTTCAGGCTCACATACAAGCAAATTGCAATGGGATGACAAGTTATCATGCATCTGAACAATCATTGCCCGTGACAAATGTGAACTAATACTTGTTAACTTATGCAACAATGAAAATCAGCCTGAAGTAATGGAAATTGCTCTGCATTTGTGTCTTGGGCTCTCCCTTGGGTTTGGCTGCAGCCTGAGTGACTGGGGTGTCTGCTGATTTATTTTCTTGCCCCTCTACCTTTACTTGCTGCTCTACAGTACCTAGCACTGTGCGATAGGCATATGCCAAGGCCCAACATAGTACAATGGGCTTTTCCTTATTAGAAATGTCATTGTATTTTTCTTTCAGATATTTCCCCACCTCTGCTGGTTTCTGGATTTGTTCAGGGGGGTAATTGAAAACTATTGGGTCAGAGAATTCCTTCAGCATTTGGCCTATATCCTCCCATTCTCCACCCCACTCAGGATTTTCCACCTCTGGGTCAGGTGTCTCATTGATCCCCCTGGAAATCTGAGCCCTTATTCTAGACAAGCTGCGAACTACATAGAGGAAGCTTACTAGATAAAATACTAGAGATACCAGGAAGATGCTCTCTTTAACATCCAG
>VZTI01001727.1:903233-931150 GCA_013397865.1 Struthidea cinerea
CTCTCTCTGTGGAGAGAAAACCTGAGAAGATTTCAGAGGTCCTCTGTAGGTGCGGTCTCTCTCCTCCTCAGAGCTGGTCGGCAAGGGGTCACCCCCCCAGGCCTCCGGGAAAATTCTCCTGATGTGTTCAGATGTTGTTGAAACAGTCCAGAAGAGAAGAAAAGAACAAAAAAAACCCCAAAAATCCTAGGAAAACAAAATTCAACCCTCCGTCTCTCGCTGGGAGAAAAAGAGAAAGAAAAAAAACCAAGAGATACACAGAGCGTATCTCTGTGTCCTTGAAACAACTGCTTTGAAACGGTTTTTTTTTGTTTTCTGTCCTTCTCAGGCTCAGTTTAAAGACACAGAAAAGATTGGTGGTCATAGGGTAGCGATAGGGGATACACATTATAAAGTCACCCCAAGACAATTTGCCATAGGACAAGAGCGCGCAATGGATAGAAACAGGTCATAGATGTGTGGAAGGGTGATAACTTCTTACCTCAAGATAACTTCCTCATGTGTCACAGCCTTTGTTCAGAATTAAAAATTACTTTGACCTGTTTCAGCTTCATTTATTTTGGAAGTGAGACAAATTAATTTTAATTCTTGGTGAGAGTGGCCAAACAGAAAGTGTATGTGGTTTATCAAAGCCCCTTTCAATTCACAGTGACTTCATAAGTATTAAGCTGAAAAACCATGGATAAAACCTCAAAACAGAAGCAGGTCCTCCACATTCTTCTTCCTCTCTTATTTTCTAAAAATAACATTTTTCTATCACAGAATTAACTGAATTATTGTGATGAGTGATTTTTTCTAGATGCAATTAAAAATCATAATCACTATTGCTATTCATCTGTCATATCTATTACAGCACTTTCGAATACTACCACAGTCTGCATTTAAAACGCTTTTCTGATTAAAAGATGAGACACCGTGCACTGTCAGTGCTCAGTAATCCAGGAAACATCAGCCTACAACTGAAAATTGCTCAAGCTAAACTTAAAACTCACCCTGTATTCAAGACCTCCTTTTGATTCAATGCCAAAAGCTTCTGTAAGTGGATTTGAATTTACTATGGTAGGAAGAATTGCAACACCTCCAGAAGCCAATGGAGAAACAGTCACATTAAAGTTATAGACTGAAACACCAGCTGCTGAGTTCTCTTCAACAGTGCTTGTTGCAGGTAAGCCCTTAAGCAACTGGATTCTTCTTCCTGCAAGATGGAAAGGAATGTAAAATTACTTCTGGGAATCTTTGGCTAGCAAGCACAGCTTTTGTCACATAATGAACACAAAATGCCCTGACTCTCTTTTTACTTATGTATGGGGGCATTGCGTGGTAGTAAATCCAGTGTTAATGGCAAAAGAATCAATCTTTTCTGTAATTCAGTCCTATAGTGTTGTCATCTAGAGTGGCTATTGTTAAAGTATTATTGTTACTGCATCATTTGCCTTCTTATATGTCTTTATATACAAGCAAAAAAGTCAAAAATGTTTCTATTTTTTCATTTTGCTCCCTACACTAATTGCTGCCTTGGTTCACTATCACATCAAAAAGTACCTTGAATCACACAGACCCAGATACTAAAGAAGCAATGTTTTTTTGTGGACTACACTATCCTATATGCAGTACCTATTTCCTCCATTTTCTGTCTTCTAATTCTTTCTACGGCAGCTGTGTGCAAACCTGGCTCTTGAGTAGTGTGAGTTAGTAACAATTTCAGGGGTGGTACTGTCATGTCTCCTGCTTTGAGCAAGGAAGAGCAACCTGGAGTCTTTGGAGAAGATGCAGACCCACAAAAGCACCCTATGGTTCAAAACTGCACAGAAGCTGCACATACTGGTGAGGCATACAACAGATTTGCACAGGCTCCTTGTTTGTCCAGACCTCTGGACTCCCCAAACCAAACTTTTTGCTTTTTCTGACATTTAGCTTCTAGTGTTTGCTACTTTTGACAAATACCTGTTGTGCTTTATCTTATGAAGAGTGTCTAGGAAATATAAATCAGGACTGCTTTTGATGCCCTGAAATAACACCTTAGTAATCTCACATCCCTGAATCGGCAATGTACCTCAACACTAGGCTATGGTAGGGCTGACTGCTGCTTGGGGATGCTTCACTGGCTCGTCCAAAACACTCTCCAAGAAAGCTGGCTGTGTTCAGCCAAACTTCCTACACATGGTGCGTGCCAAGAGGGAGACAGGTACTGCCCACTCAAGGGCCTGGACAGACTGTTCATACACCAGCAATTACTGTGCAAAAGCCCCATTGATGCCATGATGATTTTTCACCTTTTCTTTTATGTAGCTTTATTGATTATTTATTTATTTATCTACTTATTAGCTTATGCTAATTTGCAAGGTCTATAAATTGTATACACAATCTATCGTGTGTGTGCATTTCAGCGCATTCCACCTTGGTGAAGTGGTGCACTGTCGCTGTAAGTGGCACTAACAGTGAGGAATGGCACGACAAGTTCAGGAGAAATAATAACTTATTTAATTATAAATCAGTTTACATAACTTGGGTCACCAGCATGGCATAAGGTCATTGGTCACCGACCATCCGCCTCCCGTACCAGTTGGCTAAAACCTTTCAGAATATTTTTCCCAGGCAATATCATTACAATACTACACAACAACTGCAGGTGCAAGATAGAGAAAGTTTGCTTACAAAACTGTAGCACTGTTTTTCATAGTTTCTGTGAGAAACTGAGCTTTCATAGAGTGCTGCAGAAAGCTAGAAAATTTCTCTGCTAACACTTTTCAGTGTTCACAGTGCATCATAAGGATCCTTATTAAACACTGAGGTAAAAACCCTTTCTTCCCTTAACTGTGTCTGGCTCTTAATTTTTAAGACCAGGGAAAGGCATCACCATGAAGTCTTTATTTTTGCTGCAGAGCTGCAAGGTAAAAAGCTGCTACAGGATCTAGTCTGAGACCATTAGGGCTGCAGCCTAAGGGTCTCTCCACAGCTGCATAGAGGTTCCCATGATTCCACACTGTAGATACAGCAGGTTCATGGGTCACTGATCTCGCTGGGATTAATCTGGCATTTGTGGAAAAAACGGTGTTGGAGATACTCTACAGGAACAGGCTGGGATGTGGGAGATGCTGAGGTGGGAACTGCCTGAAAGAGTTCATCTGAGCAGGTCATATTGACACCCTGGTAGGACTGAGTTCAGCTGAGCTGTTACTGATTTATGTCAGCAGGACCAAGACACAGCGAAGGACTAAGTTTTTATTTCTGTTCTTAAAGATTCTGGAAAACATCATCAACAAAAATCACCCATACAAATGAGGCTGGGTTGAGAGGGGCTTCTGCAGATACATTTCCATAAGTGGAGCTGAACTTTGAATGTAATCTCCTGTGGACAGTACTTGATGAATTCAGTTCACTTATCAAGCCACAGTTCATTAATGGAAACCATTTATAAAAGCAATGAAATAATTTACAGCATTTAGAAATTTAGAAAGGAGTTGCTATTTTTGTATTATCTCCAAAGATTTCATTGGCTGTTTATTTGGAATTTGTCTTTCTAAATCAAAGTTCTTACTTCTTGCTCTTTATTTTTAACTGAAATTTCAGATGCTGCATCTAAATGGCTTCTTTTTCCAACCAAGCTTATAAAAGCTGTCCTTCCATATTTACAAGTCCTTGCTTACCTCTTTGCTTTGCAGAATGAAATATTTCTGAAGCAATTTAATTTTTTTTCAGAATTATCAATGACAATCATTGACAAATGTTAAGTCCAAGACAAAGCAATAATGAGACTAGTTGGGAGAAGTTTATGCGTATTTAAGACTTATTTATCTGTGATGTGCCAGTCTTTAGAGTGTGCTTGAGTAATATCTTCAAGATTTTTTCTACCCACAACCACAGAGATTAGAAAAATGCTATTTTTCAAAGAAGGACAAAATTGGCAGGTAGTGTCCTAATCACAGTTTGGGGAACATCAGGAAAACCACCAAATACTGACAGGTTCCTGAGGGATGGCAGAACTCCTACAGTTCCTTGAGAGCAAAGTGACCCTTCCTGAACAGGTAGCTTGCAGCAATACCAGTGCCTTGTGTGTCACGCAGACTTCAGACAGTTTGAAGATCTACTAAGTTGCTAATGTGCAAATACTCATATTGGCAAATCTCCTGTGTATTTACACTGATCAACGTTAGTGATGTTATCCTACTAATATTCTCCACAAATTTCTTTCTGTTTGGTCCAATTTGGTTGCTTGTTTTACTTTATCAAAGAGAAAAGTTATCAATGTTCGAAAGGAGGCTACTGGAGTATAATTACTAGTTATTGCTTCTTGGAGAGCTGACCTCCTTTCCCACTCCAGTGCTGTCACACTCAGCAGTGGCTATTAGAAATGAAGTGCCTCATCCAACGAAGTGTTTTAGCAAAGAGTCATATTCTCTTCATTATACTGCTATAACCACAGAGCCCAATCTATTTCAGTAGGAAAATAATTGTTACTTGATTTTTCCCACCCATGTCTGATCCCTAATTATGTATTATAAAGTTCCCAAGAGAAAGTATAACAGCCAACAGTGTTCTAATTTTAACAGCATAATGAAATAATGTTCTTACCAGATACTACTCCTAGAAAAATTAGGAAAAGGAGCATGCTCTTCATTGTCTTTACGATCCTGTCCTTCATGTTCCCAGGATGCAAACTGAAGGAAGATCACGGTATGTTTTCCCCAGTTTACTTCAGCTCCACCTAAATTCTTCCTCTTTTTCATGTTATGCAGTGAGAAATGAAACAAAGGACCTGTGTCTCTAAGGGAGTTCCCAAACACCGTCAGCTTGTTTGTTTGTCAGGGAACTGCTCCTTGCTGACACTTCATTCACAGCCCTGGTCTGTACTTGGGAAAACAGTCATTAATTGTCCTTTTACTACAATACTCTTATTCAATGAAGCATTATAAAGAGAATCTAGTATGTTTTAAATCTGGAAATACCATGCTGCTTTCACCACTCTGGCAATGAGGTGCTCTCTTCACACACCAAAATCAAATACCCATGTTTTTTTACTCAAACCAAGAACTTGAAGTTTTCTTATTTCTCTGACTATCAGGGAATCATTCAGACCGCACACACTGCATACTTGGAGGTGCAGCATGTCTACATGATGAAGTTTGTACATGATGCAGCTTTGCTGTAGCTGTCTCAAGAACAGCACAAACCCCCACAGAAATGCACTGGTTCTCTTAGATTAGGCTTTTAACGTGCTAGCCCACAATACAACCAACTTTTTTTAAACTAAGGGCAGTCCTAGCGTTATTTCATGGAGCATAGTAGAGAAGTGACACTAATACTGGAACTGGATGCAATATAGGTGCATTAGAATCAACTCATAGAATAATTTAGGCTGGAAGGGACCTCTGGAGGTCACCTAGTCAAACATCCTGCTCAAAGCAGGCTTAATTAAATCAGGTTGCTCAAGGATTCATCTAGTTGATTCTCAACACCTCTGCACAAACTTAGCAGCTCTGCTAAGAGGTAGAATTTTGAGATTCAGATTTAACACAGCTGTGGAGAAACCTGACTGATTCGTGAGCTAAGCTGGCATCTCTAGATGTTTCTGCATGACCCTCTGTGGTTGTTCCACTGAAAGCTGACAGTAGCTCAGAAAGTTCTGTCCCATGCTTCTGTGCTTTGTGTAGCATGAACACATTAACTGAACATGCTAAACATGAGCAGCCAGTTTAACACTGGGGCAGGCATTGCTCATGCTTGCTGCATTCACACCTTAGACTATGTGCCCCAGAGAATGCTGCTGACACAATGAACCTGGAAAAGATGCATCAGTAAAACCTACTGACTGGAACTGAACCATACCGACATTATCAGATACTGATTTGGGGAATCATAAGAAATACTCATTTGATGGCTAATCCGCATCTATTTTAAAGTGCTGCTCGGACCTTGTGATGGTTTAAAGTGGATGTGGCCACACCATATCATCTGGAAACACAACCTGTAGTACTGAGGAAGCTGATCTTCCTTTGCCCCAGGAAATGTGTGCCTAGACTTGATGTTAGTAAAAAAAGCATATGGAAAATCTCACTCTTAAATGACCTAGTTATATTGATAATAATGTAAATATATTTATATTGGCAAAAAATTCTAACCTGTTCCTTTACCTACCAGGTCTTTGCCCATCCCTTCATATGCATTTCCAGAGTTCACAAAGAAGCTTTTGATCTGATTGGACATCTCACAAAGATGAGGTCTGTGTGTACAGACATGAACCAGACTTGTACAATGTGATGTCTTGTACAGTGATCTTCTACTAATTACCAGAACACTGTAAAACTGCTGCTAGCTTTATTCCCTCCTTTTAGTTGAAATATATAACCTATCCCATTATAAGGCTGTTTTTTTAAGTCATGAAAAAACTATAGAAACATCTGGGATAAGTTTTAAAGTCTTTCACATACATTTCTAAATTTGTTTAGTATCTACTTTGAGTGATAGGACTGATTGCATCCTACACTCTGAATAGCCAAGCCTCCTCCAGAACTCAGAGGTCACAATTTTATCCTTTCTTTTCTTTCTCTTCTTCTTAGGTTGGAGTTTGGTGGGGAGAAGGAGGGATTGGTTTTGGTGTGGTTTGAGGTAGTTTTTTCCTTCTATAAATACATTTCCCAGCTTCTTTATTTTGACCCTCCTTCCTCTGACAATGTACACAGATCTACTTTCAGCAAGGGTTCAATGTCCATATACATAAACCGGACATTATTTATGATATAGACACTATAGAGAGATACAGGAGACATGTATGGGAAAGGCATCTGAAATATACACATGCTTGAAATGCTAGCCTTTCCCCAACTTCACCTGGAAATGGAATGGGTAATTATTTCAGGTGCTAAGTGAATACCCATGGAGAATCTCTGCTTCCTCTCTAAATATGTAACCAGGGCTTTCAAGTAGTTCCTGTTAAGCCTCATGGTTCAAGCGTGTTGTGAGAAGAGACTGTAGAGGTGACCATGGAGATGAGGGCACAGCCAAGTGTAGCACATAGGAAGGAGAGTGTGGAGAGCCGCTCATATGGGTAGAGTAAGGGTGAGCAGAAAGGGCTCTGGCTCTTTCTTCTTCCTTGAGTCACTTCCAGTATGTCTCATTACTTCCCTTAGATCCCTCATTTCTTATATTCCTCTGAGTATATTTCTGTGGTTCTCTGATTCAGCCTGCCAGGTTGTGAGGCATGAAGTGAAAGGGCAGCCAGAATTAAAAGAGAGCCCAGAAGAGGTTGAAAATCAAGTAGAAAAAAGCATATGAGCTGGTTAGGAACAGGTGAATTAGGAAAAGGGGAGCAAGGAAGTTCACTGGCGAGTTTAACAACAGCAGCACTTACACTGCAAGAAGTTCAGGAATGAGCTTCCTGGGAATATAAAGCAACTAGATGAAGAGAAGTCAAGGCAACACAAGCAAGAATACAAAAAGGGAATTTTCAGGCAAAACAGAGGGAAGATTAATTGGAGCAAATGAAGAGATCAAAGAAAAAAATGGGTTTCAGTAATTCTTCGGTTTTCAAGATGATTTGAAACTTTATTTGGGTACTTTGGGGAAAAAAAAATGCAATTCTGAAAAAAAAGTCTGATTCTGGATAATCAGGTAAAGTAGAGAATATGAGGAAGATGCTACATCTTGCAAGAAATTAAAGAATCCTGATTCCAAGAAAAAGATCAACAGATGGGAGTATGCACTGGTCTTAGGTTGGGATGCAGAGAGAAAGAACATGGGAAGTGAGAGATCTGAGACGGGAAAAAGCAGAACTTGACTTGCAAGCTTTCAATTGCCTGTCCTCAGGAAAGTGAGGGATTTCAACAGAGGCCAGCTTCAGAGAAGTAGTCTACTTGCATAACAAAATGTGCAGGTTCAGGATATTCAGCTGTTTTCTATGCATTTAATTCTCCATCAGCTTCCAGTCTGTCAGCATGAAGGAAATGTTCTCTTCAAACACATCAGAGGTTCAAGACATAATTTTCCCATTAATGGTTATTTCAGCCAGAGCAGCGGCTCTCTTCTCCTTAGCCACCTCATGGGAAAGTAGACATTTCGCTCTTACTGTGGTAATTACTCATCAACAATTGAGCAGCCAACGGAGAATTTTCATGCACCCAATCCAACCTCAGTTTATGATTATTTATTATTGTTATTTCATGAATTAAATTACTGAGACTGTCAGGTTTTATTTTCATCTCCTTTATCTTTAGACACTACAGCTTCTCCATACACTGCCTTGGTAACCTCTCCTAAAATATTAAAACAGTACCTTAGCATCCTACGCCAGAAATTATGCACTTTCCTTCAATTTCTCAGCTAAAAGCTTCCTCTGTACCATTTGTGAGTGACAAGAACAAACTAAAAGTCATAGAGTACTACCCATGCTACCTTAATCTCACATAATGCAATCTCATCCTAGCAAGGTCAGTAACCCATACAATTATGAAAAAAGTCCCAGACAGGTATTTTTCTAGTATTGACTTGTAAACATGTAACCCCCATTAGTCACCACCTTGATAATTAGCTTGAAGTGTTTGTTAACAAGAAGTGATTCCATCACACCTAATTCTTTTTTGGAGATCCAGGTTTAAGTAAAGAACAGCCTAAAATCTGGGTGAGTACACACAGAAGGCTGAAAATGATGCTGTTGTCTGTGCTGAAAACAAGTCCTCCCAGTAGTCCAGCAGTTATACTCTCAAGACATGAAAGTATTTTCCAGAGAAGAAGGAATCCTTAGATTCCTTCTGTTTTTTGCAATAAAGAATTTGAGCATTTATTTTAGGACCACTGGGAATATGAAAGGCATTAAGTTAGCAGAGACTGTTCTGATCCTTCCCATTCCCTCCACTCCATCTAGACAAATGTGGACTGAGGCAGACAGATGATTACAAGAACATGAATTCCAGAAAGCTCCAGAGGTACTTGAATCCTCCCTACGTAAAGATCAAGTGACGTCAACAAGGCCACACAGAAATTCCAGAAAAGCCAGAGGTCTTAGTCCCACTCCCAAACTCAATCATGACAACTGTAAGACACCATGACTGTAAAAAACACATTGTTGCCAAATGTTTTTATCTTTGAGAAGTTCTTGGGCTGATTAAAAATATTACATTGTCTTCTGCCTTAACAAAAATGGAAGTCATGAAACATGGAAGCTTGATAACAAGCTTTAATATTCATTCACCCAAGCAAAAGTAGATGTTATCAGCAAGTATTCTGTGTTTTGTGGTTTGAGATGAATAATGTGTTGTGGTGTAGAACATTTGGTGCCTGCAAGAAATTCTGTCATTTGTCCATACCAGACATGTATAACACTTGAATTTTAATCATGTCTTCCAAACTAAATTCTACTGCCAGTAAAGATACAGTGAAAAATATGTTGAGGCCAATGAAGTCTTCTTTCTGCATTTACTTGTTATTGGATGAGGGCCTGAACCCATGCAGCAATACTTTGTACTTCATGGTACATTTCCTGTATATTACACATTCGTTACTGTAATTGCTTGGCCACCTGAGCTGTTCGGTAAATACATAAACAAGGATGTGAATAGCAAAAGATACAAACGCAGCAAGAAAAAATGCTCTGGGAAAACATGGGTACACAAAATCTAAGGTTTCTATGTACACAGTGTGATGCACTTAGTCAAGTATTCATTATGCCATCAAGAATTACTTTAACAGGCCTTTGCACCATGAAACATGAAATACATTCCCTGTTTTATCAGCAAAAGGCATTTGATTATTTTTACAAAAGCAACCTTGCATTTTAGCACAAATAAAATATTTTCTATTGACTTTGAAAAAACAACCCACAGAAAAGTGGGCAACTAACAGAAAAGAGCACAGCTGGGCACAGGGTGAGGGCTCAGGTGGTGGAGTTTCACTTGGAGATAGATGGGTTTTTACACATAAGTTCCTCCATCCTTTGACCAAGAGGAGTGAGAGTAATTCACTACTTCCTAACAGTGTGAGATTTTGTTTGCTTATGGTTTCAAGAACTTCAAGATTTTCAACTGGGCTCTGTGGCTCTCCAGGGGACCAGAAGAGGGGCATGGTGTGTAAGGAGGGATGTTTCACTCTCCCCCTTTGTTTCAGAGTACTTAATTATTGGAAAATCATTATAATGATCGTGGTCTCACAAAAATCAACAACAAGCTTGATTTTGAAAGGAGCAATTTCAATAGACCTGGACCTCAATAAAGTGGTCCAAAGGCAAAAAAATCCTACTCACACAAAGGAGATATGCAATATTCATTGCTGGCCCTGTTCCCTGCTGCCTATAAGCTCATTGACTAGAGAAAACCTTTAGAAATATCACACAGGGATAGGGTTAAATTCATCTGGGTACAGACACAGAATTACTTTTTTACAGTTGCTGAGTTTAGATTATGCTGATTTCACATGAGAACAAACATGAGTGGAAAAAATAATCCACTTACAATTGACATGAGGCAACATTGCATCTGAGTAATGACTTGACTGAATCTGCCACCACATTAATACACAAAAGGCAGAAGGAAACCAGTGCAATATTCCGGATGTATATATTTCTTGCCTGTGGATTTGAGCATCAACACCATGGAACAGCCTGAGACCGTAAGAGCTTTCTTAATGAAACAGAAGATCCCACACAGTAAATCTAGTGTCCAATAAATGTTTTGACAGAGAACTGCGAAGCTGTAAAGGTAGGTGGATGAATCCACAGAGATTTTAAAAAAACCCTGCAGCCCAGATTGAGCTTAGTCACATAAAACCTGGCTGTTATAATAAGAGCTACATGCGTGATAACAAGGAAACAAGGTCAGGATGTGTCCCGTTGCTGTGTATGGCTCCCCTGACCATTGTAGGAGCTGGAGGAATATTGCCATCTAGTGCCACACAGAAATCCAGCTGTCTAAACAGAAAAGAGCCATTTAATTCATGTAGGCAATGGTTACAAAGCATCCTAAAACCCAGGGATATTATGTGCCAGGGACATCATTTTGGTCAGTGTTTTTGCCAGGCTTATTATTAGAAATGGTACATTTTCTCCTTTAAAAAAATGACTGTGTTGTGGGAGCCAAGCCATAACACTTTTGAGAAAAGACCCTGTTCAGTTGTTCTGAGGTCGTGAAAAAAGTGCAAAGTATTCTCATAGCAGTTTAGCAAGTAGCTGTCATTGATGGGATGCTGTTGAGAATGGGATTTATCTTGCCTGCCTTGAATTTACTAAAACACGGACCTGTATGTGTTACTGTTATATCGTCACCCTGGGCTTCTTTTGGAAACTGAGGCACTACCAGGGCACAACTGCTGTGACCAGCTTTAGCTGCTGCATTTAGGATGGGAAGTGCTGTACTTTTGAAACATCTGTTTCTCTGCAGAGACAGTAAGGGGGGTTTGGGATGTCTGGTTCTCATGTTCGGAGCCTTTGAACCTTCAGTGCCTGTCTCTCTGTACCATTTTTAAACCAGATAGGCAATAATTTCAAGGACCTGTTGGTGGAAAAATAAATACCACTTTTAGACTTCTAAACCCCATGATCTCAGTCGTGTGATTCTCATTCAGGTTGTAGGGAACACATGCACTCACACAGAAGCTTCTGCTGGCCTGCAGCAGGGTGCACTGGCTGCTGGGCAGGCGCACTGGGCCGTGACACACTTCATATTCACCTCTGCATGCAGCAGCATTATGAAGTTCCTCCCGTTGTCATGCCAGAAAGGGCCCTCAGGGATGACAGAGCTGTTCAGCTCCCTTCAGCCAAAACCCCGCTGAGCCTGAGTTGAGGGGGTTTTTAATCAGTGCATATGTTTGAGATACTCTTAATGAGGCTATCAGCTCACTTATCTATGCTACCAAAAACATGCCAGATTACAACAATTTTCAGTCATGGCCCATCTGGAGCAGATTCAAACCAGTGGTTGATTTTCAAAAGCAAATCGAAAATCAAAATCAGTTAAGTAATCAAATCTTCCAGCTGCAAATAATGTCCAGATTTTCAAGCAACATCATGTTTATATATGTTGACTTAAAATTACTTAAATGTCCCACCAGTACCTCTGAGTTAATTGCCACGTTATTGCTTGTGGTTGTGACTTTCCCACTATTTCTACCCACTAGCCATGTAAAGAAAAGGATAAAATCACAAAGAGAATCAGAGTCAATAACGTAAAAGAATACTGTTTTTCAACCTGAGAAACACGCACCACTTCTTTTCTTTTAAATAGCATGAGTGCCAATTAAGCAAGAGGCTGCTAAGTTACTTGGCTTATATTTTAAAAATTCATTATTTCACACCATCAGATAAATATCCCTACATTAAATATAAGTCCTTTCCTTTTCTACACTGATTTTAAAGATGCTGCAAAAAATGTATATCTGAAGTTCCTCCAAATGAGGAATTATTTAGGTAATAAAATGTCTCACAATTGTAGTAGTGTATAAAGTTGCTGATGTCAAACTCTGACAGGACTTTTAGGATTATTTTCTTTGCTTTTGTTCATTTGGAAAAGTCCTTTTATGTGGTATTCGAAAAGAAATAGAATATGTGCACTATTCTGAGTGTCCATAATGTGAATTAAAATTCCATCTAAAAAGGAACCTGAAAAGTAAAGGTGGTAGATTTATAAACACATTTTAAAGCACCTAGAAATGTGACTTTCCAAAGCCCTCAGTCTTATCGTCTCAGTTCCCCATAACTAAGTTTAGCTAAAAAAAAAAATCTAAGCTAACAGCTTCCAGAAATAAATAGCAAGAAACTGGCAGCAAATTCTGGAATTCCCCCATACCTCTTAGTCCATAGGGACACAGACTGACCTTTCAGATCACAAACCCAACTGATTTCCTCAGGCTTTTGCATGAAATGAAGCCTGACTCAGACACTTTGGGTGTTCTAGGCAGGCAGGAAAGGATTACTAACATCAGCTCAATATCTTAATTGCTGTACTTAAGAGGCTGCATACTGCTGGATCCAGCACAGACAGAATGCTCTCACTGACTTCACTGGGATCTGGACCAGTCTTTTTAAGTTTGAAGGAGCAGGGGAAGTGGCAGGAAAGATGGATGGCAGGTTTTACCTGCTGGTACAAAGTACCGTGACTATACTGACATTTGCACCAGCTGAGCCTTTACGCCAGGATCTGCAGTTTTATGAAGCTGTGACATAAAACAGATTCACAACTGTTTTCCTGTGCTAAGGAGCAGCAGTGAGATGACATGCCAAATATCTTTGAGAATCAAGAGGTGAACACCCCAAAATGTCCACACACCCAGCAGTCCAGTTGGACGAAGTCCTAATGTAACGAAGGTGATGTCCATATACGTTGAACATCAGCACCTATTAAACTTTTGTTTCAATTGACATTAATGGCAAGCAGCAGGATTTCCTATTTTGCTTTACTGATATTTGCAAACCTCTGAGACTATTTCCTTGCATAAAACATTTTTCTGGACATCGACATTTTTGTTGATGAAACCAGACTAAGCAGCACAGTCCACTCAGTTATTTCACATCAGTCTGGGCTTTGTCAGTCGGTTAATGTACCTGCACAACTGCTGGTGTTACTGCACAGGGAACCGGATCCATGAATTGAGACCTGGTAAGAACTGAGCAAGTGGATTACTTGTCCAGGAGCAAATGGCCAGGAAATAGCGGTCTGGGCAAGAAAATTCCTGTGGAACCACAACCTAAAACATGCCCTTTGTTTATGTTCAGAGATGTGGAGTAATGATGGTGCAAGTTGTGGGATACACCAAGAATGGGATTTAAAGGTCCTGAAGCCTCTAATGTTGTTGTTGTTTGTGACTACAGAAATTTAGCCTTGCTTCTGTTTAAAAAAAAAAAAAGTGGTAAACATTATAATGTCAGCTTTTTTCTGTTTAATTAAATGCTCTGTGAAATAGCAGAGGGCCAGTCACCATGTCCCAGCTAAATGATTTGTTTGTAGCAAATTATTTTCTATTCTTAAGGAAAAAGAATTTAATCAAGTGTCAGAAACAAACTACATCTTGACAGATTAGCAGGGTTGCTGCTGTTAAAATAAATTTGTTGCCAGATTTGTTTACAAAACTTATTTTTTCAGGGATGGGTGAACTTCCTGGAATTTGCCAATCTTTTGAATAAATATTGTGGAGGATTTGTAAAATGAGAATTAATTAAAACTTTTCCTGTCAGTGTAAACCAGACGTTTGGCTCAGAGTAAATAAATTGCTTGAAAGCTAAAGGGAAGACTTTGAAGATGATGGGTGGAGAGGCAAGGAAATTTGAGCACTGTCTTTCCTTTTCCAGACAAAATTTGGGATATAACAACTATGACTAATACACGAATTATAATTTATATATCAGATTTGTTATATCCATTTTTAACTTTCTTCACAGTTCTGAACTGACCTCAAGATATTTGACTTCAGCTTTCAAATCCCTCAGAGATTTGTTTATTTTTCTATGAGTCTTTTTGGTTTGGCTGCTTCTGTACAATACGTGGCAGATGTGCTCATTTCTGGATGTGGAGCTTTTTGATACTGGCTCCTATGTATGATCTGTGTTGCTCTAAGGAAGCCTTTCAGTTGTCATTGTTACGTCCGAGGCGCATAAAGAAAACGACACAGAGTCCAGGCTCATGAACAGTGGAAGCCGAAGCTTTTCTTTTTTAATTTTCTGACTACTATATAGGATAGATCGCAAAAAGTGTGTTGAGTGGCAATAGGTAATTGGTTCCTTGGCCATCCATCCCTTGAGAGGATTGGCCAAGTCTTAAGATACCTATTCCATAATATTTTCAAAGTCAAAGCCATAACAATCTTGCAAAACAGCTTGCAGGTGCAAGAAGTTTATGAAACTGTGACCTTGTTTAAAATAGTTTACATAGGAAAGACAGTCTTCTCACAGAATATTGAGAAAAGGCTGAAGAATTTCTCTGCTTCTAGCTTTTCAGCACCTACATTCAGTGTTAGCTTGGATGGATGGTATCAACATCTCAGACAAAGAGATAAGCTTACTGTCATTGTCCATTCATTCTGCTGGGGTAAGGGAAAGAATCAGATAATGAAATGCTTATCCTAGCCAGGGAGAAAAAAGTATTTGCATTCCACCTTTTCATTCACTGAAAGCTGGTTTTCTTGGTGGGATTTCAGGAGTTTTATTATTTTTATAAGTGATCATGATAAAAATATTCTTCACCTGTGAAACAGCAGACAGCAAACCTACTCTTTCATGCATAAAGTCAAGGAAGTGTCACTAAAGATCCCTAGAATGATTTTTCTGTGACTCCATTGGAAAGGAAATCCAAAGATAGATTTTCTAATAAAAAGACAAACATTCCTCCCATTTAGACTAAGATTTTTTTACTTTTTTTTTTTTTCCTGGCAGAAAGTCCCTAACGTGAGAAATTAGTCCCGGACAAAAGCCTTCAATGCTACAATTTGGAATACATTGTTTCTGGCAAAGCCAGGGGCAGACGTCAGTCTCTCAATGGATAGTCTACAAATGGCAGCAACAACTTGAGGGACACCATCACTGTCCAGGCGAATTAAGCACACAGGGCATCAGTAAGTCCTACAAATAAGTTACAAAAGAGTTCATGGATTTCACAGAAGACACAGGATTTTGAACCATACAATATTCAGGCAAACAGTCTTTCTTTGATTCTTTAGGTATCAAATCAGAAGGATTGATTCTTCCCAGTCACCTTTCCCTAAAAACTTTTCAGCTTTTGAAATTACTGTGATTAGTCTTAAAGGTTTGATTAGTTAGAGCTACCACACACTGCTGCTGTACTAATTAAATTAAACTCCACTAGGTCCATCCTTCCAAAGCCTTGTGCATTTGAGCAGTGTTTCCCACGGTCATATGTATGAAGCTGCATGTTGGCAGGATGGATAAGCATCTCTGCTTTAAAGACAGCCTCAAGCTTTTGCTTAAAGAGGCTAACACTGCCACTGACAACTAGGAAAACCTGGCAGATAGTCCACATGAATATCTCTTTCTATATTTGCACAATGTCAAGCACACTATCAGCACTGAATAAATAATAATCATAGAAACCTGGAGTCAGCCAGGAAATAGCTGTGAACGAGACATTCATATTTTAAAACCTGAAACTGCAATATTATCTTGTTATGATTCTGGGAAAACTATTCTTTTCCTTTTCCCCTCTTGTTTTCTTTTCCTAAAAAAGAAGAAATGCTAATACTGCTGCTAAAGGTACTATAAAAAGCTTATTTGGTCCTGTATTACAGAATTAAACATCTGAAGTGTTCTGCCTGCTTAATACATAAAACCCCTTTAAAGAGCAAAATGGAGAAAGATCCTGATTTTAAATCCAAAGAACTTATTTCTAAGTGAAAAAAAAAAAAAATTAGAGACAGAATACAACTGCATTATATGGGAGAAAAAGGGAGAGTAGCAGAAAAACAGTTTCACAAGGCAATCTTGCTTTTGATAACGTCTTGGCAAAGCTGAAATTTTTTCTAAATTTAATTGAAACTCCCTGTTTAAAAGGATTTATATTAGTCATAAATCTTTAAACAATGGGCAAAATTCATGAGGAATTCAGTCTCCATCTCTGTGGAAATAACAATGAAGGGCAATTCCCTGTAGTAAAACTAGTCGAAATTGGTAACTCTTATTTAATTCAGACTCTTGACAAACATTCAGGGTTATTCCTTCTTCACAAAAGAATCATTTATGTCTCCTTTTCTGTTCAGATATAGGGCTCCTATGGCACCCTAAGCATGTTTCAAGACTGTATTTTTATGGTTACAGATGAGAAGAGACAGATTCGTACTTTAAAATCTGATTTTATAATTGCTGATAGGGGTACACACACAATTTTTTTTTCATATATTGGTCACCTTTAACAGAAATACAAAAAGGTCTGAGATCTGAGGGCTGTCTCAGTATAATCAAATTGCAATTAAGTTAGTCCAGAAGCATTTGTCAGAAGATATAATGGCAAGGATTATAAAGGAGAAGAATAAACTGAAAACACAGAATGCCAAAAATCACCATCTGCTGAGATGATGGGAGTATCATGCTCAAAGCTGTTAAGGTGTTACTAGAGCTGTTGTCTGTTACAACATTAAACAGTTAATTGCAGTTCATGGGTTTTAAGTAAAAGGACTGGGGACTGCTTTTTACCATAGCAACCACAAAAAAGAAATCTCCTCTTCCAGCATGTATGCAACATGTGCCAACAAAAAAGCAAAGGAAATAAATATATTTGGAATTCAGCTTTTTAACTATAATTATTTGGAGAAATTCCTCTTTCCAAATTTACATTCAGAGCATCCTGGAGCGAATCAGATGCTCATTCCAAATTTACCAAATGTCTTTCCTGAGGGACAAGAAGATGTATTGCATTCTGTATCTTTTCCCACTAACAACTGTTAGGATGACTCCTGCTGCTTAGGTAAACAGAGTAGGGAAGTGAAAGAATATAAAGAAAGGAAAACTTCATCATGTCACTAATGTGTGGCCACGTGTGCTGCAGGCAGGGCATGGGTATAAATGCATCGGTCAAGATCACATGTGTACCACCGCTTACTTTCTGCCACTCCGACCATTTCTGCTGTGTGCGGAGGTCAGCCCACTTGTGATCTTTGAGCGTGAGAAACATGTTACGGTGACAACACTTCTGATTGTTTACTCCCAGGTCAGGTCGGGTCAAGTTTGAGAGAAGGACAGGAGAAAAGGAAAGTGACAGTGACATCATCATTATGCCTTAAATACTAACAATCATGCCTTAAATACTAACACATAATATTTTGCTGCCAATGGAACTTCTTATCCATGTTACTTTTTGAAATAAAATGCTGATGAGTTCAACCGAATTTCCAGACATAGTTCCATTTTGATGGAATAGTCGTTTTGAGGCATGATTTTTCTGAAGCCTTTGCAAAGTCCAGACAGCTGAAGAGGCAGCAAATCAGAGAGGCAGTCCAGCAATTACCTGGAACAGTGACCTAAAAGGTGAGCCAGGCAGGTGAAAAGCAATGAGGATCGAGAAAGAGGGAGGTCTTGCTGGCTGCAATCCCTAGAGGACGCCCCAAGGGCAGGAGACAATAAGAAGGGTTGTATTTCACCAGACCTGAACTAACTAAAAGTTTGAATGTGGAAATGTTTTTAAAACATCTATTGTAGCTGCTGAAAACAATTATGTCTGTGGCATCTGCCAACTCTCATAATTATCTGCTTGTTGTTTTAAAAATGTGTATGGGAAATCTTGCAAAATCTAGGACCAATAATCCCATGGCTGACACAGCATGCTCTTAGACTCTTACACCGCAAATGTAGTGTGAGAACTGAACAGAACAGTTGGCTACATTAAGATTCAGATTGACAAAGACAGACTGAGGGGGTTTTGTCAGCTGATATAAAAATTTCCATAGGCAAAAGTATTAAACCCTGAATAAATGGAGGAATTCATCCACATATGAGCACTTTCAGAACCCAGAGATGCCCTTCAAGTTTTCCCTCTACAAATCCAGAAGACACAGGTTCATGGCTCTGTGCACCTGTAAGTTCTCCAGACAAGACCAGTTCTAACCCCTCCAATGCAGACTTATCTCTCAATTTAAATTCATATTGTACTGCTATTAAATATTGTGTTATCAAGGCAGTGTTGTTAGGCCTTTTTGCCACCAAACTCACTTTGTTTCCATACAACCTCTAACTTTGTAGTTATTTACAAGAGCAGGACATAAGTTTTGCTCCATTGGTTACAAACAACTTTAGAAATATTCAGAAGTGCCCCACTCTACTGTGACATGAACACATAATTCAATAAAATGCCACTGCTTATGCTAATAGATTTGAGTGAGTTGTATCAATTGTGCTAATTATGATGATGTGTGAGGGCACAGAAAAAGGGCTCCACTGCTCCTGTGAACAGAAGAGTAGACATTTCTGTTCATAGAGAACTGACAGTCAATATACACTTAGGCAAATAATCAACTGCAAAAATTTTCAGCCCACTATACATAAAGCATTCTGATTTTGCCAGCTTTCATATATCACAGGCCACAACTGTAATAATATTTTGAAGTCACCAGTAGCTGCAGTGCCAATACTCTTCTTAGTGCAGAAGGAAAAACAGGCATTGTATTATCAGATTATTAGTGAGTCCTTGAATGTCAATACGAATGCAAGGAAAATTTTAAGAGCTCAGATTTAGCATACACAGAATAAGATTCCAATTCCATACAAGGAGGAAGAGGAGTTCGTGCATAGTTAATAGTTTGAATTTGAATATTTTAAAATCATCTATTATTATTGTTACATATTATTCAGCAGAATTAAACACAGACAGTGGGAATCCACAGATGCCTGCTGTCTCCTAAAGGAAAACCACATTTTTATCTGTCAATTGAAAGATTTGGGAAACAACAGCCAATTCTGTTTATAATCTTGGATCAAATGGGTATCTGAAGTTGAATTACAAGATTCTCAAATGCTAATTTTGTCATGATTTTTAGTTATTTTTTTTCCCTAAACCACTATTGTTCACTTTTCATCGGTCTTGTAACTTTTGCATACCAGATGTCACATGCTGAGTATCTACAGGACTTGATTCCATGCACAGATCTGCACCACTGGATGTTATTAGCCAGTTAAACGTTTGATGGCCATAGATATACATAGATTCTCTTAATCTGAGCCTGCCAATTTGCAGTCTTAGCTCACAGGCATTTCAGAAGTATGCACCCTTCATAAGTAACATAGGATATTTTTAATAATGTCTGAATTTTGTCTTCTTTACCAGCTATGGTTTCCATTTAAACCTGAAGTATTATGAGTAGTATGCTTATACTTGGATTGCTTAAAGGAAATAGTGCCACAGCAGCACTCATCAACCACAGGTTTTCAAAAAATAGACTAGCAAAGGACAATGCATTTTTATCATTAAGAGGAGGATTTAATTTAAAAAATGGTTTGATCTATGAGATCATAACTGAGGACCATCCACATCTGGTCTCTGCAACCACACTGCCTTTGTAAAACATCTGGTTAAGTCTGATGACAGAAGTTCAAGGTGACCCATGAGAGGTTTACACATGTAAGTCAATGCTTAAATACCACACATATTTTTTACTTTGGCTGCCTTTAGCTGTCAAGCACATCACTAACTATACTCCAATTCTTGCTAAGGCCTTTGAGATCCATTTTGACTCAGTACAGGACTTGCAGTGCTTCTCAGAAGATACCACCTTTAACTCTTCCAGGTTGCAATGGGAATCTTACTAGGACAAAGCCTCTTGCAAAGTTAGCGAATTGATGCAAGGAGCTACAAGAGAATTCCCTGTACAATAGATGAGACACAATTGATTTCTGGCACTCCACTTGCAGCCTCAGCCAGAAATACAAGATGAACAGGCTTGCTTTCTTCTGTGATTTCAACATGTCTTCTTCCTGTATGAGCTGGAAGTAGGACATACCATAACAACAGTCAAAACATTTCAGAACCTCGAGCAAGGTGTGATTGGAGCCAACTTCTGGAAGCAGCAAGGGCTTGGGGAGCCATGTGAGCAGGCTGGGCCCTCTCTGCTCTCTGCTGATCCAGGGACCAAATGTGACCTTACCAAAAGTGTAGCAGTGTGACTCTTACTCAAACCTCTTTTCTGGATGGCCCCAAACTTTCACAGCCAGGCTGAAGGACACTCAAGTGACTCCCAAACACCGAGGGACATCCCTCCCAGGCTGAAATCTTCTGGCAGCCCATGGGTGCCTGCCCTCAGCCCACCCACACATGGTGCCTGGCCCTGCCAGAGATGAGTCCCTGTTTACAGTGGGGATCAGTGAGCTGCTGGGAGAGGGGGACAGCCAGGGCACCAGCACGTGTGGAAAATGAAGGAAGTGGAGGCAGACCCCTGCGCTGAGGCCAAGGGGCAAGGTTGGGAAGGAGAGCTAGCTGCTGAGAGGAGGGGAGAAGGAAAGGGGACTTGCCCCAAGAGGTGAGGAATCGCTTAGAGAGGAAAAGAGGGCAACTCCAAACAGTTTTGTGATGGAAGAGGTAGACCACTGGTGGGAGGGGGAGAGGTGACTCAGGACTGGGAGAGACCTTTCCTCCACTGAGGAGGAAAGGAGAGAAAAGTCTCCTAACTGCAAAGTAGGGGATAAAAAACAAGGCAGTGTAATTTGAAAGATATAGTTGCCTCTGGTGAGGCAGCTGGGCCCAAGTGGGAGGGCGGTGAGAGTAGCTGAGAGTGAAAAACAGACCCCAAACTGGCGTTTCAGTGGAGTAACCCAGCAGATGAAAACGCACCATGCAGGGTTAGGGTGAAGTGACAGAAAAGTGGAAACAAAATCCAGAAAAGGGAAGTGTTTGGGAGAAGGAGGGATACAAACAGGACAAACATGGCATCTATGTTGAAAAGGTACAGGAGAAAATTGGTTACAACGCAGTGAGGGAAAGGCAGGAAGCTGCTGTTGTGTGCTGCCAACACACGCAAACGTGGCTGGTGAATGGAAAGTTATAATATACATTATTCATCATGGCAAACTTAATTTTTAATGAAAGAATATTTCTATGCCTACCTCACGAGAAATGTGTGAAGATCTTTGGGGACTCATGTTTTGTGGTTTTGGTTATTCACATGGGCATTGTGAGAGAGCAAAGCACAGGAAAGCAGCACGCTATTTGAAAGCAGACTTCATACTGAGGCAAGGTAACTTTCTCCATCCCCAAGTGGTTTTATATCTCAAAATCTAAAGAACTTCACTGTGTCTTTCAAAAATGCAGGGAACTCCTACAAGTTTCTTCCTTTCTGTCTCAACTGGACGGTTAAGAGCCTTCCTCTAAAATTTGGATATGGCCTTTGAAAATACTATTGTTACTATTATTTACCAAAAAACTTCTTTCAAATTAAAAAAAAAAACAAACCAACAAACAAACAACAAACAAAACTGATAAATACTTAGTAAGTATAATACAAGTGATCTGCCGCACCAGTGGTAGATATGTTTAATAAATTTAAGAAACGGTAAGAAACATGCAGTGATGATATTTTAAAACAATTTTTCTGTGATCTTTTCTGAGTACCTGCCAATACAGGCAAACTGAATTTTCAGCCTGTCAAGTACTCTTTGACCTGCCATTCATGTCTTCCAATTTCCAAAACATACGCACTAGTCCTCACTCTTCTTCAGTGAATACACTCCTCTGACCTGGTCTAATCCTCAGTTTCTTGCCACAAGAGCAGCTGATGAAGTGTTAGACCAGGGACTCTGGGTAGCGTGTTTTAAGAAGGGAGTTTGAGATCTGTGTTTCATACAGTTTATACTATAGCACTGAGACTGGATGTTCAGGTGTTTGGTGGAGGTCACGACATGGGGAATGTTTCTGAGGGAGAGAAAATTGTCAATTAAGATGGGTCTGAAACTGAATTCTCAGAGGCTCCTGACTGAAACCTGAAACTATTGCAGAGAAAAAAAGAAGCTGTTTCGCTTCTCAGAAGCAACTGGTAAGACCTCGTGTCTAGTGAGGATACATGTCTGCACTGCACAAAGCCCAGTCGTACACTGATAGTTACCATTGCCAGCTTTGGTATCACAAATACTCCAGCAATGGTAATAAAGTAGAGAAGAAAATTTATCCTCTTGAAAAGACAGTACAGTAGTATGTTAATGCATTTAGATGACAACCAACACTCGAGAAAAATTGTTTAGAACAAATTTTTAGGCACTGGAGCCAAAGGATGTGAAATTTTTTTCACAGCACTTGCATAACTCTCTTGTGTTTGAAATGTGCGGCAACTGTTGATTTCCATCTCTAGTTCATAGCCTTTTTTTTGGTAGAATTTCTTCTTGAAACTTCACAGGGTTCAATGTAATAATTGTGCATTGTATACTTAATTGTGCATTGTCTGTTCATAAACCTGTGTGGTACACCTCTCTTTAGATTTCCATTTCATCTGATTAGTGCTGCTGTGGTGTTTCAAGCATTGCTTTGTTTTGTGTGAAGCAATTTGCAACCCTTTTTTGAGAAACATGTTGTTGTTGGGATACAAGAGTATCTCACTTCGAATTTCTTTTTCAGTTCTCCATTTTTTCTGACTGTTTCTTTTTTAAGTGCTAGCTTCTTTGGCTAAGCTGGAACCGAAAGCATAATTCAGATTTTTTTTCTTATGTTATCTCAGAGGACATTAAAAATAGATTTCTCTGCTATAAATGTCTATTTAATACTGTTTTCTAGCTCAAGTCATCTATGATGGTACTCACATAGTGTTTGAGACACCTTCTGAAATTACAAAGAGGTCAGAAATAGTACAGGGATCGCACTTTTGGCCAGAGTGGCTCTAGGGAGACTGGCTCATAGTGGCTTCTACATTTGGCTTGCTACCTGCTGAGTTGTTTTAATAGCCATCTTGTACACATCTTTTTGCAGAAACCTAGACATAGGACTTTTTTTAGGTATACAGTTTATTTAATGAATTCAGCTACTCTAATTATCACATTGCATAGTAGAATGTTACACTGTATTAAAAAAAGTTTCAGAATCAGTTTGGATGGAGAAATGCAGGACTATCTATTTGGTGTATTTTGCACGTTCTCAAGACAAACTTCTCTGGTAACCTGAGGTGTTGCTGTAGTATTAAGTAGAAACTTCATTTATCCACTGTGGAAAGTGAGACTGCAGATAGATAATCTACAGGTTTAAAATTAGCAAGGGTGTAAAAATCCACTATAAAAATCGTTTGCACACAAATCAACATACAAGTCAGTTTTGCACTCCTCAAAATGCTGAAGGAGTATTGAAATTTCTGTACCCCTGTGACTGACAGACAGCTACTTTGCTGGTGCTTTTCTTATGCAAACTCCATCACTGACTATCTGTACGAAAATCTTGTGATTAATTTACTACTCCCACCAAAGTAGATACCTGGGTTCATAAAACTGTCTGCTAAGTAATAATTTCTGCTATATAAGACAAAACCACTACTGTGATAAACCCATTGCAAAACAGGATCCTGGGAAGTACTAATGAATCTCCTGCCAAACTGCTTAAATCATGACTTTGTCACAAGCATCATATGTTTATAATCTTGTTATGATAGTGAAGCCTTATACAGCTGTTTCTCTATAATACTTTTGTAGCCAGTTTAAAGCCATCTGGTGCACGTATTTCCAGGTACACATTATTCTGTTGTTGTTGTGACTACACATGCACCCTCAGCACTCTCATGGTATTTTCTCAGTGTACGACAGTACAGTTGAAGTTAAATCATGTCATAATTTATTTGTACATGGTGACTACATATGATGCTCCTGATAGCCACATATGAGAATTCTGTTTTAGCTTGTGTCTTCACATTTAGATTCTGAGAATTATATCAAAATGGTGGATTGATCTCCAAATAAGCCAAAGATTGATATGCAGCTTTGGATCTCTTCTAATGTCATAATTTTTACTGTGCTTTTACAAAGCCCAAGCCTTTAACTATAATTCTAATAAGTAGGTATAGGAACATACGATTTCTATCTTCTGGTTACTTAGCAAAAAGCTTGCACTTGGAGATCATCTTATTAAAAGACCAATGATATATGGATTAAAAAGATTAGAGTTGAAATTTTATCTATATTTTGCCATTTATTAATTAAAGGCCATAATTTGCTTATAATTTACTTTTTTAATACCATGTAGAAGCTGCAAACAAAATCAAGGCTACATTACTTTGAATTCTGAAAAACCACATAGTAAAAGGAAGCTTCTGCTTGGCAATTGAAATAAAAAATCCTCAGGCAGCAGGGAGGGAAAGAAGGACTTTTCTTGACTGACTTAATTATTTTTCTGTGGCAGAGTGACTTGTTCAAGGTCATAGAAGAATTTACATTTCTGTGTTGGTGAGCAGGTAGAAAAAAAAACCAGAGGATGTTTATTCTGCACTTTTATTTGCAGGTTTTTTTACTTATTTCCTAAGGAAATAAGTCTTCCGTGACCACGTTTGTGCCTGTCCCTCATTTTTTTTCCTCTCCACCCATAAATTTTGTCTCAACTGATTAATAAAAACTAATTTGCAAGAGGAGTGAAAGACTTAAATAGGATTGTCTTTCAATGAATTTTGTAGAAGCAGATGCCAGGAGAAGGGAGAAGAAATCATCTGAATGTTCTTGCTACAGTAAAGCTGCAGCTTAAGTTCACATTCACAAGACAGAACTACATTCCAACAATGGGAAAACGTCAGATCAGTTCTCTTCCTATTTTGCTGTAAGGCTCTGGAGCACAATGCACAGCTGTCCATGCAACATACACTAGTTTATTTGGCACCAATCTGGAGTGAAAAAAGAGGTGTTCTTGGGGAGAAGTCCTGATGCAGAAGTGAGGATACTTTTCTGCAGCTTCAGGACTTGCACCCTACAAGCCAATGGAGACAAACTGATGGCTGGTTTGCTCCGGGACGGGGTTATTGGTGCAGATCATAGAGGCAGCACAGATGTAATCAAAGCTGAACTCACACTCTTTAAACAAAATATGCTGATCACAGAAAAGTCAGGCATATGTGTAGATGTGTCACTTAGGGACATGATTTAGTGATGGAATTAGGGTTAATGGTTGGACTCAAAGGTCTTTTCCAACCTAAATGATCCTATGATTCTGATTGTGGAACCATTTGTTTAATGATAATGTTGTTCTTGAATACATATGGTAGGGAGGAGAAATTCCTTGGAGAGCACTTTGGAAACCTTTCTCTTAAACTCTAAGTCACTGGATTGTTTCTTTTTAGGAAGGAATTGGTACATCTTGAATTTTTGATTTTATGCTAATTTTCCTTCATATGGTCTGTTTCTGTTAAGAACCTAGACAGTAGTTCTGCAGTGTGTCATGGTACGCAGCATGTAGATCAGTGCCATGTGTTAAAGCTGGAAAGTTCACTTTTTTTTTTTTTTTGCTTGGTTTGAGGCAGCTTGTATTAAACACTTACCCCCTCCCTTTTTTTTGTATGGTTAGGAATTGCTTTACCACTTGTATATCCTGTGGTAGTGTTTAATACTAGTTAGACCTTTGGCCATCCATACTTCCCTGAAATCTAATGTTGGTTTTCATTGCTGGGGATTTCCTGGGTGCTCACATGCCTTTTTTATATCTTGTCTCCAGATACACATCTTGGGCAATCACACCAGTGTTATGGTATAAGCTGTGCAGTTTAACTTCTCTAATTATGAGACTATTTGGCCACTGTCAAGACATTTGCTCAACTATCTTGCAGTGAATTTGAACACAAGTGCCAAACATGGTTAACTATTAACTTCATGTCATTTATCATTCAGTCTAAGGAATTCCATCTTGCTATTCCTGATCAGAGTTTTTCAGTATAGTGGGCAGAGTTTTCAACCTCAACACAAGCAGTTTATGTCTATTCTTTATTTTTTCTTCCTTGTTATGATTGTGTCCTTATAATTAAAAACATCGAAACATATTCACTACCAGCTGAATTCTATCAGACTAACTAAAACTCTTCTCATATGATAGAATCTTAATTCTTCTGATCTTTCTGGTAACCCTTTCCACACTTTTATTTTTGTAGGAAGAATAATTTAAACTAGTGGATAGAACTGCACTTAATATTCCTGAATAGATCTTGCCAGGGCTTTTTATTACACCACAACTACACTTCCTGCTTCTGGAAATTCCACATGTAGTGTATCCAAGCTCGTGCACCTTATGTCTGCTTCACGATGGTTGCTAACAAGCCTGCTGTGGTTGCCTGGTTTTATTTGAGGGGTATTTTGGTGAGCTTTCTGCTTCTTTGATGATGTTACTGAAGTTTCTTGTAGCTAATGTTTACTTGACAGAAGGCACTCTGGCTAGGCCATGCAGAATGAAAGCTTTTAGGCTCACCTGCAGGTATAAAGGACGGGACTTGTATACTCCAGCTACTTTTTGGAAGGGGTAGAGTGTGTTGACAGCATACATAAGGCAAAGAGTGTCTGTCCTTTGCCCCAAACCTTTTTTAGCACTGTAAAGAGCCTAGTCTTAATAAAAGCTGTGGGAAATTTACTTAAATCCATTCTAGACTGCAGCACCACACATCTTGCGACAGGCAGCAGTGCTTCAGCAACTCCTGTCCTGCCCCTCTGGCCATAGCTCCAACTCCTGAGCAGGCCTGAAATGCTGTCTTTTGAGTCCACATTAATTCCATGCTCTACTTCAGTATTGCCTCACAACGCTTTGAACTAGCAAAAAGTGAATGAGTGTCTGGGAAAAGATGCAGGACAGGGATGGGACCATGCAAAACTCACATCACCACTCTGAGAAGTGTCTGTTGAACCATAAACTTCAGTCATCACCACCCCTAATGAGGCTGCAGAGCTGTATGAAAGATGCTACATGTGGGATCTGTGAAGCTGCTTAAATGAAACCAAGTCCTTCACCAGGAGCATTTATGTTTGGCTTAAGAGGTGTGAGCTGAAGCAACACGTTTACGCTGAAACTCCTAACCTAGATCAGGTATATTGAGTATAAAAATGTTCACAGTTATTTTCTATTCTTACCTCAATGGAGAAATAAGCAAAAATGACACTGTCCTAAATTAAAAGCAAGCATGTTCCAGGCTATGTAGAGCGAGATGAAAACCTCGGTATTGTTTGAGAGTGGCCGGACCTGCGAGTTCAGAGCTGCTGTATCGTAGCCTAGAACACCAACACGAGAAAAATCCCATTTGCAAACAGACGAAGCCTACTACAGATTAGGCAGTATTTGGACAACAAAATGGCTGTGATTGTGGCTATAGGTGATCCACAGGAGGGCAGTTGGAAGTCGGGGAGCGGGGGAGCCCCAACCCAGCACTCCGGGTCCGATTCGCGGCCGCGCTGGGGCGCGGAGGGGCCGTGCCGCAGTTACCGAGAGCCCGTCCCAGGGACTTACTGCGGGGCGCTGCGAGACGCGGGGCGTGCAGCCCCGAGGCGCGCACGGCCGGCGGCTGCGGCTTCCCGGCGGGGCTCC
>VZTI01001727.1:931901-952211 GCA_013397865.1 Struthidea cinerea
AACACTGCTCACCTACTCACCTCTCCTCCCCTCTCCAAACAATAAATGCACACCTCAGGGCCCTCGGCGCTTCCTGACTCTGCTTCTCTTCTGCAGGTGTAGATCTGGAAGAGACTGGAAAGGAGAGTGGAAAAAGCAGGGAGGTTATGAGGCTTAATAAAGAAGGTAAGTGGACAGTACTGGCACACCTCTCTACCTGTCTGTCTCTTAGTGGTTGTGGATGACTCTGGTTTGGCCTTGACAGGGTGGTCTTATAGCATATGGATCTCTCTGCCGTGAAGAACGTTTCAGGGCTGGATACACGTAGATGACTGTCACTGTGTCAACTTCTTTTGAAGTATGGGTATAACAGGTGTACGCATGCAACTGACAGACATGGTAAAAGATAAGGCAATTTTGAGTTAAAAGACAACTACACATCAGTGGCCATATTGGATTTTTTTGTGGACCCTGTCCCTTGGTGCAACATTCCAGTTGCTCCAGTGTGAAGATAAGCATATAAACTTTAAACGTTGTATTATTATTAGCACCTTAGTGGAAACATTTTCACTTGCAGTGAGAAAGGGTTTGTTACAATCATTGAGTTCATTCGCTTCAGCTCAAATCACATTTTATTCTTCATTCTCACTGCTGAGCGTGACCTGCAGTCAACTGAGCAGCCAGCGTCAAATATTATCTTAGGTTACCCTAACCCATGCATATTATGCAAAAACAAATAAAATGAGTCGTTTGGGCCATAAGTTCTTCTGGTACCATCAGTGTGAACAGGCAAATTCCAGGTTACTGGTATTTGCCAATATGCCGGGCCTGACACAGTTCTGTCACCTGTGAGAGGAGAAACTTTAGTGGTGAGCGTAGGCAAATCAAATTTACACATTTTGTTTGTGATGTGTGTCATTAACATCATGCTGAGGTAACACCTAATGCAACTAGTGAAATGGTTCAGGACATTTTTTCAAGTAGCTTTGTGTTTGTTTCTGTTTCGTTAAGAAAGCGCTTTGCGTACACAACCTCTCTGTCTTGAGAAATACTTCTTGGGAAGTCAGTTTGTGATGAACGATCCCATCATAGTGAAACTTGGGCGTGACTTACTTGTGCTGAGAGAAATCCCACTATTACCTGTAATGGTCATAATATATATTCTGAAATGATGTTAAGTTTCTCATTATATTATAGTTGTCATTACACACGTGTTCGATTTTGAGCGTCTTGACAGCTCAAAGGAATCTTATGTTTTCTAAACAAGCACTTGAAGAAAGAATTAATTAATCAGTAATGTAGATTTGTGTGATAAACTACAAAATTGCATGGAGTACACATTAAAGTTATTTAAAATACCATAAAACTTCCTTTTTAAAAGACCTTTACGGAGATGCCAAGCTCGATTGTGTTCCTATCTTGATTCTTTTGTGCCTGAACCTCTTTATTTTGTCAGCCCAAAGATAAGTTAGCAGCAGAACTGGGATTTTCATGTAGTTTATTTATAGGTAAAAGATTCAAGGCTCTGTACATCTATCAGTAATGTTGATTCAAAAATAATTGAACAAAAATTTTGCTACTTCAGCTGTGCCTTCATAAAGAGCTTGATTTGTTGAGATAAAATGTTTTATGCACAGAAGTCCTGGAACACAAATTCTTATTATAAGATTGAGACATAAAGATTGAAGCGTGTCTCTACTCCTTAGTCATACATAATATGCAAATTGTTTCCTAGAACGATTCAGTTTAAATTATCGGTTCTAGTCTCATTTGGTTTTTTGGGAGGTCGGAGACTCCATCAAAGGAGCTCTATTTAAACTCACTATCCAGAAAAATTACTTCCAAACAAAGTGTAATGTCGTTGCTGACACTATGATCATGACAGGTGTGAAGCACTTACTGGCTTTTATAGTACTTATGTCATAATACTGTGTAAAAAAACCCCAAAATTCACTGTGACATTGACAAAATAAAACGCCTTAGGGATGTTATTGCTTCCAAGTAGGAACTTGTGTTAGATCACTTAGAAAGAACTTCCATGAAGTTTGAATAAATTAGTGTGTGTTGAAGTATTTCTACTATATTCACTTAGGCAGTCTGTTAATACAGGTGTTTTCATCACACCCATCTGTGTGTCTGAACACCCACTGTAAATCTTGCTTGGGTCTCACAATCCTTATTAATAAAGGTGGGGAAAAATATGAAGAGTTAGATTGGTCTGCAGGAAACATTTTTCACTTATTTGTAGAAATGCTTTTGCTTTTACTCTGACCTTGCTCACGTGTTGTGTGACATGTTGAATTTTTTTACCTGCTTTGTTCATAGGTAAGGGTTGTGGTTATGCTAGGTCTGAATGCAAAACGCAACTCCTTTTTTTTACAATCTTACTAACTGGAGGAGACCTTTTTAATGGTGTCTGCGGTGCCAGGAGATTGCAAGTGGTGTCTTAGAGAAATCAAGTATTACTTGTAACTTACTTGTATCAAGTAGCTGGGGGCGACAGACGGTCAGGATTTTAAGTATCAAAAATTACGTATCTGTTTGATAAAGATAGTGTAAAACCTGATCTCGCTGCACTTACTTCTTGACATATTTGTCTGCATTTCATCATCTTTAGTTGATATGACCAGGTTTATGTGGCCATTCCTTTGTAAGCAGTTAAGCAAGAAGGCTTTTTAGAGGACTGAAACTGTGTGCAGAGCATGGTGGGAGCTAGGGAGTGTGAAGACGTTGGTCTCCAGACCATGGCAAGGTGTTTGACTTTGGTTTTGTAGAAAAACAATGGTGTTAGGTGGCAAAAAGGGCTTCCAGTTAGCTTGATCCCTGCTTTGCTACCTCCTTTGTGGTTGTGTACCGTGCGTGTTTAGAGCGGTGGGCTGTTCTTCCTCCTCGCTTTGGCCTAGAAGGGGATGTGGGAGGCAGCATTTCCTGGAGGTGGGGGGTAGGAACACTCGCTGCCTAATCCCTGCCTGCCCAAGGGGTTGATATTTGCATCCCTGGGCAGAGGGGTGACTGTGCTGTTCATTTCCGTAGCGCAAGAGGTGCACCGAGGCCATGTGCCCCCTGTGCCCTGTCTTAAGGGTAAAAGTAAAGACACAGAAGTATTGCTCACTGCTTTCCTTTATTCTGCAGTGTATATGTAGGCAGCATAGAGGGAGAGAAACTTCCTGAACGTTTGTTCAGTTTTCTAGACAGAATTCCTTTTTGCATGCTGATACTTACCCTTAAGTTTTCCTATAGCAAGTGCAGTCTGTCCATGGTTGACTTTTACTGGTATGTGGATTTGTAGAGAGGGGATTACAAGGTTCCAAGTGTTCACAGAAAATGAGAAATTTTATACGTAAATGTTTGTGCCAGAAAAAAAACAACAACTTATCTGCTTATCTAATGAGGAAACAGAAACAGTATTGTGTAACTTATCTGACAAATCACTACCAAGCAACTGGCTTAGCTAAAAGAGGGGTTATCAGAATTAGAGCAGCATTTAGAATTTATGTTGAATTTTAAAAGGTTGAATGGCATATTTGAAGAATTGAAGATTTTCTTGCAGATAGCAGGCATAGTAAAAGAAGTCTTTGAGAAATTGTGTTCTGTAAAACATCACAGTAACTGTGTGCCTGAGGCAGGTACAGTGTTCTGTTATTATCAGCCATAACCTGTAAATGATTATAGATTAATTTTGGAGGCATGTGTTCTACTTTATACAGTATTTGAGAAAATAATGGAAGAATGGGATTTTTTTGGTTTTACGTACAGAACTTGTATTAATAATTGTTTTAGTAATTTGCAAGCATTGAGTGCTGTGAGTGTTTGTAGGTAGACACAGGCTGTAAAGGACCAAAAGATATCCTGTGTATCTTTGTGAATTACAGCAGAGTTAAATATGACCTATGGGATTTAGGTCTGTGTCTGGGTACTTGGTGTCATAGTCAACTTCAGTTTCCCAGTTCAGTGGGTTTGTATTATTGAAGTTTCAATCTGATGATGTGTGTGTTTTGTCATAGAGAATCTTTCCACTAACCATACTGATTCATTATTGTTTGGTGTTAAGAATGTTATGTAAAAAATTCTAATTGTTTTTCTGATTTTGTGTTAAAAGTAGAGATTTTTTATCTTTATTGTTCCATCTCAAACTTGACCATTTTACTTTACGATTATGCATGCAAACTGGAGTTTTAATTCTATTGGATAATTGTTTACAATATATTTTTTCCTATTTTGACTTTCCACACAAATACCTGATGGAAAGTTTTTTGATAAGTCCTTTGGCAACATAAGAACAAAATTAAAGGGAGACTGATTAGTTTTGCTTTCAGCATCTTTTTAATTCTAGAGAAAAATATCTTGATGATTTTATTATTCTTCTTGGAAAAATAAGGAGGTTAGGTGGTGGTAGGAAACACTTCTATGGGGGTGAAAAGGATGTGACATACAATGTTCTGCTTTATGAAAAGCAAGAGGAAGAGAACTAAAATTATTTATGGGGAGATTGTGAAAGAAGAGAAGACAAAACCAGATGGTTAATATAGGCGTAGAGATTGGAGTTGACTTTTATTTAATTTTTTTTTTTGTTTACTAGTGGTTTGCCCATGGTGCTATTTTTCTCCTTTAAAAACATACTAAACAAAAAAGAATAAAAACATTCTTGTTTTTCTTACCACCTTCATCTTCCACCTTTTTGTGGTAGTAGGGAATGTTAGAAAGGGCTAAGAGGGAAAGAAAATTATAGCAAGGTTTTAAACACATACTCCAAAAGAAAGAAGTGAGGTTATTGAATTTAGACCACCATAGTTGGCGATTTGGGGTTGGTTTCAGTCTTGGTTTTGCAGTGGGCAAAAGAGAGGGTTGAATGTTGTCTAATTTTCTGTCTCTTCTCTGTAAGCTAATACAGTCTTCCAGAGATATTGATTCTTAAAGAGATGTAATATTCTGTGGTGCTTGATGAGTGAAAGAACTGAGGATTGGCAGGGCACAAAACTGTGGCTGTTTTCAAGAGAAACTTTGTCTTACCATTCTTATCTTTATGCTGGGAATAAGAACAGTAAGCAAAGGTCCCCATGGAGTCTTTGTTTAGGATAAGAAATGACAGTGGGATTGAATTCTGATGTGCATTCTGGTGTGTAAGTGACTTATCAGTTCCGTATATGGTATCTAGCTCTGATTTTTTTATATTTTTAATATGGACAGCTTCTGCAGGGGGGTGGCATGCCTCCTGGTTATGGCTGTCACCTCATTTAATGTGTTTCAAGGAATGATGACAGAGGAAGAATGAAACATTTTGTATGATAGCGCCCAGAAAGTTTAGTCAGAATTGTAGTTTATCTTCATAGTTACATAGTTATTTTCTGAAACCTGTCCTTTAGTTCTTCATCCCACACACTGGATAAAAGGAGTGGAGTAATGGTAAGGCTCTCTGATCAGACATTCTGTGTTTTGAATCAAGATTTTGATGTTTTTGAATGTGTATCTAAAACTGTTCTACTGTAAATGACTTCATAAAAAAGTCTGGTTTTTTTAGGTGGCACATATCTTGATGAAGTTCAGTATTTGTGCAACAGTTGTTCTGAAGAGGTCAGATCTCCTGTAGTTTAAAGTACCTTTTTTTGATTGTGTGTGGGGAAACCATGTGTGATTCCCTGTCAACTGCCAGCACTGTCACTAAGGATCTGTCTCTGACATTCCTTCTACTTGTTGTAATTTATAACCAGACTTGAGGAAGAGGGAAATTTATGTGTTTACTAGAGGGTACCCCAAGCCCTGCTGTCACTACAGAAAGTAAATGACTTTGTGTATCTAATTTTGATTGAGATATAGAAACATGTGTGTGTTTTCTTGTTGATCTGCCTCTGTATATAGTTAATAGTTTATTGATGGAATATAGATTTCTGTGTATAGAAAAAAGACTACACAAGAGCTGAGCTATTTCCACTGTGAAATGGAGTAATTTCTTTGAAATAGGCCCATTTTTCTAGTTAATTAAAAATTAGGACATTATCAGGTTCTGCTTTACCTTTGGGGCAAAAAAATACTAGCCATTTAACCAAGGCTGAGGTGTATGAATGAGATGAAAGCAGTGGAAAATCCTATAGAAAACATTTCAAATTACATTTTATTTAAGCTGTGAATCACAGGAGTCCTGTAGGCAGAAAGCATAAGTTTCTGATAGTCAAAGTGAAAGTTTCTGGTAGTCACTGCATGCATTACTAAGAAAGATCACCTTCAGTAAAAATAGTATTGGTGCTATGAGTGTTTCTTAAAGAGTTAACTCCAATATAAGTTTATATGAATGCCATGACTATTTATTATTAAGAGTGATTTTGGAGTAACTAGCAAGGAAATTTTTTGGTTTATATGGGCATAGATTAAGTTACTAGATCTTTCTGTCTTCCAAGTTCAACTCAATGCAGAAGTTCTTAAGTTTGTCTTTGAAAAGGCTGTTTCAGGAGTTAATGGTGCAGGATGCCAGGTGAAGCTGGTGTCTTTAGGTAATTAATATGCAAAAAAAACCCTTGGGAAGTGCTGTCGTGACACAGTAAGGGTGTTTGACAGAGGTCTATTAGCAAGTCTATAGCAAGAAATCTTTGATGGTTCTTCTGCTGGATGAGAAGGGTAGATGCTGTGAGAGTAAAAATGGCCCAGTTTTTTGTCACAGTGCTATGCAGCTGACTAAGCTGACTCAAATTGAAGAAAGAATCCAGCACAGTTACTTGCAACTGATACGGAACAGAGGAAAACCAACTATTGCATGCATAATTTCTCTCTTTTTCTTTTCTGTGTCCCTTTCTATGGTTGATTTTAAGGGACTGATTTTGTCATAACTTTTTGTATGCCTTATTAAAAGTTACACCTGAAAGCCACTGATGTCGCTGGAGAAGTGAGCTTTCTGATTTCTCTTGGTCTTGTACTCATAGAAATGTCTTCCTTATTTCTGAAATGTTTTGCTTATTATACAGTAATTTCCTTTCATATTTTACTAAGCTGTATTAATAATACAGTGCTTAAGCCCAACAAATATTCCTATCTGTCTGTTTTCTTGGCAGTAATTAGAATTTACAATTATTTGGTCTTCCAGCTTTTCGGTTTCTGCGTTCATGTATTTACAAAGTGTGTGCTGTTTGGCAAAAAAGAAGGGGAGTTTTCCCAGATCAGAAGGAGCATCAGCCAGAAGTAGCAAGGAACTTGCCAACAGAAGTTCTAGGTTCTGCGCAATTGCTAGTTCCAGTATCTGTCTGGTGCAGTTTCTCTTAGTCCGTGGGCCCCTCCTGAATCATCTGTGAAACGGAAGCTGTTGTATTGTGACAGAGCTGTGCGTGGTACACAGGGGTTAGGCTGGCTTCCCTTTCCGTTCCCTGGGAGCAGGTGTTCAGCAGAAGAGACAGAAGGGTGACTGATGAAGTAGCATCAAGACATAAGAATGACTGGGCAAGGACAAGAGTTCATGGGGTTTGATTCTGTGTGATGTTCTCTATGTTCTTTATTTTGTTTATATTTTTTTCTATTATACAGTGTTTTATGTTTTCTGTCCAGTCATTCTTTCTCTTCCTTTTCCTACTGCAGGGGACTATACATAGGGGGCAGGCAGAGTCTGGGAATTTGAAGTTATATTTGGATTAAATGCTGCTAATGTCATATAAATTGAGAAGTTTGCTGGATCAAAATTCTCTTCTCTAGCAAGACAAAAGAGGATGGGACTGGACCTCTCCAGTGACAGAATAAGGTGTTTGAACTTGTCATCATTTTGAGCTGAAATGGTCAGAATGGAAGCTAAGATTTAAAGAAATGTAAATCATTATGTGTGTTCGTTTTTTAATCTCTGATAAGTATCCTGTCCTCAGGTGTCTTTTAGGCTGGCCACTTGTGATTGTCTAGCTTAGCTAGATTATCAGGTGATAGCATATTCAGTTGTTTTTTTAAGCTGCTCTTAGTTATGTCTTACTAAGACAGGATGATATGATGACTTAAATCTGAAAAGTTTGTTGGACCCATGCCACCACAACAAACACTGACAGAGCCAAAACCTTGTTTGTTTGGGTCTGATAATGGAGATAGTCAGAGGACAATGATCTGGAAGAATATAAGTAATTGATCTGTTACTGCAATGACTAGGGGGACAGTGTTATTATTTGCATGATCCTAATGCCTAGCAGCCCCATCAGATACTAGATGCTACTGTGCAGGGTGCCAGCACAGGGAGGAAGGGTGTGTGCTTGTGTGTGTTGTGAAATTGTGCTGCAGAGAACTAATTTTTTAATGTATGACAAAGCAGGAGTTTTCATACTGACGAACAAAAGCACTAGTTGCTCAATGTGATAGATAGTTGACTTTAGCCTAAACTGAAGTGGCTTGCTTAGAACTGTAGCGAGGAAAGCTTTAAGGTGATATTCGGAGGGCGGTGAAGTTATTTTGCAAGAGCTTGGAAGGTATCCTTACTCAGGTGTAGAAATTGGCCTGAATGAAGATACAGACTGGTTGTTGAAAGCTTTGTTAAATGGATACTGACATGAGCCAACTAGAAATGTGAGCAAATGGTGTGACAGCAAGTAGGATGTGGACAGTATGGTGTACGCAAGACAGAGGAGCCTGGAAAGCAAAGCAGAGTTGTTCCCAATATTTAAATTTGGAATGGAGGATTGTGCGTAGAAGGATGCAGAGAGTAAAGCAGTATTACAATATAGAAGAAGGAACTTTTGGAACAGTGTGAACAAGCAGGATAATGTTTGTCAGCATGAAAAAGAAGAAAATATAACTAATGTGAGGTGAAGGCCCAGGCAAACCTTCAGCTCTTGAAGATGTTTAGAGCAGACTTTGTCCTAGGGATGCAAGACAGGAAGAATCATTTAGATATAGACGTAACATGAATGAACGGGTCAAGACTGAAGTTACTGGCAAAGATGACATAGTAGTTTATCATAGTATTTTATATCTGAATGATGGACAAGTTGATTATGCTGTCCGGGGTGATCAAGAGAGGAGGTGGAGAAGAGAGCATAGAAGTGGTGAGATCTAAATTCTGTTCTATCTGTATCGAGCTGAAGCTAACAGCTACTCAGTGGCAAGAGGTGTCAGAAAGATAGAATGTGATTTTTTGTTTAGACATAAATCTACTGTATTTGAGACCTATTCTCAGGAAAGGAATGTAAAATTCTCAGACATGAGAGTAGGAGCAAAAGATACAGCTCAATGGAGATCTGCTAGAAGACAAAGGAGGAATAAGGAGCCTGCCAGTGCTCTGTGAAGGGATTGGTACAGGAAGGATGGGCAGGAGGAGAGGGTAAAGTCATGGAAGTCAGAGAGTGAATGCTTCAAGAGGAGAAAGCCATTTAATTTTTATGAAGAACGCACAAGGGTTATGGGTGACGGAAATTATTAATTTGTGATGTTGCAATAGTAAAAGGTTTTTAGACATTTTAGTGAGAATAGTTTCACTGTAGTGCAAGGGACAGATGAAGGAAACTCAGGCTGAAGTTAGAGACAAAAGTGTAAATTGTTATCAAGCAGAGCATAATAAGCTTAAAGGTAAAAGAAGGACAGAAAGAGTGGTGTAGTTAGAGAATTAAGGGGTCAGAAGTAGATTTCCAAACACAGAAAAGACTGGCTGTCCTGCTGTTCTGTCAGAGCAGGAGGAGAAAGGAGATGGGAGGTATGGGCTGATGTGAGTGGACCAAGTGGAGAGTGAGACAGATGTGTTTTATATCTATTGTACGAGGAAGAAGGGAGAGCTATAAGGGAGAGAAAGAGTGGGAAGGGAGAATGTGAAATGGTTATTATGTTTTCTCTCTTTCTCTTGGAATAAATATTTGCATTCTATTGCAGAGAAAGAAATAGATACAAAAGAGAAGGTTTGAGGAGTGAGTCAAAAGTAGGAAGAAAAAAGGCTGAAATTGCAGGTGTGGGTTCAGCTCAACTGGAGGAATGGCACAGATTAGTAAGCAGCAGGAGAGAGAGAGAGAAAATGTACAATAACCTCATTTTCATACTGGTTCTCTTTTCCACTGCAAATTCTAGGACAGGCGAGAATACAGTGAAGAAAATGGATGTTTAAGACAAACATGAGTTCAGGATTGGTGGAGTTGGACCTAGTACTGGCAAGCAGAAGCAAAAACCATCACAAAAAAAAAAAAGCCCTTCAAGGAGAGGGAAGAGTGTGTGGTCATATCTATCAGATCACATGATGGACATGAAAATAGTAGTTCTGTTCCTTGCAGTGCATCATAAGTAGATAATATGTCTACGTGATCTGTCACATACTGATACTGATTTGTGCTTCCTGCTTCCAGAGCTGAGACAAGGCCATGGGATTGCATTATCGTGGACTGGGCCCCGGGTAATGTCATACTGCTCAGGGTGTATCGTGAGAGCTTGGGCGCGGTGCTGCAGTAACCATGGTTGTATGGCTTTTGCTTGTCTTACAGGGCAAAGCAGCTTGTTCCTGTCTACACGCTACAGGCAGGCATGCTTTATGATACAGCACTTTTTTTTTTTCTCTGAGAAAGCAGGACATAATAATTTAGAGGGGTTACATGGAATGGCTGTCATTCATGTCATTCAGTGTTTAAGAAGTTAATCTCAGGTTTTCACATCTCTTTAGTAGATCTAAACAACTGTTTAAAGAAGAGGAGAATGCTGTGGGAGAGATTTGTTCCCTCACGCACAGAGCATTGAGCTGATCCTTTGACTTGGAAGGCTTTATTCATTACCTTGCCTGCCTTTCCCAAGCAACTTTCTGCATGTCCCTGTATGTTATCAATGTTCAGTCATCCCAGCAGCTTATACACGTCACCATGCAGAGGTGCTGAGAAAAAAGGGAAAGCAAAAAAGTCTTCAGATTTTCTCTTCAAGGTCTCTCAGGGGTTTTTTTTGTACGCTATCATGAAGTTTTGTGGTTCTGATCTGTATTCATGATTTTGCTGTATTTTTGGCTTTTTAGAAGACTTGGAGAACCTTGGGCAAATATGCTAAGAAACGGAATGCATGGCAATGGAAAAACATGAGGAGAAATGGGAGGAAAAATGTTTCAGCTCTTGAAATTATGGTGAGCTGTGTGTATAGTGCTTTTAATAGAGTCTTCGAACATTCTGTGCTTGGTGTATGTTTTCTTCAGCTTCTCTCATAACTCACAACACACTGGGTGTGAACATTACCAAGCCTTGTAGGTATTTAAATTTTGAAAGAGGTAATGCAGCTTTACATATTTTTGACTTTCTTGCTCATCAGGAAAAATTATTCTTGACTGCATTGCTCAGGGAGAGAATGCTATGAGTTTTATTTTGTGGCATTTATTATTCTTTCCGTCTTTTCAAGATACCTGTCACTATTCTGACTGTTTATTTTCCAAACTCCTTGGCAAATCAAAGGTATTGTAAACTTTTATCACTTTCCTGGAAGGTAAGAGTTTATCCTCTCTGGGAGTTCTTGTAGGCTTTCCATTTGTTTTGAGTTTTTTTAACTTCCTTGTGATTAGGTATGTATTTGGAAAAGTTCTGAAGAGATGTGTTACATATGTGTTCAAATGATGTAATGTATGTTAGTGTTAGCTTTAAAACAGCAAGATACGGTCTGTATTTCTGAGAGCTTCCAATACATTTCAGACAAAACCATAAGTAGTGTATGTTGTGAAGACAAAAATCAGTCTATGAATGTTGAAAAATTTCATGCATAAGCTATTTTAGGGAGGAATTTGAAGGAGGTAGAGAATAATTAGTAGATGTGGAGGAAGGAGGCATCAAAGCTGATAGTGTAGCACACAGGAAAGTAGCATACAGAACAGATTTCTAGTGAAAGCAGTTAATTTGTAAAAATAAACTCTCCCGGTTTTGTTAATTTTGTCTTACTGTCTCGGAGCTGAAAAGGAAAACCAATTGTAATTGCCAGACTGCAAAAATAACATAAATATTGAAAGATAAATCTTAATCTTTCTTAACTCTGTTCCCTAAACATGCCCTCTGTTCTCCAAATACTTAAACATTCCCTTTTTTATTAGGCATCAGCCTCATCTGTTCTCTTGAATAGTGCCCTAGTTTTGCTACTAGGTAAAAAGTGAAGAGAAACTAACGCATTGAGTATGCAACAACATTTCTCATTCTTTTACACTCTTCTGTATTAGTTCTTTTATGCCTATTTGTTTGTATATTACAGGATTGGAGGGAAAAGTGACATGCAAAATTCTAAACAGTTTTGACTCTTTTTCTAGAATATCAACCTTAGAATGAGCCTGTTGTGTCCAAATTCCTCTGAAATTTAAATTTTTTTTTCAGGAGAACCCCTTAAATGTGGGTTTTCCATGGCAGATTTTTGACATACCATGTGCAAGCATAGTGTGCTATGAAAACAATACACAGAACAAGTGCCTTTAAAAGCCTGCTCATTTTAATACTGTGAGGTTGTGAGAGAGACTTACCCTGTGTTCAAAATCATGATATTGAAGCTGCCTTGAGTAATAATCAGGACAGTGTGTATATATCCAGAGGACGGGTATGACGTACGATTCAAGTCAGTGCGAGGAAAGGCAGAGGGAATGAGTGGATGGGAAGAAGTCAGGAGAAGTTGACTACTGATGTTTATAGATCACCTCTCTTCATAAAGAGGCCCAAGATGTCCTACCAGCTATGTGTAGAAATTAATCCTTTTGTCACTGAAAGAGGATGGGCAAACTTGGCTGCTGCTGCTGAAAGACCAATCGTACCTGCACTGGAATTAACTGAAAGAACACTGAAAGCCTTCTTTGTACTGATAGGGTGTAATCCAGTCCTCACTGAAGTATGTTACTGCATAACAATTTTGAAAGGAAAAGAACAATGCCTTATTTCTAGATTACAAAGAGAATACAGGTACATAGAATGTATATATTTACGGGGGGGAAAAGGAAAAGCAAAATACTAGAGCATATTACCTTTCCCTATGACAGGTTGTGGCAGGCTTTACTGACTAGCACTCTGTTTACTGTTTTTCAAAAGTTGATGCTGCCATTGACACCAAATTTTACTCATTAAAGGACTGACATATTTCAAAATACATTGCTGGGATTTATCTTTCTCTCAAAGAACAGTTACCCAAACCACACTTATGACAATAGGTCAGTTCTTACTATGGCAAAAACCTGCGGTACTTCACTATATTTTAGCAAGTCACCACATATTCTAGTATGGTGCTTTTCAGTAATTTTTAAATTACTTGAAAGCAGAATTTGATGTTACTGCTCCAAAAGCTAGCTAGTTTGCTTGCTCCTTTTCTATGCGAACCTTACAGTCATCTTCTTTAGTGCACCTGCTCTACCAGTGAGGACCATGTACACTTTACCAGATATGATAGGATATGATCTTATAATCTCTAATTGTATTTTTTTGGCAGTTTTCTTTTTGTTTGTGAAAATGGTCATCCTAGATACTTCATGATTTTATTCAGGTTTCTTTTTCATCCAGAATAGGAAGGGGAACTAGCTGATGATACAGTAATAATGGAAGATTGTAACTGGCAATTAATTTTCACTACATGGGTAGATTTATAACATTAGCAAATCCTCCATGACTAGCCTGCAGCTCTGCCTTTTGCCTGGAAGAACACTGGCTTTAGCCTGAAGCAATTTTTCGTTGTGCCCACCGGATTTTGCTGAGAATAAAACCTACTGTGACCACCCAGCACCTCAAGAGGTGAATATATAAGTAAGCATCAGAACACCATAGTGCAAAATAGGCTGGGAATGTTGCATTTATTGAATGAAATAGTAGTTTAAAGAGGGAGCTTTAAATTGGGTAACTATTACATGATTGCAGTGTAATCTTTCTCTCTACAGTTTTTCTCTTGTAAAATACAGACACCGAATTTATACATGTCGTCATACTTGGAGTGTATGCGCTTGGGGTTAAAAATACATTATGTTTTTCTTTACAACAAACAGAAGTAAACTTGCTCATGGTCCATTCTGAATTTTTTGTATTAGGAAGAACTTCTAGATATAATAAAAGTAGAGATGAAGGAATTGCTTTTGAGGGTTGGTTAATTTAAGTGTTGCTCCTTGTGCAAAGCAGTCTTGAAGGAGGCTGAAAGTGCATGACTGGGAGAGTAGGGGGAGGTGAATACTGCTGCATCTTATACAGCTTTACTGAAATGTTGTATCCCAGTTCTGATGTCCACATCTGGTGTTGGAAAAACTGGAAGGAGTTCAGAAAAAATCTACATTAATTTGAGGCCTGGATAATCAGCTTTGGAATGGAAGATTTAAGAAGCTCAATCTATTTAGTTTATCAACAGACAGTAGAGGCTACCTGATAAGTCTGTAAGTACTTAGACAGGGCAAAGGTATCTGACAGTTAGATGGTTCTTTGTCAGGTAGATTAAGGGGATTCTCATGGCTGAAAGCTGAAGCTAGATCAGTTCAGACTAGAAATAATATGCAGTTTTCTAATGATACAATTAAATAGGAACAGCTTATCAAGGGATGTAGTAGACTTTCTGTTGCACAAAATCTTTGCATAAGGCCCTGGTGCTTTCCCTGGAAGCACACAGTGCTTTAGCCATCCAGAAATCTTGGATTCAAGGCTAAAACAATACGATGAAATTCTGTGGCATGTTTTAACACAGAAAGTCAGTACAGATCACAAGGAAGATTTTTGTTCTAAGTCCCTAAAATTTCATACATTGTCGCTGCTTTTTTTGTTAAAAAGAGAAGTTCATGTGAAAGATGAGGTGATAAAAGCAAAAAGAAGCTTTCTAATGTGGTGAGTGAGAAGGGACTGTCCTTTAGTAGAAGGTAAAAGAGGAAGTAACACTTTCCAATCTCGCTTTGTATTTTTCTGGTAATCACTGGTAAAACCACTAATATCCCTCCAGTCATTAATTCTAAGCATAACGTAATCATTTACCAATGTAATTGTTGGCCTTTTCAGAAGCATTGCAGATCGTTTGTGCCTTCTCCTTGTAAGGTGAGGTAATTGACAGCTGGACCCAAATGCCTTCTTTGACTTCGTTTGCAAAGCAAAGCAATCTTTGTCAGCATGTTTTCCCTGGTGCTGCCTTCTTGGCCATGGATTTATGAGGACATAGCAGGTCAATCTTTGTGGTAGAGTAAAAGGCTCTGTAATTTCTAATGAATTGTGTGAGAACTGATTTTATCCTAGTTTTGCAAAAGAGACAGTAGGAGTTGTTTGAAGGATATTAGTACTTGTATCATTTAATTTGCCTCTTTCTTGTAAAATCATCACCAGTATGACTGAAAGTGTCACATTTTTTCTTTGTTATGCCAACAGCAAGGCCTATCAGTGCTGATTTAAGGTAGATTCAACTTAGATGGGAAATGTTGTGTATGTGGGGTTAGAGGAATCATGTAACCTGCTTTTATAGGTTTTCCCAGCACCAATGGTCCTATAACTCTTGTAAGCACTGTATGCAAAGTAAGTGGAGAGAAAATGTGCTGCATCTCAAGTTAATAAATTCTTCACCCTCATCCCCTCACCAGTATTGCTGCCTCCAAAAACTTGTGAAAGAAGACAGCATGAATTGGTGTTTTAAAAAAGAAAATAGTCAGTATTGAATTTCTTTGTATTGAATATTAGGGTTTGGGGCTTACAGTTTCAGCACTGCAGAATAGACTTTGTTGGTGGTGGTTTTGCTGCAGTTGGAAGGGCTAAAACAAACTGTGAATTGGACAATGAGGTTTGCTCCAAATATATGTTAGTGTGTGTTCTGTTGTAGAGCCATGTGAACTTTGAGCTTGGGCTTTTTCCGGTTGGGAGTATACAAGGTCACACGTATCCTTGTGCTAGCTTGTAGTAGTACCATGAGGAGATTCTAAAGTTTCAGGAAATCTGAGTCTTCCTCAGTTCCTTGTTGTTGCCTGTGACAGTGTCGCAGAGTTTGATAGGCATCTGATCCATCAGTTTTTGGCTGAGTAATTTACAAAATATTTAGAAGTTTACATTTGGAGTCACCTTTAATGTTACTTGTATAGTGAGCTGGACTGAATGTTTGGACTGTGTCCTTGTCATGGTCTCCGCAATAGGTATATCCTGCTATCCAACAAATGTTGGATTAGGTCAGGATTTGCTGTAAGACCAATATTCTCTGCAGAACACTAACAGCCATGCTAAGATCAATCAGATGATTGGTCTACTTAACCCTCCCAGCATCATTTAATCCAGACCTGCATTCAGGTAAATTGTGTTTGAGACTGTGGGAAATATGACAACAAAAGATGATATTTGCTTTGACATAAGGCACTAAAAAGGGTAATTTCTAATATGAAAGCAGGAGTTCAAGAAGGAGACAAAAACCCTGCAGGAGGGAAAGATTCATTAAAAATTGGAGGGAATAGTCAGATAAAGTTACTCTACTGGCACGGCGTGCCCAGCCAAGGCAGTGGTTTGCTGGGCTGTGTATTAGGCAGATCTGTGTCGCTGTTGCTGTTGGATAAATATCTTTAAAATGTATGGAAACTCTCTGGTACTGTAGAAAGCTCAAGGCTTCACCATCCTGTGAGGTACTGTTCCTCATGGCTGTCACCCAAACTGGAGGTTAAGAGCACCAAAGTTCTTGTATCTCATTTGCTTTCTACAGGACCAAAGTACATGTTGAAAAAATCATGCTCTACATTGTCATGCAACAATCTCAAAGTTTAAATGCGTTTGAATTGTCATCTTACAAAAGTTGTGCTTGCTTCAGAAAAAACAAGATGCAGAGCTTCAGAACCTCACGTAGCACATGACTGCACCAAACCATGCAGGGTATTTTCTTGGCTTTTTGTCAGTGTCCTGCCTACCAAAAGGCAAGGCATCTTGAGCCATGTGTTTCCATCTTATGCCAATTGATTACAAAAAACCCCTTCCTCTCTTCCCCACTCCACTTGCCAAAATGTAACCGCATGCTTCTGCAAGAGACAAATGACAGCGGTCATACCAGAAGAGTTCCTGTCCTGAAATGTGCAGAAGCCTGCTAACTTTCTAAACACTATATTCTTGATATGGCACATAGGTCAAGTGCTTGCTCCAGAAGAGAAGTATGTCCATCTCTGTGCGTCTGATGGAGCTGAAACTGTGCTTTCTTACTGCCAGTCACCTACAGAGAGAGTGCCACACTGACCTGTCAGGAGGAAAAAATGTTATTTTTACCATAGTGACTCCTCAGGATGCAACAGACAGGATAGGTTCTGCAGTGTGGACATGGAAGTGTGGGATTGAAATTTGAGCTGATACAGGAGCTTAAGGATGCAGAGAGCTAGCACACAATCCTGACAGTTGCATCAGGCCATCTTTTAAATTGTGTGCTGGATACACTAGCAGCAAAGTGCGGTACAAATATATATTTGCAGTCTGAAAAAGATATGAAGCACACAAGGTTAGCAGGATTAAGATGAGGGGTGGCACTGGAGCATTGCTATGTTTATATGCTGAAAATCTGCAGGCAGATTTCCTAAAAACATATGCATATGTGTACACATATATTCATATATCTAGAAAATTGTCTGTAATCATGTTTGCTCTTGGGTTTCAAGATTTTTGCTAAGTATCTGTTGATTCAAAATGACCCTCTTTCAAGGTATCACTTATGTTCCTTGATCTAATGTTACAGCCTTTATGCAGTGTGCTGGGGCTCTTTTGACTAAATGAAAACTGGTTTTAATCTGTGATACATTTGAGATTGTTTGTCTTATTTGGCTATTCATATTTTAATAATTTAAAAAATTACAAGAAATCATACTGTTATTTGTTTCTCTTTTGAGTTTCTTATTTTGCTCCAACTGCCTCTTTTAGCTGATTTTACCTATAAAAAGCATATATTATATACTCTTAAGTGGAACTAGTGTTTGGGAGTTGGTCGATATGTGTCTGTACCATATATAGCTGGTATTTTAAGACAGTCCTTGTCCATTGTCAGCATTTTAGGTGAACTGTTTTGCTTGCCAGAAATTGCTTCCTGAGAATTCTTTCAGTGATTTTGCAGTAAAAACAACAATTGAGAAAGAGCAAAAGCCTATACCTTGGGTTTATATAGATACAAAACTTCCACAGGGCGTACTGGTTTGAAAGACATCTAGGGCTTAAATATGTTTACTATCAGTATTTAGTACATTGTCTTGGAGGTGTTTGGAACAGTTTGCCCATGTCTTTATTAGCATCCAAACTGTTTCCTGCTCTGATCAGGTGACCTGTAGTTGACATCTGCTGTCAGTTAAATATTGTTGATTCCTTAGGAGAGGTCTTCCCCTGTGGCCTGGGGGCAGTGAGTCTGGCTGGGCACGTGTCACTTTGATTTGGCATTACTGGTTTGTTTCTCTCTGCTTATCACCTCCTTTGGGAGTGTAACAGTAAATGGACGGAAAGGGGGTTCAGAAGAAAATCAGATCTCCTGATCTCCGAATGTAATAAAATACCTAAAGTCTGAAGGCTTTTTTTCTACAAAGGCAAATAAGGAAAACATGATACTTCTGCATTTAAAAAGTGCAGCCACCTTTTAAGGATATTGTTGGTTTCATTTTGGTTTGGTTAATGATTTACCCTTTCCGAACCAACAAACAGTTTTAATGCTTTAGTAACACACTTCTCTAAAGCACTTGGCAGGCTGCTTAGTAAATTAAGCCTCTCAAGCTTTCTGTGAAGCATCACAGATGGAGAAACAGAGAAACATGGAGAGGCCAAGTGACTAGCTCCAGTCATATAAAATAGATCTCTTGTTGTGTTGCTGGAGTGCTTTGGTTAAATGCACCTGCCTTTGGAGATTGTGTGAGGCTGAGGTGAATAAAAATAAATAAATTGCTGCATATAATTGCAACACGTGACATGTTTTCAACAACATTCACCTTAGACATATATCTTGTTATTTATACAGCATAGCTTGTTGTATCTGCATAGAAGCTACATCCTCCTTACTGCTGATATTTTTATGAAAGGTAATGGAGGACCAAGTATATATGTGGGAACTTGGAGACTGACCAGCCACAGTTTTACAATGCTGCTGTCAAGTTTTAATTTTCCTTTATTTGAGGAGAGAAAAACTGCTTTTTGGTCTCTCCAGAAAGTGCCTGTCTTAAGGGCTGTCTCATGGAAGAGATTTTGTCATCAGAATAAGTGTACTTTATTTCTTATTGTTCTTGTTTTCTTTAATTGTTTTCAAAATTTCCTGTCCTTGCAATCAACCAGATGTAGGTACTTAGCAAAATCCAGGTCTGTCAGACAGCACTGGCAAAGCTTGCCTTGGAGTATAGAATGTATACAGGAATATCTGTGGACTGCACTTCAGTAACCTGTGTACTGAAACCTCAGACATCTCTGAAATGCAGGGTTCTTTTTCTTCAGAATTTGTGTTTAGATCAAAGGAGTTGGCAGAGTAGCAATTTGATGCTGCTGTGTATGTTCCATAGCTTGAAGGAGGCTTTCCTTCTCTTTAGCAGGTATCAGTTAATTATTTTCTTTTTAAGAGACCAAATTGGCTCAGAGTGTTCCTGTGGAGTTGGTTCATTCAGAGAGACAGCGAGGAACGTGTGTTGTATGTGATATCTTCTTTTACATGGTTTTGAGTTGCTCCTGGCTTTATTTTTTTTTTTTTTTTTGGCCATAGCTTTGTTTTTAATTAGAGAGGTTTGAGCAAATGAAAGGATGGAGGGGGCTAGAGGTGAGAGGAAATTACCCTGGAGTAGGATAGGCAAGAGGAGTCGGGGAATTCATACCGTGGCAGGGTCTGGGAATGTATCATCTGAAGTTTCAGGGGATGTGTCCTGCCTAGTAGTGTGACCTCTTGCCTAATTTGCTTTGTGCGAGTGCTTGAGATATGCCTAATGTGAAGACGATGGGAGCTTGCAAATCATCAGAATCTGTTTGAGGGAGTCAAGAAGTGTGGTAAATGATTAAGGTTTTGTTTGCTTAGAGTGTCCTGAGTTTTGATGTGTCTGGGCTACTGACTGCTAACAGTTCCTTTGGTATGTGTGTTCAGCACTCTGCACGGGAAGTTACAGGGCAAAGTTTTCATTAACAGCAGCATAGCTCCCATTATGAATGATCTCGCTCACCTTACATGTCCAAAATCATTCTTAAAAGTTCAGAATATTGACTGTTTTGAAAATGAGAACATTTCTTTTTCATGTAAGTCTGGAGGCTGTAAAATCTAGAAGTCTTCTGAACGTAACTGAGAGCCATGCAGTCAAATCCATGCATGTTGCCTAAGGAGATCCTCATATTCTCGTATGCGGATGTCGTGGTGATATCACAGTAATCCAGTCATTGAACTGTACATTTGTTCTGTAACTTTTAATAAAGTGAAATGCAATTCCAGTGTGTGAAATAACAGTTGACAATAGAACTGGAAAAAATAGTGCTGTATTATTTGCTTTTTTTTTTTTTTCTTTTT
>VZTI01001727.1:952228-1052445 GCA_013397865.1 Struthidea cinerea
TTTTTTTTTTTTTTTTTTTTAAAGAAGGAATATTCACCTGGGAGGAATGCTTTGGTTTTCGGGGGGGTTTTTTGTATAGCATATCCTTCTAGTGGAATTTTAGTAGAGATTATTTTATTCACAATTTCATCAGCGGTTTTGCAACAAGTTTGACATTTTGTAATGCTCTGTTTCCACAGAGGAATAAGTCCTTTAGGGTTATTGAAACATGCAGTTGTAAAGTACTTGGGATGTAAACAGTGATTGTGAGCTAGCTGTGAGTGTGTTATTTTAGTAAGAATTGGGGCATGTTTTGATAATTAACTGGGCATGAATGATTACTAGTGATTTTTATGGTAGTATAATTTATTTTTCATGATTGCTCTCTTTTTTTTTTTTTCCCCTCCTTTCTTTGACAAGGGGAGTTGTCATCTGTTAATTTTTGGTAGCTATCCTGTTGATACTAAACCAAAATAAATTAATTGTGAATGGCCAAGTGGTCAGCTTCTGAACTGTAAGTGGTAAATAGTTGCAATATTCTCCTTGCTGTAAAATATAACTCTGAGATGAAACTCAATTTTCCCACCTGATGTATGTGGAGATACAGACAAAAATTTTGAATCCAGGGTTAAATCTTAGTTATACCTGTGTTTTCTCTTGAAAATGTTAGTGTATTGCTACTGAGTTTAATAGCCAATGACTTGCTAGTGTTAGCTGTAAAATTTAGCTGGTGCATGAAACAGGAACTGCTTTCAGTTAAATGATAAAAGAATAGCAAAGTAGTAATTAGCAAATTCTAATTTGTATTTATGAAGAGTTTAGGATGATACAGTCAGGAAGGAAAAAGAACTCTTTTTTTCACTAACATGAAACTATGTTGAAAAAATGTAATATTATAAGATTTTTAGTAGTTAAAATGCAGATGCAAGTATCCTTCAAGAATTGCAAGTATAGGTAGAGTGATAAAGTTATAAAATAATTTTTCAGATAGTAAAGAAACTTATTAAATCGGTAAAGAGATTTATAGGTAAGGTGTCCAAACTGCCTTAACTGTATTGTATCATCATGTAACTATGCAGTAACTAAGTATCCTAGTAACTTAAGAGGATACGCTTCTCTGTAGGTAGTGCTTTCTTTTTCGCAGTTCTTGTACCCTTTTTGCATTGCAGAAACATGTTGTTATAAACAAAATAAAAAGCGTCCAGTTTTATACACTGGACTCTTTACTCTTAAATGCTTGTGATTGAGAGACAAGTTTTAAACAGAGTCAAATGACCACATTTTAGGTATTGAATAATGTACTGCACTTGAACATGGAGACTTAAAATAACAAATGTGGTATGAAACTAGTTTAGGAAGCTTTGAAGGTGCTTTGTATTTTAACACTCTGGAAGAGAGTGTATTTGGGACTTAAGAGGTTTCCTTACATAGAGGCTTTCTATGATGAGTGCTTGGGAAAAAATGGACTGTTCAACCTTTCTGCTTTGGTGACTACAGAATATCTTTTCTGTTGGAAAGTTGTTGGAAAAAATATTTATGATCATCTTGGAAACAAGATGGTATTTAATTGCAGAGTAGTTGGACAGATCATTTCCAGAAGCTTCATTAACAGGGAGTTTACATTAACAAGTTATGTCTGCCACTCAGATAAACAGTTCAACAAAACTCACATGTCTGTCAAAGAGGAGATTGGGAAGAAGTGCACATCACTAACTTTGGAGGTTTTGTGAATGGTACTCCAAAAATGCACGTTGCAGATGTGTATGGTCATTCTTTGTGCTGTGATGAGTGGGATGTTTGTGCTAGTTAGAGTTAGTGTTATTTTTTTTCTATACTCAGGTATTTAGACTCCTTAACAGAGTTTCACAGACTCTTTTGATTAGATTAATGATTCTGTCTGGTGTTATATTACCCTTCATTACCTTTCATTAAATCCATGCACCGCATTAATCTCTCACCAACCTGCTGGCAAGATTCCGAGGCTAGTACCTTCCACAGCTCTGGTGCTGCAACAGCATACACAATGCAGTCTTGTGCTGTGTTGCATCCCTCAAAATGTGTATGTACCTCTTCACACTGTAGCAGCTCCAGAGTTTGCTTCTGATCTGCAACTTGGAGAACATGCAAATGATTTTTGGTGGACGGATGTTCGCTTGCATGACTGCTGTACCATATTCAGGCTATTTTCTGCTGGGGTTTTTTTTCAGAAGCTGAATTTTGTTGAATTCAGTCTTTTGGAAAAGTGGTAATACCAGTGGGTTTTTTCCAGATGAAATGCTGTGATAGGAATTAGCTGTCACTTATGCCATTGTAATTATCACGTAAGGTTGCAGATGAGTTGTTAGCATTTATTCAAATGTGCATAAGAATGGATATATTTTCTTGTGTGATGCTTTTTGATAGTAAATTTGGAAGTGTTTAATTACAAGTTACAAATGTACTTAATTCCTCTTGATGTACAGGGACAGACACTAAGGATTCAATAGATTTGTCTAAAAGCTTTCCCCATAGGGGATGAAGGCATGCAGGGTTTGACTCCTTCTTTGTCCGCTGTCCTGTCTGTTGGATTATGCAGTAATTAGTAACAGCCCTCCAAGGATCTGTACTGTTAATGTAAATGGGGGTAAGGTTTGTTCCTTGTGATAATGTGGAGGATATTTTTGTTAAATGGAATTGGTGAAAAAAATCTCCTATGTGGTCTCTGTCCATGAATCTTGATGACTTTTTATTGCTTTATGATGCTGGAGTGTACTTTAAATGCATGAGACAAGGCAGTGTATTTTTGCTCCTCTATCTCCTTTTTCTTCTGTCAATTCAAGGCACTATCACTGCTGAAGCCAGATATGTGCCAGAGAACTGAGTGTCTCTGAAAAGCTGTGTCGTGAACTTTATCTAGGAAACCTCTTGTTCCAATGACCCTACAATTAGATAATCATGGAGTACTAGGGGGCACAGCAGACTTGAAGAAAAAAACATGGATTCTAAATACATGAAGAATCAGTCTTTAAACAGAACTGATTTGTTGGGGTTTTTTTAGCTGTTGAAGAGCTAGCACAACACTCTTAATACTGGATGAAATAAATTAGCAACTGCTTCCCTACACCCCAATCCTCAGAAATAAATGAACAATTGCTTTGCTACACTCAAATCCTCAGAATAGTATAATGCTGGAAGGGAGATTGCTTCTAAGCAAAGTTGACAGACATCAGACTGCAGCATAAGAAGTGTTAAGTGGTCTGCTCATGTCAGTGAGCTGTTAGGTGGGTGAGATTAATGCGGGCAGCTGGGTGCTGGTGAAAGCATCGCTTTGGGACCAGGTCATGTCAGCAAAGGTTGTTGCTGACCTTCTGCACGTTTGTGCCAAGAACCTGAGACAATCACTGAGCAGACCCATTTTCAGCAGCTTGCTTTAATCTTGGTGAAGTTTTGTGTGCATTCTTAGGATGTTCTTAGCACTCCAGTAAAAATGTCTGAGCCTTTCATATCCTAATTTCAGTCAGCTGTCAGTAGCAATGAAGCTGCAGTGTACCTGCCGCAAGGAGTCAGGACTTGGGGGCTGCGTTGAGAAGCAGGCTCGCTACCTTCCTGGTCAAATGGATTCAAAACATTCTTACCTTTTTCATCAGTTTAGCACATCTCAACTCAGCCTGCTGATACTTGATCACGTGCAGTGGTCTTTCTTTAAAGACAAAGACTTCAGAAGCCTTAGAAATGCTACTTTGTGGTATTTGAAGAAGAAATGCTACTTTGTGATACTTTTCCCCTTGAAGTACCAACCAATGCAGTCATTGCAGCTGCCAAGTAGTGGATAGTGATCTGCTGCTGTGAAGAACAGTGAGCTGGAAAAATTTTGTAATAATCACGTACTTAAGATTAAAATTAGGAAAAACTGTTATCTTCCTATATTTTGAATAGTTTATTTCACAAAAGCCACCTTTTTCCTCCTGTCCAGGAAACAAACAAAAGAGCTCCAGAGACATTGGAAGCTTTCCCAAGTCTCTGCGAACAAGAAAACAAAATAATTGCATTTTTTTTGTTTGTTAGGAGTGAGTATTACATATGTGCAGGTGAGAATATGACTTGTGCAGTATTCAGTGTGGCAGAAATTGAAGCACAACAATAATGTGATTGAGCTGACAAACTGCTTCTTTCTTTCATTAAAAGCTTCCATTAATAGCATTTATTATATTAATGTGTATGCCTGTGAGTGACAATATTAAACCAATGATTTGTCTCAGGAGTGGGTACTGTGCAGCATAACAAGTTGATGACAGATACAAGTAATAAGTGTGTCTTCCATTGCTTTTCATTTCTTTCTTTTGCTTCTTCCGTACTACTAAATGGGCAGGTTACTTTAGGCTTGCCCTGTAAATTTTTTTGAAGTCTTCAGAACTGAAATATCTTGATATTTCAGAGGGAAAATACTTATAGTTTCTTCTGCTCATTATTTAGTTGATAATATCTCCTCAAGATTCTTAATGCCTTTTTTTCCTTGGTGTAGGAACAAAAAAATTAACTATTTTTACTCTCATTTAGTGGCAGCAAATTTCATGAGCTTATCTTGCTAGTGGAATTTGCTCCTTTATAGAGTGGTCACTTTAACTGCAAAGGTTTATTTTGTGATTGATCCTGTACCTTTGAGAAACTGTTAGTAGCACTCCTGGAGGAAGGAGGGAGGTGGAAGAAACAGAATACCTCTGAATGCAGTGTGTATATATTCTTTAATATGTTCATACTGAGGATTTGATGGACACTTTAGTGGCATACAGACTTGTATTAACCTGAGCCCTTCATGACCATGTTCTTTAAGGGTTGTGTCTGTTAGAGGTAAGAACACTCCCTGAGGTGTGCAGCAGGCTCAGTTAGTCTAGCAAAACTGTGCTTTTACCTCTGGAATAAGGAAGAGACTACTGTACCAGCACAGAGTGCTGCATTGCCTGACTTGTTTGTCTGTAGGCAACGTGTTGAACCAGTAGGAGCATATTCCTATCCTGGGAAATGTTTGTGGTGTGCATGTCAGTGTACTATATAAATCTCAGTGTAAGAGCTGATGATGTATATGTGCTTTTTCAGACAGCACAAGTATTTGACTGATTGCACTTGCAAAGATAATTATTCCCTTGAGAGCAGAATTCTTAAAATGAGAGCTATTTTGTGGAGTTGTATGTTAGTGGAACTGTACTATAGGCTGCTCTGCAATTTGTAGGATTTTTTTAACTGTTTTGTCTAAGTGGCCTTGAGGTAGACAGGTTGTATATTTGGACTTTGGTTAGAAAGTTTCTCATTCATCTTTCCACATCTTGTTATCCATTAATATTTTTTCTCATATATTTGTCTTTGGTATGAAGTCCTCTAACTGAAAAAACCCTACAGTTAAACACTTTAAGCAGTACCTTGATCTGTATGCCAACAGGAAAGAGAACTTGATCTATTTCATTTGGAACTGTGTGAAGGAAAAAGATGATGTTATTGAAAGTCTATCTGAAAGTAACTTTTCAGGGAGTTGAGTGACATGAGAGGCAATATTCCTGAAAAGAGGTGCTATTATAGGTAGGAGGCAACACAGGAAAAGCTCAGAGAATTGGCATAAGAATTATTTGTGTCCTTTTAGACAGTACATTTAGACTGTACATTTCCATTTAATATCCAGCTGTTGATTAGGAATGAGCAGACACTTTCCATCTTGGGTGAGAAGAGAGTTAAATTAAAAGACGTTCGTGGCCTTGGGTCTTGTAGGGAGAAGTGAAGATCAATGAAATACATAGCATTTTGTAAAACTACATAGGTAAGATTAAAGATTTTGTTTTTCTCAATGTTTATTTGCTCGTTTACTAATTGTTTTCCTTACTATAAAAATTAGTCATTGTCTGAGAAGTATTTTTCTGATAATGCTATCTTTACTGTTCATTTTTAATAATAATAATAATCATAATGTTATTAAAGAGCTGGCCTAGAAAACTGTGTAAATTTCATTTTTATAAGACTTTCTCTAACCCTTAATAACTTCTGTTCTTAATCAAAAAAACCAGGATTTCTGTAAAGATTGTCACATACTGCTTCTAAAACAGCTTCTGAAACACGCTGCAAGTTGTCTTATTCGTTGCTTGTTCTATTGTCGTAGTGAGGTCCCAGCCAAAATGAAGGGCCCCATTGTGGTCCCAGTGTATGGACAAATAGTAAGAGAATACTGAAAGGCTGCAATCTAAACAGGCAGGGCAGACAAAGAGCATATTATCCTGATTTTAGAGATGGGATACTGAGGCACAGAAAAATCTAATCGGGGTCATGCAAGAATGTTGTTTGGGAGCCAGGAATTAAGCCAGCTCTCTCCTTCAGTTCGGTTGTACTGCCTTAAACCACAGTTGCTCTTCTGCAGAAGATAAAGCAGCTTTGCAGGCAATTGCCTGAGTGCCAGTTGTGTCTTGCTGAGTATGAAGGAAACACCAGTTGGAGGATTAAAGTCTGTTTCATGGCAGTCTGCACAGAAGAAATAGGAATGAAGGGTTTTTCAGCGATGGGATTTTTCTCCATAGGACCATTTTACTGCATAGATAACTTCTTCTTAGTGTGCATTGACAAGAAAATGAAAGAAGAGAACCTGCTATCCTTGTAGTATTTCATTACTAGCACTCCAAATGTTGGAATTACTAAAAGTATTGGAACCTAATTGTATTTAAAACATTTCTGTCTTTTTGCTGCAAATTCGGTAGTCCCTAATATGACTATTAGTAGTCCTTATTATGACATATTCAACATTTCCTTAAAAAAAAAAAAAAGCTAAAAGAAAATGTCAGTAAATATCAGAGAAGTTATTTTCCTTTCAAACTTTATTTTTCAGATCACTAATATTTGTTCACTCAATACAAGATCATTGAAGCCATGAGGGAAATGGGGAAAAATAAGGAAAAATCACTTTAGTACTCACTCTGCCTCACTCTAAAGATGATATGTAGTAGAGGTACTGTTGTGAAGTTTACAGATGGGTTATTAAATTATTTTTATTCTTTTTTCAACCAGCATTTGATATCTCCAGATCTTCATCATACTGCTTCTGCAGGACCAGTATGTTCATGATGTTTCCATACTTGTTTAATTTATTTGGCTGTGTATCAGAAAGCTTAATCATCTTCATGCAAAAAAATCAAAAGCTGAAACATCATGTATTTCTAAGGTATTGTAGTTAACTTGCATATGGAATCTCTTCCTGTGTCAAGGTGTGTTTTCCCAGCATAGAAGCTGTTAGAGTCCACCTGCTGCAGAAAGTATGGATGTGGTGCAACCCTCTAACTCTTGCTAAAGGTCAAATGTCTGATTCTGGAGAGCTACACATCAATCTGAGCTGAAATTTAGTGCCATCATCCATGAAGCGTACTACTTGTGCTGACAAGTCTCATTTGCAGTGAGACTTCTCTTGATATATATCTGAGAAAGAAAGAATTGTTCTGTTGCTATGTGGTGGTTTGTGGAGACTGCCTGGTCAAGGTGCATGACGTTCGCTTTGAATAATGAGAGAAATTATTTCCAGCCATTCCTCTCATTATGTTCCTCTTCATGCCTGTCGGATGTTAAGACATCAGAATTCTAATGTAGAGACTGATGATTTTCCTGCACATTCCCTATCCTTTGTATGTACACCTGTGTGCAGCCATGCTCACTCTCCCAGGCTTTTGGTGCTGGTATATGTGAGATCTAAGAGAAATCCACTGTATCTGCAGGGTTAGAAGTCTCTGATCAGGTCTTTGCCATGCTTTCCATACTCAGGAGTCTGGGGTCAGTTATGCTGTATGTTCTACAGATGGAATGTCACCTCTTCTTCAGGATATGGAGTACATAGTCTGGATCCTTGTAAATAATGTGGTTTTTTTCCTTGCCCTCAGTAATTTAATTTTTGCTGTCGTTTGATAATATTATTGCTTGATAATACTATTGCTGTCCTGAAGTTTTCCAGATATAAGCAAGATGAAATTTGTAGCTGGAGGTGATATCTTTAATTAGACTAGGTGTATCTGGTTGGGAAAATAGAGATATTTGGTGGTACATATCTCCTTAAATCCCAAAAGCCAGATCTAAATGCTAACCTGTTGGTCTGTTTGAAGATACTGTTTATATTTACATGACTCTTGTAGCTTGCTTTTGAACACATTAAAAGCCTATTTCTTCCTTGTATTTTGCTCACTTAGATTTTTGAGTCATATTTGATAACTGATTAGTGGAAATTTTTTTTTGTTTGGGTGTTGGTTTTTTTTTTTTCATTTGTTTATGTCTTTGGATCGTAATATACTTAACTGGTGTCTATTTTACAATGTAGCAGGATTTTCTTCTGGGTATTGACTTTGTGCAGTTTCATAATACAGACGTCATAAGCAGTGGCTCTAGTTCCTGAAATATGTTGTTATATGTAAAATAGAAGGCAATTCAAAATCCAAGTTCATGAGGAAGGAGCTCCTTTAGATAATTTCCCTGAAGTGCAATCTAATAATTAAAGAAAAGTGTAAGAACAATTGACAGTTTTGTAGATATCACTGGAGTTGTTACAATTGTCTGTTGTTCATATGTTACAATTACGCTTACCTTACTGAAAACTAGATACTGTGTAATTGAGTGATGTCCATTTCAATTACAAACATACGGTTTACTGCCTTTCACCCTGCTAAACTGTATTTTGTCTCGCTTTTCAGCCTTGTTACACTCTCCAAATTCTTGCACACAGACTTGCAAGAGAAGGGCCAGTGCAGAGCATTGCCCAGTTGGTGAATAGGCTGTCTTTACTCTAGCTGATCCTTTCCAGTGCCATCCTCTGTCACTCCGGCCCTGGAATGCAGTGTCCAAATGCAAATGTTCACTACTATTTATTAATATATTTTAGCAACTTTTAATGTTGTATTTGCCCTTAGTTTAAACTCTGGTGGTAAAAAATGTAAAAAGAAAGTGTTAACCAAATTTCTCATAGTCATCCAAACAGACCTCAGTGGTTTATAACCTCCTCTCTTAAACGTACATTGGTTTCTGAGTACCTGCACCCTTTATGTCTGCAGTGGGGAGTTCCTTAACTGAAGGGCAGGCAGGAAAGTCACTGTCTTCAGAAACTGATAAGGGAGAAGTTACCCTGTCCGGTTACTTTGCACAAAATAACTGAAAATTAAATGGCACAGTGGGAATCTGGTTTTAAAGATTAGTTCAGTAATAGGAAGTGTTAGAAACATAAGGAATTACATGAAAGGAGACTGTGTGCTTGTGGTGGTTGGACCCTAGCTGGATGCAGGTACCCACCAAAGTCACTCTATCACTATCCCCTCCTCAGCTGGACAGGGGAGAGAAAATATAGCCAAAGGCTCATGGCTGAGATAAGGGCAGAGAGAGGTCGCTCACCAATTACTGTCACAGTCCAAACAGACTTGACTTAGGGAAATTAGTTGAATTTATTACCAGTCAAAATCAGAGCAGGATAGTGAGAAGCAAAACAAATCCTAAAAACACCTTCCCTTGACTCCTCCCTACTTGAACTGCTCCAGTGTGGGTCCCTTTCCACGGGGTGCAGTCTTTCAAGAACAGGATGCTCTAGTGTGGGTCCCCCAGGGGGTCACAAGTCCAGCAAACCGGCTGTAGCATAGGCTCCTCTTTCTGTGGGGCTACAGATCCTGCCAGGAGCCTGCTGCAGCACAGGCTTTCCATGGGGTCACAGCCTCCTTTTGGGCATCTGCCTGCTCCAATGTGGGGTCCTCCATGAGCTGCAGGTGGATCTCTGCTCCCCCATGAACCTCCATGGTGAGACAGGCTGGTCTTCAACACAGACTGCAAGGGAATCTCAGCTCCAGTGCCTGGAGCACCTCCTCCCCCTCCTTATCTGACCCTGATGTCTGCAGGGCTAGGTCTCTCACATATTCTCTACATCTCTGTTCTCTGTCCACAATTATTTCTGCACAGAAATTTTTTTTTTCTTCTTAAGTATGTTATTACAGAGGCGTTAATATGCTGATGGACTCAGCCTTGACCAGTGGCAGGGCTGTCTTGGAGCTGGCTGGCACTGGCTCTGTCGGACATGGGGGAAGCTTTTGGCAGCTTCTCGGAGAAGTCACCTCTGTAGCTCCCCCCACTACCAAAACCTTGCCATACAAGCACAGTGAAATGTTTCTGAATCTTTTTATACATTACAAATTAATAAATACATTTACTGCTATTTTTAACTGAGAGGCAAGTAGTTTTACAAAGCTTCTTTTGGAGCCAAGTGTCTTCTTTTAAGATTGCACAGATAGCTGTGTGACAGATTTCAGAGTAATCTAGGGAGGCACCACTGCACCACTGCAGTTTGAACTGATCTTGGTCCTGTTGGCCCTCCTGCTGTCCAGTTCTGGGCTCTACATTTCATTCCCCTCATGCTGATGGTAGCATTCATGAGGTTCTGCAGCAAGGCAGCTTATGGAATGAAAGTGTCAGAAAACCTTTTCCTGTTTTGTTCTGTCCTTCTTCATATTGCTTTGCTCCTGATTCAGAGTTGGCTTGAATTTGACTCCTTGTGTAATCAGTTAATTGATGGTACAAGCAAAAGGGAGGGGCAGGAATATGAAGCTTGGAGTCCAAAAGGACCACACCAGTGCCGGACTTTGATCAGTTTAAATTCTGAGTTGTACAGACAGTGAAATAAAGGGTCCATAAGAAGACGAGCTATCTTCTGCCTACCCCAGGAGCTAAGGGGCCCTGTGCCTCCATGTAAGGAAGTTTTAAAAAGTATGTTTTTCAAGGAGGAAAAACTTACATTAGGTGCTGCCTTATCCTCTAGATGTCTAAAGACATGAAAAACTGAGATTTCTTGGTGTCATAGGTATGCAGAATACTTTTTGACGTGTGAGTTTTGGGTTTTCCAGTATTCTTGTGGTATGTTAATCAGGTAGCCCAGGCAATTCTGGTCCTATGTTGCCGAATGACCTGAGAATGGGATGGCAAATAGTCTACATAAATTACATAAAAGCCTTCAGAATTGCAGAAGAAAAAACATTGTCACATTTTCCCATGCTTATTTCATTTTTCTCTTTATTAATATGTGGTGTCTCATGCAAAATAGTAATGTCAGTGTTGCATAGCTTACTTTATAATCCCTTCCAAACAAAGTTTGTTACGAAAGATATGCAGGTATGGTTAATCCACAATGTTTGTTTAGATCACTAGTTCCCAATTATGAACTTCTATTTTTTCTTTTATTATGGGTCTTTGGGAATGGAAAGCACCATTTCTATCTTCAGTACGAGTGCCTAGATAAGGCAGTGGAGTACAAAGTCTTTCTGCGTCATTGGGGGTGGTATTTATTGTGTACACTATAATTAATGAACTATTCCCAGCATTCTTTAGGATTGCCACTGTCCTCATGATTGCTCTAACCTGGGAGGCAGCATACCATTCAACCGTACTGGACTGGTTTAAAGGTGTCATGACCTTGACTCTTTACGACACTGACACTTAAGTCTATTTGCTGCCTTTTCCCTGCATTTTTTTTTCTTCGACGCAGTCATGTTTCATTTATTATTGCTGTTGCTGAGAAGGCCAGTATTTCTGTTTTCTTCTCATTGATTTTCTTTCTCAATTGGCTTTTTAGCATGCAGAATCTTAAGTTCTTTGTATTAGCACCTGAAGGGCATCAGTCAGGGCTTACAACAGTTATGTTTGGTCTTATGTTAGTTCTGTCATGAACATTTTAATTTTATTTTTTCCTCAACTTCATGATTACTTTAACCATGACCTGCATTTTTCCATCAGAAAAGAAATGATCTTGAGCATTACTTTGTGGTGCTGACCCTGAAGTTAGCCACGATTTCAGCAGGTTCTTGGAGTAAATGACATCCAGCAATATCTTTCAGCTTAAATCATTCTGTGATTAATTTGCAACTGTGACTGACATTTTCAGCAGTAAAATGCAATTTATGCTGGTGAACTAATTACTGAAGTGACTTACTGGTTTTTGTGTAAGAAAGGAAAACTGCACTCAGGGGAGAATAGACTCATGTTAAATGGAAAGAGTGTGACATTTATTTCTATGATAGGACCAGGCTGTCTATGCAAGCGTGTTTAACTGCTTTCTGAATAATGCCCTGAAGATTGTCTTTTTATTGTTTCAGTTTCAAGTTTCAATTCACCATTCAAATTACTTAGTTTTTTAAGTAATATCAAATGTAGAAGTAATCTACTACACTGAAAGATTTTGTACGTTACTCCAGTTCTTGAATGATGTACAGATTTGTCACTTCTGTGGAACAAGAGGGAAATATTGGGCACATTTCTAGACACAGAGTTTAAAAATGTGTAGCTCCAGGAGCCGGAAGAACCACATGTATTTGGTTTTGTCCATTGCCATTTTTGCCATTGCTTTTTTTTTTTAGCTTTTTTTTGTTAATTTTAAACCAGTGTGCAGTGTGTCTTGAATAGTCTTTCTCTTCCCCTCCTCCCTCCCCTTCTCTCTCGGCACATAAACATCACTAATGTTTTTCAAAGCAGGCTTTGTGGGTATATTTAGTGGAGCAACAGATATATAAGTGAATGCTTAAAGTGTATATAATTTATAGCAAAAGATCATCATTAAAAACTTGATTTCCCACACAATACTGTGAGGTCTTACTGTTTGACAGCCTTAATTCTGCAGTGGAAGAATGTTTTAGATTATTTCTAGCTTGTGTTTTATTATACAGTGGGATGTAAATGAATTATATAATAATAGAGAAGGAACTTCATATAAGTCATCTGTCTTTGTTACTAAAAATATTTCCTTTCTGTGTGTTATTGGAGAAGATAAAAAGTGGTATCTGACACCTGCACTTTTATGTTTGTGCCACAATTTGCAGAAGCAACATTTTCTATTGTTTCTATGGTATTTGTGTTTTTAATGCACATTCCACCAAATTTTCTTACAAAACTAAGTCATATGGCTACAGCTCTTTTTATTGCAAATGTTAGTAATATAAAACCTACAGGCAGAAGTTGTATTCATTTTTCAAGTGCCATAGCAAAGTATACACAAAGTAATATTTTGTTTAAGATTTTAATCTATGAAAGTAATATCAAACAGTCAGCATTCACTGTCTCAGATTTCCACCTATATAGAATATCTTCCCCATGATATGGGCTGCTTTTGCATCCTGTTAGTTCAGTAGCTCATTTGCAAGAAGGCTTTTGTCATTGATGGTATCAACGGGCACGGCTGTGTCAGCTGTGTTTCATTTTGAGCGGATGACGATTCAGTACTGTAGGGAGTGAGGTATGTGTGGATGGCCCTTCTGAAAAGCGTGGTGGATACTGAAAAATAAGTTACCACTTCTTTTTGCCATCAAGAGTCTACTTTGAATCTGCTGGAAGTATCTTCCAGTAAAATGAGGGGACTGTGGTGGGGGCTATGGAGTGCTCTTACCTTGCAGAAGGGCTGGGTAGCCCTTTGTGTCTCACATTTGTGTCTGTATTGACACACAGGGAACAAGCAGGTCACCATGCCAGTGTGCAGGGAGTCAGGCACACCACACCGTGGTCACTTTGTTTCACTTTCAGGGGCTAGGCAGTTTTTGGTAGAAAATAAATACTCTTTGCAGTTGCTTTTCTGTCCATCCTTGTTCTTTTTGTGCCTTCATAATTATTTCAGTACCATTTGATAGTTACTCACCTTATTCAATAATTATTGCCTGTCTTTTTCAGTGGTCTTTCCTCTTTCCATGAAGAAGTCTTTCCTGAGCTAGCTTTAGAGACATGTTTTCTTTCCCAAAAGTAATATTTTCTGAAAAGCTTATCACCATTGCTTCTGACTAAGCAGGCAGGGAGATGTGATTATTGCCTTTAGAAGAGAGTGTTTTGTTTGGAGAAGCTACTGTCTTTTTTTGTTGCATGCAGAAGGTCCAAACTGTCAAATGGCTGCAATGTGATCTAAGAATGATACCAGTGTCCAAAATTACCTTTCAGTCTTGGTTGCTTTGAGTAGGACATGGCAGCATTGAACTGTTCTTATTAGAAACAGAAAAACCTGTATGAAAAGATATATAGCTGTTTATATTTTCTACTTTCTTTTAAATTTCAAATGTTCCTTGTTTTATTTATTGTAAATTCTCTGATCTGGATTGCATTTGTAATATTATATCTAATAAAGTGTATCCCCAGTTGGAATTTTTAGCAAGCCAATATCTTGTGCAATTTCAATTGAAAAGTAATTTATATATAATGTGTGTGCTTACAAATAATGAGTTTAGTCATGCAAACAGATTTGTGCCAATCTTGTTAACATGAATAAACTAAGAGAGGTAGTTGAACCTGCTTGGACTTGATGAATTTTCCTCTCTTAAAAACTCCTGCATAGTGAGATTTTTAAGGAATCTTAAAAGTCTGAAAGATAGTTTTTAATTTAGGTTTTTTACCTATTCTGATTCAATAATAACAGTATAGTTCTGTGCTGCAATTCTTATTTTCAACCTTCAGTCTTGTGTCCTTGAGATTCTTGGATTATTTTAAGTGGACTTTTGAGAGGAGGCTAATAACTTCAGTTCATACAGAAAACTCACCTTTACAATGGACATTGGCCCCTCCACTGGGCTATTTCTAGGCATCTGCAAAATGAAAAAACTTCCAAAGTGCTGCTTCAGAATGTGACTTACTCTGCATCTGTGCATCCTTTTGATGCTGGTGTGTCTCTCAGCAGCATTTTGGTGTGTTCTCCTACATATCTGTGCAGTTTCTTTGTGTATCAACCCATATGGAGTATGAAAAAACCCTCAAATGGTGCTATTTACCTGTTAGGTGCAGTGGTGTTTGCCAGGGTAGTGGAGCAAGCTCGCGGGTACCAGGACTTTTCCTTCACTGCTCTGTCTTCTTGACAGTGCCTGGTGAAAAGGTAGATGGTTTTGTGATACTGTGAACTAACCTGATGCCTTTTCCCACCTGTGTCCTTGAATGGTTTTCACCAGTATTAATACCTTATGTTTTTTGTAATTTACTTCCTGCAGCCAGAAATCATAAAAATTGACTCAGACCCAGCCAAGCTTTAGATGCCTCAGAGCTGGACATGTTTTAAAGGTTAGGATACAGTCCTGTGCAGGTTAAATGAACTTAAAGAATTTCAACTGGAAAACAGTTGTAACTTGTATGTTTGTGAAGGGCAAAGTCTATATGTTTTCATGGGAAGATTGTCACCATACCTTTCAAACAACAGAAAAAAAATATTTTGAGATGTTTTAACCATTTAAAAAATATTTAATAACTGTACTTAAATGCATGTTTTTGAGCTGAGACTGTGTCAAATCATACCCAGAAGAAATACTCCTTTCTATGGAACTTACAGTGCTGCTATTGGAAATCTGTAGGTTCTGATCGAAACTATCCAGCTAAGAATTGCCAATGTAAAATAAATTTTAAGATCACTGATTTACCATATTAAAACAATAAATAAAATGAAGAGGCCTGTTTTAGTGGCTGCTTAGGGATTGTTTATTTGTTTTACCAGTAAGGAAGATTCGATTTAACTGAACTTTGCACTTTTGGCTTCACCAGTACTAATACTAATTACACCAAGGGAGTTTATACCTCACCACTGGCATTCTTTTAAATTTCGGCTGAATGTGTTGGTTGCATTCATCTGGCTGTACTGCATTTAAAGGCTTGGTTAGTGCAAGACCAGCACTGCAAAGGTGTCATGTCTGGTTAACCTTTCAACTGGATTTCATAGCCTTGTACAAGCAGTAACAGAAAGGGTTTTAGTTTTCGGTGGATAAAGGAACAATTCACATCATATCATACTATGAAATACCTGCAGGTGGGTGGGGCTGGTTTGTGCCCAAGAATTCTTGAGTGAGCCTCTTCGCATCTATTTGTGGTACTGCCTGTATTACCATGAGAGCGATGTCCTGTTCCTCTGGGCTTTTTGGGAACTGAAGACATTATGCACTTCATTGTGCCAAGTATTGCCATCATAAGCAGTGATGTTGCCTACGGTGCCAGAGGCCAGGGCAGAATTACTTATGAAAGTAGTTATAGGGCCAAAATAATTGCTTTGGTTAAGAACTAGTGAAATAAGGTACCTGCTTGAGTCAGTTTTTGAAAGAAATTGCTATTTTTTTGAAATGTGTGACTTACTGGAGAAGTAGGATTTAGTTTTTGATGTTTATCAATCACAGCTGCTGTTGTACACGTTTCTCCTCTCAGTTTTCCTCCTGTTTAAAAGGCACCAGATTAATATTTCACTCTGCATTTGCAAGTTGTGTAATAGATTTCAGATGCTCCTGAATACCACTGAAATTTACAACATCTTTATTTTTATAGTCTTAGAGGTAGTGTGATCTGTGGGGCCAGTACTTCGCATGGGGTTACTAACGCAGCAGCGCATTCATTAACAACACTGAGTATGGTGACATGATCCCCCTGAAATGCATAAAAGTGGCTGGAGTTTCTGTCCTCTAAGCTGAGCTGTGGTGGATGAGTATGTGTGCTTGTTCTTAAGTTATAGCAATGAAGAGTAGAACAGGTTACCTCACTTGTAATGTTGGAGTTCTGAGGGCTTCAGTTAGTCATTTAAGCCTATTTTACTCTGTTTGTAATGGCTTAAGAATGCATGTATTGCATTATGTGTTTCAGCTGAGAGGGACAAGTGCCTGTCATCATCTGACTGTACCTGTCTTTGAATTTCATTAAATTCCTCATACCATCCCCAAGAAATACCTCATTAACCAGCTTTGTCTTTTCCCACAGTATTTATTGGGGACAAACAGCAGGGTGTTGGAACTAGGGAAGGGCATTTGCACAGAATTAGAAATTTCATATGGCATGGCATCCTGACTGTATTTTAAGCTGTAGGATCCTTGACCTTGTTTACTATAACTAGCTTTTAAGTAGGAGCCTTTCTCAAGCAACTTCTAGTCAAGCTTGGAATATTGTAACGTGGAGCATAACCTACGCAACGTGTTTTCTATAAGGATCTTTAGGCAGAGATTTTTAAAAAAACTTTCCTTTGTATACTCCTTTGTACAGTGTTCTGTACTGACCAGTACAGAAATCCTTATTCCAGTTCTTGGCAGTGAGTGTTAAGAAAAGGTGTTGCAGTCTGTGTTCTGACTCAGTCTGAGGGATAAGACTGCAGCATTAGTACAGGACTGTGAAACCCAAAAGAGGGGAAAAAAATCTCTTTAAAATAGTAAGAAGCTCTTATGGAGCAATGCATACATTTGCTTTGTATTAATTAATATAACAGTAATGGCCCTACAGTATTTTCAATTTTTTTTCTTAATATATATTTAAAGCATAATTTCTAATTCTTGTATATATTTTTAACTTTCCCACAGATATGCACTTATTTGGCCATTATCCAGCTCATGATGATTTCTATCTTGTAGTGTGCAATATCTGCAATCAGGTAGTCAAGCCACAGGTTTTCCAGTCACACTGCGGTAAGTGAATGTTTTCTTTCCTGAATTACAGTGCCAAACTGGCATATGGCTCTCTTAAGAATCATTGCATACAATCGTAACAGAGGCGTTGCAAACAGACTTTTCTGGTTATCTTGTGTTCTTTCTACAGAAAATCCCAGCAATGCCTTCAATTAAGCGTATTTCCTGTAGAGGAAGTTAAAGTAGTTGTTCTAGAAGCTGAGCTTTTCAAGTTGAACTTGTCATAAATTAACCTGTTACAACAAATATATCCTGTTAGTTAGGGACTAGCTAGGCTAAAACTATTGTGATCTAACACTGGATTGTCTTTTATCAAAGCTGCAAACTGAGGTCTGTGATACTGATCTACATTAACTAGAAGTTGGATGTTATGGATTGTTTTCTGGTGGGATTCATGCATAACTATATATAGGGTATATTTTTGTGTTTATCATAATGTTTAATTTTTTACAAAATTGGCATTTTGAGACACATTTCTTAAATTAACATTTTTCAAGAGAATCTTGAGAAGCAGCAGAAATATGCAGGTACTCATTTCTCAATTTAGCATGACAACAATGAGATGATGACTTTTATGCTGACTATTTGAAAGCAGAATTACTCCAGTTAGAAATTTTTGGTATTGATTAACAAACTACTTTCAATTATTTCTGAAAAACTTCATCCCAAGGTCTGTTTTTTTTATTACTTGTCTAGAGGTTTATTTGTTATTTGTTCAGTGATTTGTTTCTGTGGTGATTTTTTTTGTTCTTTTATTGTTTTTTTTTAAGGTGTACAAAGAGTGAATGGCATAGCTAGCTTTGTAGGAGGTTTAATAAAATTTAGTTTAATCAAAATCATTTGAAGGTGATTGCATAATGATGAAAGGCAGCTACTACTGAGGATGGAATCAATTAAATACATTAAGAAAAAGAGTAGCCGAGCAAGATTTTACTTGTCTAAATACAAGTAAACTTCACAAATCCTGTACTTCTTTTAGTCTTTTTGACAACAAAGCAACTCAGTAATAGAAAAATGTAAGTGGCATGGACAGAAAAGTAGTTTATTTACTTGAAAGACATATTACCAAAATACTGGCTTGTGTTTGTATGGACAGACTGCTAACAAGCAACCAGGAGCAACTGCATTCATGTTGGGAGGCAGTTTTAAGACTTGCCCCCAGCTTTGACCTAGATTGAAATAATTGTGAAAAAATTGTAATAGTGAAGTACAGCTTTTCTATCCAGTGAAGAAGAAACGATCTGAAAGTATGTTCTAGGGTGAAAAGGGCTTATTAATTTAATGGTGGGGGCAGGTGTTGATTTAGTGTGTTAACAAGCCATCCTGCTATTTTTTTTCAAAATTTGTTTCTTGCCCTTAGTCTTATATGGTTCCTTTCTGCTGAGCTTCAGGTATCTTATAATTCTTTCAGTGAGTAACAGAAAAGCTTCTCTGCATATGGTTGTAGGTGCAGTGGGTACATAAACATTGAACTCATGCATCAATAAAATGTGCTTCAGGACAGAAGAACCTGTGGGTCGCCTTGCTGTAGCCTTCCACAGCTGTGCTCTTTCCTGGGCATGAACCTGGTTTGGCGAGGAGTGTGAAAGTTGGTCCTGCTTTCATGTAGTAGGCATATAGAGATGTTACTTCTAGGTGAGAGTAAATTACTCCATGTTAGAAAGGATTTTTGAGCTCTTACAAGTAGTATGTTGCCATCAGTGTTAGTGTAGTGCATGTAAACTACAAAGATCGCGTGAGTTACTGTTTTTCTCTTTTCTCCATTACTCCATTATTTTTACTATTCCCTTTTACTTCATCTTCGTTATAGCAATCCTTTTACACTGGATGATTGAATGTTAAGCTCTGAATTGCTTGATTTAAGAGCCTAAGGTCAGTAAAGTCTTGGAAGAAAACTAGATTGTGTTAAAAAACCCCCAGAGAATGCTGAAAATAGTTGACCAAAGGTGTTGAAGACTGTACTTAATCTAGTCAGATGTGTTTCAGGAAAGGTATACTGCAATATTGCTGAAAGGCCTGTGAAAGAGCTTTAAATATATAAATTATTTTGTTTTAAAGAAGAAACAGTAAAGGCAATATACTAAAACCGTATAAAAAAGTTTTAGAAGAGAGAAGGTTTCTTCAAGGTCTCAAGAATTTTTGTAAAATAACTAATAATTTTAAGAAATTAACCTGTTAAAAGTACACCATCTTGTATATGTGAAATGAATCTTCTAATTTATAGTTGTTTTCATAAGAAATGAATAAGATTTAAAGAAGAGCTACCCAGAGATGTTATTAATTGATCTGTAGTTGCATTGTCTGGTTAGAAAATGATAAAAATCTCCCATAAGAAAACACATCAACCATTAACTGCTTGTGGTTGAACAATTTTTTGCTGAATGTGTTATGGTTCCAGTAGTCCATTGAGAAGGTCTGGACAAGGTCTCATTTGTGACATTGATTCTTGCTGCACAGAGCTCTTCTGTAAAGCAGGAATATTTAATTTTCTATTCTATTTAGCGTTTTATCACCTTCAGACACATTCATTTTGGTGGATCAGTCTTTCTTTAATTAGAGGATGCAGCAGAATGCTTGTAAATTCAGTGATGCTGGGCATGTGTGTCAGTATACTTTGAGGTATTTTAGACTATCATATTTACCACAAAATGCATTATTATACATGTCTTGAATTGCAGCTTCAAAGTTGTAACATGGACAATGGAATGAGAAAGCATTAGAAGGCACTACTGGTTTTTTGGCTCTTGTAGGTTGTATCATGGGGAGTCTTTATTGCTGCTGACAAGGACTTGTCGAGATCTATCCCAGAATCTCCCACAAAGTGTGGTTTGTTGCTAATATCCCTGGTAAGATCCAATTCATATCCTCTCAGTAAGAAATTAGGTCCACGCCAGGCACGTGCTTTCTGTTTCTAGGTTCCCTGCATTGTAACTTGAAGGTCTTGGCTTCGGAGCAGCACTGGAATGCTTTAGTTTAGCAAAGGTTTTTGTAACACTTCTCTTGAGCCCTTGTTGGCATCTGCCTTCCTCCAGAGCATAAGAAGACCCACTGTTTCATTTGCCTCTCATTTCAGACATGTGGCAGCCATCCTTGTTGATGGCTCTGGGAAGTTGTGAAGATGATAGAGGCAGATGTTGCTTAACTTTTAAGGGTTTGATTCCAGGAATATCAAGCAGAAATAGAGAAAAATCTGGTTGTGGTTCAAGCTATTTTTAATGGCAGGCAGTGCATCGCAGAACCTTAGGCAGTAGAAATCAGGAAGGTAAAAGAAGAGATCTGGCTAATTAGAAGACTGACTGGCTGGGCTTGAGAGCATATGTAGTGAACACAACATGAAGCTTGCTGTTTCAAGGTAACAGATCTGTTCTAGCCCCTAAGTCAGAGAAATACTGAACTATTTTTAGGAGCAGTTTCACATCCTTACATCTGCAGGATAAACTTACCCATTTGTAAGGATTAAAACATTCATTTATATATGATGTAAGCCCACCTGAAAGAGACTTGCTGTTATAGGCTGCTGGGTAAACCATGTGAATCAAATAATTCCTTGAGGCTGTTCAGTATTATTGTGCACTTAAAAATAGTATCAACAATAGGGTTGAAAGAGTGGTGTTTACTTCTGAAGACATTTCTTTTGAGTAACTCCTTGTCGTGGTAGAGTATCTTTGATTTACTTTTTTTTTTTAATGTGCAAACATGTAGTTGTATTTATCCCCCCACAGAGTAGTTTGAAATGAGAAGTCAGTCTGGATATGCAGTTTGTAGCATTCCTAAGTGTACTTGGCATGTGAGGAATTGTAGTTTTGATTTTCAGAAAATTTTAATTCTTTCTCAAATGCCAACCTCAATGAAGATCACTTCTTGGAACATCAAAATATTGTACCATAGTACAATACTGAAGTATGATAATGTTCTTGCTGTTTGTTTAGGAGACTTCTAGGCTGGCAATCTATGCTTAACTCTGTCCCTATGACTTCTGTTAACTCTAGTTCTGTGTCATTGTGAAATACTGGTGAAGATGGCACCCTGTGCCATTTTCCAGGAGACATTTCCATTTTTCTTTGGCCCCAGAAAGATTAAAGCTTCATATTCTTATAGTGCATTGTCCTTTACTAGACTGAAGAGCATCAGATACAGTTCTGGTTATTTTTTTTAATGTTTTGTACAGTAATAGTCTCATTAACTTTGGACTTTCCCAGTTAAAAGGAAAACCTCTCATAAAAGGTAGCTGTGGCACAGTGAGGATCAAGCAGTGTACATTTAGAGATATTGGAGGAAACAAATTAATGATGGGAAAGTGTTAAAAAAAAAAGTTGGGAGGAGGGAGGAAAGAGGTGAATTAGCCAAGCTAAATAATGCAGCTTGGTTAAACAATAGCAGCAGTGTAACCATCAAAGAAAGCTTCCACATGTGCTTTGGAAGTTTCCAAAGCTGTGGATGGTATCTTAATGAATTGAATAGTTAAGATCCCCATTTGATGAAGTTGTATCATACAGAGGAAACCAATTTTGCTTCATCAAGGAGAAATGACCACAAAGACCTCTATTTTGTGCTAATTTCTTTCCTGGAGGCTCATTGATATCTATCCTGCCTGTCTATAAGGTTCTTTTAACAGGCTTCAAATTAAGAAGTAGAAATTCTTATTCCTTAAAAAAGAAAAAAACTCTATACTTTAGTATAGTTGGAAATCCTTGGGTTGGTATCTTCATGTCCTCATGAAAGTTGCAAAGGCATATTTCCGTTTTATCCTTTTATTTGGCTACGTAAGTGTCATTTAAAAGAAAAACAAACTAGAAAGTAATGGAGCACTGAAGAATATAAATAAATTATTTTCCTTTCTGTATCATAATTATTTTCCTGAGAGAGGTTATATATTTTGAATTACTCAGACTAGCTATTTTACATTGTGCTAGTTGTGCGTTACAATTTAATGAACCATGATTGAAGACAAGAAGGCTGAACTTACAGTATGAATAAGAATGATTTGCTTTTTTAACACTAGCTTGAACTTTACTAGTTAGCACCTTTCTTGCATAGGGATTTTGATAGAGGTGTCTGTGTCACATTTGACAGATTATTCTGTTTTTATATTTTCAATTATTCAATACCTTGTTTTTTATTAAATACAAATGTTTCGGGGTTTGTAATTGTTAATATTTTTTTCCCTGCATTTGACCTTTCGTCAGAGGTACTTTTGTGCCCTTAAAGAGCAATGACATTTTGAGTGATTCTCCTTCTGTTACTGTGGATTTTCTTTTTTCATAGCCTTGTCAAAACTTGTTCTATGTTATCATTGTTGATTAAATAACTTTATACTTGTCACATGTTTAGGTTTCACTGCATAAAAGAATGACAATAATAAAAATTGGTCTTGTCCCTACAGCTTTTTTTTTCCACAATGGAAACAGTAGCAGCTAGACTGACAAGATTTCAAGTTTTTCTTTTGATAGGGGTGGGGACAGATGGAAGATGGAATTTAATGTTTTATGTACCTTATATGTACATTTTTATTTATGTGACTGCCTAGAATACTCTGATTTTGTCTGACACTCTAATTTCCATTGCTCTAAATTGGAAACCCCTTGTTTCCAAAAAAAAATTCAGTAGCTTTTCTCAAGACAAAAGTACAGCCAGCAGCATAAACCTCTGTCTTCTGCCAGTGATGGAAACCTAAGCTGTAGTTCCTGCAATGGTACATGTGCGTCTGTCACATCCTTGTAAGATTTCCAAGCCCAGCGTAGTGGCAGACACTGTGAAACTGGGGTCACCAGCCATCTTTTTCACCATTTTTGGAGTAGTCAAATAGTACATTCCTGTATGGACCATCCAGGCTGAGCAACTGTTACCCTTTAAGACGCAAAACTAAACCAGCACTCCTTTGAATGCATCTTTTTCCTTACATATTCTTGGAGTGACATATTTTTAGACAGTCAGTAATTCTTGAGACTCTGAATAGGTGCAAAAATGCAAATTCTGCCTTTGTTTATTCTGTTACAAAATCTTACTTTGTTTATATGCTAACTGCTGATAAGTCTGGCCAGATGCAGAAAAGCACTCTAGCTGCGTAAAAGGCAATCAGCTGACATTTCAATACTCGATTCAAATGATACAATAAAGAAAAATCCCTCATAGTTGCTTTTATGTGTGAGAGTGTTGGTCACCTCTGTATTGGCTACTGTGCTCATTCAGGACTGCAAACAGTCCTGGGCTTTTTTATATTTTCACTGAAAGATAGATTGACAAGACGATGTTCATTCAAGAAAAATAATGACAACAAAAATCCTATCTTCTCTGTACTTACTTGTCCAGGAAGCAAGAGATTTGGATTTAGTAACCTTACCACCTAGGAGCTGTTCTCTCACCTTCCACCTCCTAAGAGAGGAAAACAGGCCCTCCACAACCCAGGCTAAAGGAAGACAGCACATGCTTTTTGCAGCAGAGATGTATCAGACAAAGTGAACCTGAATGTTGAATGTAACACCAACATCAAAGGGACGGACTGTGATAGGACTGAAAAATGTGCATCTGATGTTCAGAACAACACCAACGTAATATGTCTTCACCTTGCAGGTTGCTGAGACCTGCTCAAGGCTTGAAGGAGTTTGTTGTGCTTTCTTTACTTAGTCTAGCGTGTGAATTAAAAGTGGAGCTGTGTTCAGACCTGCTGACCTGCTTCCTTAGAAGCAAGTAGCACAGTATTGGATAGGGTTGGCTTTTTTTTGTATTTTCTGCTATCATCCTGCTGCTTAAATTGCTTTCTTTCTTGTTACAAAGTCATCATCAGTGACAGAGCCCAAAACAGGGAAGTTCAGCTATGATACATGAAAAGTTACAAGGTCAGTGTATGTAGGAAGCTGACAACTTCCCACAGATAACTTGGCCTTAGGCTGATGTGTCAATAATTGAAAATTTCTTCATTCGGAAGATTCTTTGAATGACAAAGCAGGAACTCTTCGGAGCATTGAATTTCAAAGGATTTTGCATTGGAGAGCAGTAAGTATTCAACAAGAGAATACATTCAGCAGTTAACAGAATGCCACACATGTATGCAGTTGCTATTCAGCATAATAACCTACACAACCTCCCCCTATTTCTGGTCCTGTGCGTGAAATTGAAGTCTGGAAGTGAAATGTCAATTAATTGTCTTTTCACTTGATGTTTTCTATTAAGTTTTTTACAGTGCCTTGACTGTGCTGTAGCTTTACAATGCTGATCTTAAATAAATCCACATAGGAAGAAGATTGAAAGAGTCATGACGACACTGGGCTTTTCAGTGCACTGGAAGTCTTATTATTCTGGTTTACATGTAATCCCTATCATTATAAATTAACTTATCTCTTTCACATCGTGTATTCATTGATAGTATTTGATTAGTGAACTTTTTTGTATTTTTTTACTTTGGATAAATTGTGGTAAAGGATGCAGTACAAACTTGAACTGGGTGGTGTTGTCGTGGCAGTGATGGGCAATATGTATCACATGTAATTTCTTTCAGTCAAGATTTTAATAGAGTTGTAGTTTTAAATAGTAACCAATAAGGATTTCTTTTAAGGAGTGTCCATTAATAGAACTCAGCTGTTGAAGGTTGACTGTAGCATTAGGCTTAAGTTTAATCTCGGACATACTATAATTTACAGGGCTGTGTTTAGTGCATCAGTCTTTCAGCTGCTTCATTGGTGGAGGGATGGGGGTTGTGATAGTGGGAGAGACGAGAGAAGTGTAGTGAAACTTTTCTGTCATAATCTATAAAAACCTGACAAAATTAAAATTTGGAGTATTCGGCTTGAAGTCTTCTATAGCGTATCTTACTGAGTAAGGCGGATGCTTTCTACCTTAGAGAAGGAGTGTTTTTAAAAATAATTTTTAAAAGACTTTATGGTCCTATTCCCAGACAAAGTCCAAAATAGAATTAAGAGCTTTTGAAGTCACTGTTTGGAAGTGTTTTGGTGAGTAAAAGATGAGCAAGATCAAATTCCTTCTTATATCAAATGGTGATGTACTCTAAAGAGAGGAAATTTGAAGTGGAACCTGAATTTGCAAAAGACCCAAGTAAGAAGTCATTGCTTCTTCACTGCATTCAAAAGTACAGGAGTGTTAAGAGCACGTCTTGTGTTTCTGTTATCTCTTTGTACTTCCTGCATGTGATTAGACAAAGAAGATGCGGTGGAGTTTTTTAGTGTGGGATGTAGGATTTTTTGATAATAGTGTTTCGCTTTGCATGTGTTACAGAAGGTAATTAACATTTGAATTAGCCACTACCAAATATCGTAAGTTCCTTTTCAAGTCTGTGGAAGTCATGTCTGCATATAGCCCTCCCCACTTACCATGACTTTTAGTAGTTGTCTAAATATTTTGGGTTTAGTTAATTTTCTGAATGTAGCAATTTCTACTGTGTTATCATTTAGCATTTTCTTTCAAAGCATATCACAAGTCTAGGAATTTCTTACTGTCCTTGTGTTAAAATTTTTGTGTAAGCTGGCTCATAAAGTTGATTCCTATCTATTAACCATTGGGCTTTTCCTTGCATAAGGAATAGCACTTTTTTGGGGTAGTGTCTTCTCTGGCAGGTGAACATCTCCTGTGCCATGAGTTGTGGTTGCTGAGCCTGCAAAGTGAGGTGGCAGGTGGGGCTGGAGTTGCAACTCATCTTGGGCGTTCAGGGGCTTCCTTCAGAGCTAGAGAACTGGGCCTGGGAGGAGGTTGGATGACCCCAGAATACAGCTGTGGCCCTCACAGCTGTCTTGTTATGCACACTGCTGAGTGGGAAGAAAACTGGAATGGCAAGTTATTAGGTTCTGGAAGTACTGCTTCTGAGAGGCTGAAGTTCTTCTTTCTAGCAATGTTTGTGTTGCCTTTTCTAACATCTGCGGGCCACTTGGGGTGTAGTGGGGAATACAAAAGTCCATTGGCATGCAGGCAGATGACAGGGTAGTCTTATGTCCTTGTTAATAGATGCGCAATGGACAGCAACCAAATTAAATATTGGGATGTATTTCAAGAACTTTTTTTTTTTCAAGCTGGAATTAGTTACATTAAATGCCTTTCATGAAGAAATAATTGTTTTATTTGGCATTTTTAAAAATCCCTTATTTTTAGTAGAGGGAAAACTCACCTGTGAGAAACTCACTAGTACAAGGTTTGCAAATTATTTTTCCGACAGTTTTCAGTAGTAATGTTTATCCCAGACTTTGTATACCTGTTTAATTTTTTAAAATATTTCTTCTTGTTTATTTTAATGTTTTTTTTTTTTTCATCTAGTATGCAAACACGTTTGTCACAGCCCCATGTTTAAAATCTATTGGGTTCTGTTTATTTCATTGTAATAATAGTACACAACCTCTTGGTACCTGACTAGTGCCAAATCTATTCAAAACATTTTATTTGTGGGCATACAATACTGTACTTAAGGTTCTCATAATTTCAAGTACATCTGAAGCTCCTTGTGTTTCCCATTTCATACCCCTGTAGTGATTCATATAATTATCTTAATGGCTTATTGCTATTATCTTTAACTGGTGATACTAATGTAATAATTGTCACATTAAAATGTAAAATATTGAATTAGGCCTTGTTCCAAAATGTGTTTTGTTATTACAGGTAGGTTAGACACACTGTAGGCTTCTGTTTTCAAAATAATTTTTTTTGCATTCATTCAGATAGATTAAAAAATCATATTATTCATGATTCAGTGAAAGAACTGTTTAATATGTTACACAAATAATGATGGACTACTGGTTCACCTTATTGTGTGCATATTTTCATTATGATTAATTTTCAAATACTTGATTTAGCTTCCTGCACCAAAACCTACCTATGGTTAAGATGTCTAAATAAAATTTAGAAAAGTTGCCTCGCCAACTATTTATGTTTGTGAGATTAGTGATGCTGTTAACTAGGAACATTTTCTTTGACTAGTGTTCTGGGAAATAACGTACTTTTCCACCCACTTTTTTTTTGGGCAGACTTCTTGTTTCTGTGAAATACTCTTTTATCATACCTAGCATCTGCTCTGCAACCAGTGAAGTATAACTAGTATCATACTTACATAAAATATCAAGCATTGCATGTGAGAAATGTGTTTAAGGCAAGCAATAATGTGTCGTTATTTGATACACTTGCTTTCAGTTTATTCCATCTGTCTTATAAGGTATTCTTTTCATGAGTATGTAATCAATGTTGTACTTTATTAATTGGGTAACTAGAGAATTTTGATTTTTTTAGATTTTTTTAAAAATTAAATGTAGTTTCAGGTTTTAAGTTTGAGATTGGTGATTGAAAATCTGTTTCACTTTTTGAGTCAGTTGGTTAGGATTGACAGGGAAGAGTCTCTTTTCAGTGCCACTTCTACCTTAAAATATTGAAGCAGGAATACATCTGTGCAAGCTGAAACTTGGACCAGTAATTGGCCAACAATACTATAAAGGTCTACATTGATTATAGGTGATTCAGATGTATTTAGTTTGTGTGTCATGGTGACAAGACTGCAGAAACTGTGGAGACCAGTGCATCCTTGTGTGTTCTTTAAGCTTTCTCAATCTTGTGGAAGTATTGTGCATGTCCTAATGAGTCTGAAGGCAACTGTTTCTCATTCCGTGATTCTACATAGATGAAAACTGTAAGATATGAGTGGAAGTAATGCTTTTAAATCTGGCTAGGACAACTAAGGATTAGTTTGCAGTTTAAATAAATCTTTGTGTCGTGTCTTGCATTCTATCTACATGAGATTGTGAACTTCGGGTGTGGGAATCAGTAGTATTGTAGAATTGTTCATTAGATGATAGCATAAGAAGAATATGGAACTTAATCGAAAATTATGCTTATACTTTTTTGCTTTGCTTGCTTTTAGCCATGCAGATTTACCAGTTAACCAACTTAAAGTAAATGTTTGAGTGACTTTAGCTAATGCATAATACCAGGTGTATATAGCAAGAATGGTGAAATGAGCAGTATAAGTTTCAGCATTTCTGCATGGGCAGGAAAGGCATAGTCAGGACCAGACAGATAAAGCTGTGAAGTAGAGCACAGTGTAGAACTGCACATTTAGTTAGATGAGTATAGAAATGGTGCAGCTAAAAAGGAAACCTTGAAAAGAAAAATCTGGTATTTGTCACTGTGCTGCTAAAAAATTCTGTTGACAGAGTGGGTTTTTAGAACTTAATGGAAACTTGAGAGCTATGGAGTCCCTTGGAAAGGATTCTTAAAACTTTAAAACTTAGCTGTACACTGTGCGAAGAAATACCTCATTTTTTGGTTTGTTTTTGAAGCAGCAACAAACGATCATTTCCTGTCCATGTTCATAATAAATGTACACCATAACCCTCCTCTGTCATCACTCATCCAGTTTGACAAGTCTAAATTGGTCTAATTGTCACTTGTGGAAACTCCCAATGTCTGTCCTGTGTTTTTTTTTATATCTTGCCTAACTCTTCTAAACCATTTTGAAGGGAGGGAAGCAGTGGCATGATGTGCTGTATTCCTTGCCTGACATTTGGTTTGCCTTTGTGACCACCACAGATCATTGAGATGATAATTTCATAGAACTGTTACGAGACCAGTGTTTCATTACTGTGTAATAATAATTGAAAGACTATCATTTTATATATGAAGTGAAGATCATTTTCTTCTTCCATGTCTGCCACTTTACATTTCTCTACACTGATTTCATTTACTATTTTATTACACTGGTCAGTATTAGGTCTTTTTGCAATCTGTTGATTTTCATCTTTAGTACTCTGAAAAATTATATACCAAAAATCTTGTTCTTTCACTAACCACCACCTTTTTTCAATCATTTCTGGATATGTTGAATAGTTCAGGCACTAATACAGGCTCTTGCTGCATGCCATTGCTAAATTCTTTCTTTGAGGACCATTTTTGCCTTCTTTTCTTTGGCCTGTCAGTAGTTCTATAGCCTTTGGGTGAGGGTTGCAACCCTCCATTCTGTCTCAACAGCAGGTATCTTTACTTTAAGAAATGTGTGTACCTAGCCTCGTTTCACTTGGATGCTTAAATAGACTGTATCAGTTGGATTTCCCTTGTCCAAGCCACTAGTTCAGTTGGAAATGGGTTTTCCAAGTCCTTTGGGACATCTGGACCAAAAAGATAATTTTTGTCATGACTATAAACAAAGCAAAGTTTTATTTGTGCATAAGTTTCTATGTTTGTGTATGCTTTTCTGTAGGTATTCACATATATTGCCTGTCCATTGCACCCAAAATGCAGTTGTAGCCTTAATTCTGAAATGACTGCTAGGGAGTGGTTAATTGCCACTTCCTGGGTAGATGCAATTGGTAAAAGAACAGGATTTTTTTTCCTGTAGCTTGCTGAAGAAGAAAACACAGAGGTTTTTCACATTAAAAAATGGCTTGAGCATAACTTATTTTTCTCTCATTTTCTTACCAAACTAATTTCCATGCCCATAGAGGTGAAGTGTTGCACTTGGCCTGAGGTAAAATCTCTTCTAAGAGAATGGAAAAAAAAAACCCAGACGAAATTAAATTCTAAGTCTGCAAAATTATTTCTGTTCCTTTAGCCACTAGTGTGTTGATTAGAACAGTTAATGTGCAATGTGGGACATTCTCTTTACACTTTTCTTCCCAAATCTGAGGGGAGTTGAATCAGCGCACCTTGAGCAGGCTACCTGGTGTTGATAGGTGTTTTTTCTCCTTTCCGTAAAGAAATGCTAATGAGAGTTGGGGTATCTCATCTGCCAGGGTGTGGTGGAACAATTCTGCTTTCGAGGCTTTGCCTGCTTCTCCAGTTGCACGTTTTATATGGAAAAGGAATGCAAAGGATTGAGAGGAACAGAATTACCTGCAGACTGAGGGCTTCTACTACTGGAAAACACAAGTTCAGTCCACACTGATTTCTTCTTTCCTTTTGGTGATTTATTTTGCATAAAATAACAGCTGTTGAACAGAGGAAGAGGGCGAATTCATCCCTAACTTTGACGAGTAAGATACTTGGCATCCAATCTGTGGTTCAGGAAATGTGTTTATAAAAGGCTGAAATAATTTCAGCAGGATGGAGAGAGAACAACTCTGTAACACCCTTCACAAGGCTTTATCCTTGTCAGAGTCCTTTTGTGAAGAGGGGAAGATTTAAGTTCAGACAGATTACAGAAAGGTGAGTGCTTTAATCAGGGAAGTAGTCATCTCCCTTTCACCAACTGTCTTGTTTAAAGACCTAGCACTAAATGACTTTCTAATAAAAAAAATATATTTAGAAATACCTATTACTCTGTCAGAATTTTAGAGATGAATCCACTCTCTGAACCAAGCCGAAGTAGCTGATGATAAGGTAGAAATAAAGGCAGTTACAGAATTGTCAGAGAATCATATATTGGTATTGGAGGGGGAAAAGCCGTATTATATCAGCTGCTGTGTTTGCTGGTCCGGTGATAACTACTGATGTGTTGTGAACATAAAGTAATTTTGAGGATAGTCCGAATGCTTGGGCAGCAGTTACCAGCAATGAGTTGGTTGGCAAAGCCTGAGCATTCCCTTATGATTCCATGACATCGGTCATGTCCAGTTGGTCCAGTAGAGAGCTATGGTCCATACATACACTGAGTTAAATACTCCCTAACATATGGCATCATAATAGTACAGGTGCCCCGTAATATTTGCCCTGTTGATGTCAGAGACTTTTTCTTGCAGAGATAGAAGGGGTGGGGAGGTGGGTAAAAAACAAACCACGATGAAAAATGAAATACCCTTTATAATGTCTCCCAAAAGCAGCAGAAGGAGGTGCATAAGGTCATTACACATAATCCTAGTACCAGAGTTCACGTGTTCTAGCTTGGAATCCTGGGAGTCACGAAAACTTCAACTAGTGTTTGTTAGACAGACTGGAAAGAACTGGAGTATTTTGGCCTTTCTTCTCTTCCATGTCCCAGATCCCTACTGCTCCATAAGCATTATCTGGCAGACTGGAAATAAATTAGCTCAAAATTAGCCTGTCTTTGTGTTTGAAAAGGGACAAGAATGAAAGGTCAATGGCAATCCTGCAGCAAGGAGTGCACTTAGCAGGGTTTGGGTGTTTTTTGTAGGAGCTAGGAAGAGAGGCGAATCCGGATATTTGCATATCCAGTCCTTGTTACATTCAAAGCTTTCACTCTACTTTATTTTCATAAATTAGAGAAACAAAACCACATTGACTGGACTACCATGTCTCACAGACATTAGTAGTTTTGAGATCACTATAATACTTATTCAGCCACCCTCCAATTTAGGAGTTCTTACAAACAGACAGTTGAAAAGATTTTATCTTATGGTTAGCATGGGTCAAGTGAAGATACTTGCCTATGCATGCTCTTAGGTTGTTCCTCTTCAACACTTCGTGCCAGTATTTATCCACATGCTTTCCTGCCTTCCCATGGTGATTCTCTTAGCACTCAGAGCGAATAGCTGGAGGGAGGCATAAGGAAACAAAGCTGAATTGTTGCTTCTGCCCTAATTTGAGGATGCCCAGTCATCTTGAACTTGTGAGTGGCCTGTTCTCGCTCTGTGTGATGAAAAGTCAAAGTACAAAGGCAGATTTTGGAAATGCAGGCAGGAAGGAGTGAATTGTCTTTCTTCTTTGCATGTTCAGATCTGTGTCAGTGAAACCTGGCAAAGCTAGCTTCAGCCTCTTCTGCTTTGCTTTCATCTGCAGAGGGATCCAAGTTACTCAGAATCCCCTGTGCTAGGACAGTTTTATATCCAGTTGCTTATCATGTGATGCAGTTATATGAAGGAATTATAAAGTTGTTGTCAGCATTTGTACCAGAAGCACTCCCTAAGAAGATAACTCGTGTTTAATTTTGTATTTTAACTCACAGGTTTAAAAGTGACAATTCTAGCAAGATAGTATCACTGAGATGAAACAAAGTTCAAATAAATGATACATAGAGCTTTTAAGTACCACATTTTAAAAAGAGAGCTATAGAAACAAATTCATTCCACTGAACGCTTAAATCCAGCTAGTGTAATGCGAGACTTTAAGTATTATTCATTGACGTTTTGCTCCACAATTGCATTTTATAAAACAGAAATATTTTCAGTTTTTAAATTTAGTTTAATGTCATTTTAGTAGAATTGGCTAATGTCTTGCTTTTATTGTTTTAAACTTTGATGTTTAATGTAGGCTTAGACTGACCATTTTTTTCTTCCCCAAAACATACATATAACACAAAAAAGAAAACACAATGTTATTATTTTCTTTAACACTTAAAGAAAGAAATATCTCTTGGAAAATTCTGATTAATGGGAAGAGAAAATATGAATGCCAGCTGACACTCTGCAGTCAGAGTTGCATAATATCAACTGTTAAACAGGTAAAACAGGTGGTGTTTTTACGTGTGTATGATCTAACAGAACTGTCTCCTCTGTTGCGGCAGCGCTTCATACCTTCCCTTTGCAGCCTTTCCTTCTTTAGCTCTGGCAAATTGCAAACTATGCTCCACTCGGATCTATCCAGACAGGATTTTCAGGGGTCCATTCCTACTTTTATTTTTTGAAAAACTATTACAACCTTCATAGCTTCAATTAACATAATCATCTGAAACTTGTGTGTGTCAGTGTAAGAGTCAGCTAGCTGCAAATCTAACCTGGATATTTTACATCTGTGAAGGAAATTAATGCGTAAAGTGGAGCTTAACTCAGCATTATAAGGCGTACTTTGGAGTTGTATGAGAAGCCAAGGTACCATTTTCTCCATGATCTTCTTGTGTTTTTCTTGTAAATTTTATAGCAGTCATTTTGTTTTCTTAGGTTATTACAGGATCTGCTTAAAAAACCGAAGTTAATGTTTATTTATGAAGTCTAAGTTATGAGCTATTTCATCACAAGTAATGTTATGGAGCAGTTCAGGCAACAAACATCTGAAGATGCTCATTGAAATACATCGTCTATCTCTTCTAGAAGTGGATGTAATACAATATGGTGTCTTTTTGATACATACGTGTCTGTAAAGCTGATAGAATTGATGTTTGTTTTACTGCCAGTAGAAAACATATTAAGTGCGGGGAGTTGTGACACAGGAAGGGGTCAGACCCTTGCTTCATTCAAAGAGGAAGCTGCTTGCTCCTCAGTATTTGTGTTGCAAATTGTTCTGGGCTTTTAAAGGCTCTATTTCACCCTGCCTGACCCTTCTTTTTTTTTTTTCCCTTTCTTTCCCTTTCAAGTAGGATTCTTTTTTTAGTGCAGTTCACGTAAGACGTTTGCACTGGATGAAACAGCGTCATTGTTGACCTAAGCTGGTTTTACTTGTTACGCTTTGCCTTTCTCATTTTTCTGATATGTTTCACTTTAAAGCTCAGCTTCAGCTGAACCACACAGATCAATCCCAATTGTTTTTTTAAAATATTCCATTTAATGGTTAGTTTTAGGAATGTCAGTTTGTTCTTAAATAATTGAACCCTCCAAGTGGAAGCAGAACCATGGTTATAGCACAAGCATGTTACATTGTGCAGGTAATAGCTGACTTCTTTGAGCAGGATGTATACTGATCTTATTTGGGAGAAATGGCTTGGGGATTCCAAGTCTGCAAAGTTTCTGCCAAGAACCTCCATGTAACTTTTCTAAAATTTGAGAGGATAAAGTGTGGTCAATGTAACATTAGCTAATTCTACTTTTTATGCAATTAGAAACTGCAGTTGGATATAATAAGTGTCTCATTCAGATCACCTGAATATATTCCTGGAAATTTTGAAGCATTGTCTATTTTTATTGTTATTAAAAAAAGAAAGTATACCTATTTAAAAGAATTTAAATTCTGCTTTTTTAACTAAGAACAAGAAGTTTCTTTAGATCATCTAGAAATATGCATGAGAAGTCTTGCTGGGTAAAGCTGTAATAATTAATAACTTGTTTAAATTGAAGGATGACAGCTACAGTAACTATAGGAAGCTGTACTGTGGCTTAAAATGTTTGATTTTCATGTAAAAAGGAAGAATGATGAAAGTTCGAGAATCAGTATTATTACAAAATTTAAGATTTTATCATGTGGTGTTTGCACTTATTATCATGTGGAATGGACATGGAGACCTGGGCTTAATATTCTTTAGGTGAATAGAGCATAGACATCTATGTGTAAGAAACTCATTCAGTATTAGCTTTACAAAAGGAAAGTGAAGGGAATTTTTATAAGATTACACTGACATTTAGCAGTTTATTTTAATTATGTTAAAAAAATACTACAGGATGAAAGGCTGAGCAACTTTATTTGTTTTACTGCCCTGTTTCTTTCCCTGCAATACAAGAGTATCTGTTTCAGGTTCCCTGCAAGCGTTCCCTGGTATGCAGTGCCTCCCCCACACTGTGGGACTGAGCTGGCCGAGCAGCGCCTCTCCCCATTAGTCATCACTGCCTTCCCTGATGCTGTGTGCAGGAAAGTAATTCTTTAAAGCAGTTGCTCCTAGTTCATTTTTTTTAAAGATTGTTTCATAATACATCATTGCTGTAGTACCTTCTTGTATAGAGCAAATCTTGGTCACTAAGCACAGGCATTTTTATGTGGAATGAAAAGATACACTGCAAATAAATCACTACTTATTTCCTTTAATCTAGTTTCCAAATTGTTTGACTTTTGCCATTCAAACACAGCTTCCATTCATGTGTTCGGGAGGCTTTTGAAAGCATATGAATGGTAATTTTCCCAGTTTTTCTGGAACTTTATGTAGTTCCAGCAATGTCTGCAGCTGGCTGCCTAATAAAAATGACTTGCATTCCTAGAAACATTGGGTTGTGCTGATGGCTAAAATGACTAAACGGTTTTAAAATGTAACCCATGCTGTTACATTAACATATATTTTGGCTTAGTTGATATTAATCTAAAGTAAATTGTTAACTGCAGTGATGTTTAGTAGTGGTTTTATTAATGCGGATTAGCCATTTACAGAAAAGGTCTCATCTTGTAGCAGTTTGCTTTTTTAGCATTGATTGTAATCCATCTATTCTTACATTATTGAAAGGCTTCCACATGTCTCTTGCTTTAGTGATTTTTCTTTTCCTGATGTATGGAATATTCCTGTAGTGCTGTAAGAAATGCAATAATAATTTTGCTTGTGCTGCGAACGAACATTACTAACAGCTTCACACTTTCACACTGTTTTTTTTCTTTTGATGGGCAGCCTATGTTTTATTTATTCTGTGTTGACTATTTTGATATAGTGAATACATTATAACAAACAAAGTGAAACTTTGTTTTAATGTAGAACTTCATTTTAATGTAGTGAGATTATTTTTCTTAATTCCTTTATTTTTAAAATTATTTTAATGAAAAAAATTAGGTTTAAGTAACTAAGTTGGTTTAAAACTGAGGTTTGAAAAAAAAAATTGAGGTTTAAAACTAAGTTTTACTAAGTAAATAGTACAGCTGTTGTATTTCTAGTTCATATTTTATTTGAAAACTTCAGGGCAAATTAAATATGCAAAATGCTTGTATTTTAAAGTTTAGGATATAGAGAATTTTCATTGTCAGGATTAGATTTTTTTTTTTAATTAACTGTATTAGTCTCTCAAGGAAGGGAGATTATAATATTATAATAGTGTCAAGTCCCAAGTCATGGAGAACTGTTATGACAAATTCCTCATACTCTATATTGCTTCTCCAATAGTCTTTTCTTAGATATGCCGAAGTCACTGATGAAGTAGGTCTGCAGTGTCCAGTAGGCTCAGCAGCTCTAACTTTTTTTAGTGTTTTGTTCTTGAAAATGAAGTGTGCTTTTTCTTGGTGATACACAAAGATAGTGAGTGAAGTTTCTCTCGTTTTTTATCCAGTTCTTTACAGACTCCTGATCAGATTTCTCAAAATATTAGAGTTAGTTACTCATTCTTACTGTATTTGTCACGTCCTCTCTGCTGCCATAGCTGAAGGCAGGTAGGTTAACTAAGACCAGTCAGTGTGGTACAAGTATCAGGTGATTGGTACCAGATTATCACACTTGCCATTGCTTTCCAGAATAACATGGTTTGAAGTAGGACAGTGGTCAGTGATGTTTTGTGAGAATAGACTCTTGAGCCTTGATTGGTAAAGACTGGAAGAAGACAATATGGGTTGGAGAGTCAGCTATGAGAGCAGCCACAGGTCACGAGGTGCAGCGGTGCTCTTTTACAGCAAGGACTGATAACCGAGTGATAATAATGGTCCTTGTAAAATAAGCAAGAACCTGTTTCAACAGCAGCAAAACCTTCAGTAGCTTTAACACATTAAACATTATCATCTCTCTGGGATGTTTTCTCTGTTGGTGACATCAGTGCCTTTTCTACAGCTCTGTTGACTAGCACTGTGGCAGGGTGTCCCAAACGGATCTGAAGGCATGCTGCTGCAGGGGGCAGAGCATGCTCTTCGCACCTCACCCTTTCTACCCAGTCCAGGGATCTTCTTCCCCGCTGTTCATCTCACCCTGTAGTGACACTATTCAACTTATTATCCAATAATAGGAGAAAGCTATTCACTATTTGTTTGTGGTTTAGTGACTTTTTACCCTTTCTTTGATTAGTTTCCTGCTGGTTTAGCAAGCTAAGCTCATCCATCAGGGCAGCAGGTGAATGCCCGAGACAGTGCAAGGCAAAAGCAGGGAGAATACATGGTTCAGAGTAGCACTTGCACAGGGAACAGCAGCCACAATTAATTATTAATTCAGCTCTGCCTGTCTTCTCTAAACTACACTCTTAAACGCATCTTTTGAAAAGGACACCTGACCTTGAAGATGAAAGATTTACCATTTGAATTTATCTTAAAGTGGTCTTTTTCTGGGCTGTGCCTGTTCAGATTTGAGGTTGGTTTTTTTTTTAAGTTGGTAACTACAGACTGTTGACATAACTATATTGATATATTGGCAAGCATATCCTCAGCTGCGTCAAAAGCAATGTGGGCATCGGGTTGAGGAAGGTGATTCTCCCCATCTACTCTGCTCTCAGAAGACCCCACTTGGAGTACTGCATCTAGATCTGAGGCCCTCAATATAATGCAGACATGGACCTGTTGGGGCAAATCCAGAGGAGGGCCACAAAGAATGATCAGAAGGCTGAGGCACCTCTGCTGTGTAGACAGACTGAGAAAGCTGGGGTTGTTCAGCCTGGAGAAGAGAAGGTTCTGGCAACACCTTGGAGCATCTTCCAGTACTAGGGGGGTCTACAGGAAAGCTGGAGAGAGACTTTTTACAAGATCATGTAGTGACAGAACTGGGGGGAATGGCTTCAGACTGAAAGAGGGCAGGTTAAGATTAGCTATTAGAAGAAATTCTTTACTGTAAGACACTGGCACAGGTTGTCCAGAGAAGCTGTGGCTGCCCCGTTCCTGGAAATGTTCAAGGCCAGGTTGGATGGGGCTTTGAGCAACCTTATCTAGTGAAAGGTGTCACTGCCCCCTATGGAAGGGGGGTTGGAACTGGATGACTTTAAGGGCATCTCCATGCCCTTCCAACCCAAACCATTCTGTGATTCTATGATCTAAGAATTGGTGGCAACATGATTTTTTTTTTGCCCAAAAGGGCTCTTCTCTAACAGAAATTCACAGCCCTAAAGAGGGATGTAGGTTTTAATGTGTGAAGTAAGCCTGTTAAAATTACCAAAAGACATAGAAAGACAACTCTAAAGCTTCACACGTTCTGACTGATTAGGATTGAAGTAAAAATTGTAAATTACGGAAAATGAGATTTAAGTGGGGAAAAAGTGGTGAGGACTGCTGGACTGCGTGTCCAGAATATTGCCTTCTGCAGCACTGAATTCAGGAGAGAAGGAGAACAGATTGAATACAAGTTTCTGCAAAAACTTTGTGAACTTTACAGATTGCTTACGGATTGCTTTTTTGTATGTTATCTGAGCAAATGTATTTAATGAGACTGCACAGATGTTACAGTTTTTCAAAGGCTGGGGATCAGAACAAAAGAAGTAAGGAAATGTTTATGTTTAAAACTTTTCAAAAATATATTTTAATTTTAGAAGTATTATTTTATAATATCCATTATATAGAAAAAAGAATTCTCTAAGTCTGAAGTGATACGTGTGGTCATAGAGTAAATGATGGGCAAAAGCTGCAGTGTTTGATTCAGGAATTAAAAATGTAGCAATAAAACCTGTATTTCTTCAACGCATGGAGACGATTTTAAAATGTGTTTTCTGCATGTACTTTTGTATGTTCAGATAAATCCACTCTGGACTATTTTTGAGGTACATGTCAGCAAGCAATTAAATACTGGTTTGACGGTTTCAATCAACTTCTGTGCAACTTGCAGCACATTCTTGCAGTACTGTCAAAACATGCATACCCACAGGACATGAAAATTATGTGAATTTAATTTAAATCTAAATCACTGATTCTGATGTGAGACTAATTGAAATAAACCCTTTATTATCAGTTGAATTAAATCAGTAAGAGATACCAACTAGTACCTGTCATTGTGGAATTTCACAGCTAAGAAATACAATGTTGGGGTGCTTGTGAAGGTGTATGCAGCATTGCACACATCAAGCAACAGATTTGCTCTTGTTTGCTATAAGTAGTTAAAGGATACATCTGAGGCCATGTTAACACCTTAAGGAATCAACATGTGTATGAAGACAAAAGTAATAAACTTCAGAAACCACTTCAATGTACAGCAGCATTGCTCCTATAAGAAATACTCTTTTTGCATAATTTACTTGTGAATTCATTAAGTCTTTGTGTATCATTTAGCATTATTAAATTATTAAATATTACAGTCAATTCTATTAGTAGATATTATTTTAAAATACTCAAAAACTTTTAGAGCCATAGAGCAGTGGAAAAAGTTGTATGACGGAAGTACTAATAGATCTGTTGTCTCCATGAGCTGACTTGAAGAATTGCAGGTTTAAGTGTAGGAGGAGGGATGTATGTTCCTTGCTGGGTTAGTTTCACTCGTTATCCTAGAAGTACCTAAGCACGATGTGTACCTAAGCGAAGTACCTGAGCCACCTGCAGTGGTACTGCTGAACCCATGGCACTGGTGAGGTGCCCAAGTGTTTGAAATCATCATTTATAAGCAATTGAAAACAAAGACTGGGTTTTACATGGTTGTACAATATTAACTCTAGCTATTTTGGAAAGACTGTGGGATCACTTCTTGGTACTTCAACTCACCTAGATAGTTTAGGTTAGAAGGTTTGCAGCAGGAAAGCTGTGTCCAACTCAAAGTGGAAACAGAACTTTGTTCTTAATTTTGTTGTTATGATAGTCCAACTTTAATAAGACAAACTGATCTTACCCCTAGGGGCCCTGACCAAGAAACAAGAAATCCTGTGCTAGACTTTAAATAAACACTTTCTGAAAAGATGATGCTTTCCTAAGAAAGCAGAGGGTGGGTTGTCTTTTCTTATGCTGTTAGAAGTTGGTTTTAAAATGTGATTTGCTTACATTTTGACACCTAAATGGACAACACCTTCTTGGCCTGGATAGAGAATGAAAAGGGAGAGAACCCTGTTTGTCATAAATCTTTGTATGAGTAGGATGGAGCAAACTTCATGCAAGGACTGACTGAAATCAAGTGAAAGGGACTGGAGTAGCTGTTTGTTGCCTCAAATATGGACAAATTCTGATACATGGAGAGGATAAGCAGGAAAAAAAGGGACTATATCAGGGTATGGATATATCTCAGTTCTTCTAGGATTTCCCAAAAATAATAGTCTAACTTATGGATTTAGGAGTGGATTGTGCAGGACTAAGGCACTCCTCAAGTAAACCAGCGTTCCTAATTTTTCCAAGAGATTAAATATGAATCCAGAATCCCATGGGGTTTCTGGAGGAGCTGCGGTGAAAAGTTGGGATTGCTGAGGCATTAGTCTCATCTGTAGAGTAATGTAAGCATAACTGAGTGTCTGTCAAGCACCACTTGGTAGTCAGAGCTTCCTCAGTACAACAGTTTGATTTGTTTATGAAGGTCTGTAATGCTTCAAGAGTAAAAGGATTTTCTTATAGGCCACAAGCACAGCTTTGTAGACTGTGTTTCTGAAAGTGGATCAGATGCTTGATCTGTTGGAGGAGTTGAGTCAGGATACTTGGAATTCATAGAAATCTGAGTCCTCTCTCTTCTTTTCTGCTGAATGTGGTTTAGGTAAGACATCTGCAGAAATGATCAGCTAGAGCTTCAGAGATTCCTCTGAAATAATCTCCACAAGCAAAATCAGTACAATTTTGGCTGTCCCAAGCACTCTGATTTGCATTTCTCTAACACCCCTCTTCTGTCCTTTGCTGCTGAAATATCCATGGTACTGAAACATAAGAAACCTGATTTGGGGTTCAGAGTGAGATTAATGTACAGATACAGAAAAAGCTGAAACACTTCATACAGCTGCCACTCAAATATACATGCTGGTGTTTTATTGGGTTAAAGTTTTTTGCCTGAAGTCTCTTCTGGTTTTGCTGGTGCTGAATTGCTGAAGCTGTAGCTTTGTTTCTAGGTGGGGAAAAAACTCTGCATGTTGACCTACCTAGCAGTACAAGGAAATAAAATTAATTTTAGCACTATTTTAGGCCCGCGCAGCTTTAGCAAGAAACATATATACTCCCAACAGATTGGACTCTCGTTTCTGCATTTTAAAGTTTTAGTCCCAAAACACATTCCAGACGAGGTGGTCTCTGCATGCTGGGTACTAAGAAATGTTGCTGGGTTCAAGTAGCTTAAATGTGCAGGCTGCCTGATAATGCCAGTGTCCATCAGGAAAGCACTTAATATTTAAATTTGGGGCCTCCTGTTGAAAATTCTATGGAAGTATTCTGATGCACAGCATAAAAGAGTCTCCATAAAGTGCTGCTTGCATATCACTTTTTTTTCCAATAGAGACGAACCCAATTTTGTCAGTCCAAAACTTACTACAGAGATTAGATGTTTTCTTTTCAACATAGGCTTAAAAACACCCTGATATCCTAACTTCATGCTGACATCAGGCAAGTTAATGTCTGTATCTAGGCCTTGGTAAGTAGGCAGTCTCATTAATGTTTTTTTATGTATTATTACTATAACCAGAAATACCTTTATGGCCTGAAAACATCAGGTTACAAAAGAATCGTTCTTAGCTACTCCTTATTTCATAGCCACTTAATTAAAGCTTGCAAGATGAGCAAAGAAAGTGATCCTTTACCAAAAAAAATCCTTTCCCCTATATCACCTACAATGAATAGTTCTTTTAACTATTGACTAGTTTTATTCTTAGCCTTTTTGCTAGTTTGCTTTCTGTTAGTATCATATTATATAAAGAAAACCATTTACAGAAGTTAGTCTATAAGGTAAATGTCTGTGGTCTTCAGCTCAACGGTAGAAGGCCTTTCCTGTTTAAATAAGTGTCTTGATATTGTTGATAAATTTCCCTTTTCAGATTGAAAACTGAAGTATTGGTTATCACTTCCTGAAACATTTGGTTTAGGTGATTTATTGATGGATAGCTTGAGATGCCAAATATTAAAGTACAGAAAACTGTCAACATCCTGATTGTGCCTTAAATGAAAGCTAACATCAGCCTTGGTTTTCAGATGAATTTTTATTTTCAGATAGTGAAAGCATCACTTTGAATTTACTTCTGCTAGATTGTTTGCATAGTTACTATGCATATTCCCTTCCCCCCCCCAAATTCTGATGTGTTGTTTCATTTCTTTGTAGCAGTTAACCCTTCCTTAATGTTACCGTGTTATATTTTAAATATTCATGATCACTCAATGCTTTACTGGCCGTTCAAGACCTGTGATATGACCTTTATCACATGCTGATGTGAGGCAGCAATCACCATTCACTTTGCAGCAGCCTTGCAGCCCTGTGGATCCCCAGGATTATATGTTACAACGTGCTTTGACAGCTGCTCCACAGGGCATGAATCTGAGATATACAAATAGGTATTAGCAGTGTGTAATGTCCTCACCATAAAGTGATGGAGTTATACAACACAACCAGTAGTTTCTTTCAGCCTTTTATTTCTCAGCTTAGCTGGTGCTTTTTACAAGCATACATTTTTGCTGGGGTTTTTTTTCCCAGTCAGTTTTAAACTTTTTACCTATTTGTCTTATTTATTTGCATGTCGATATTACTTGCCTATTATTTTTATACCTATTATTGTTTCTCTTCTGCTTATTTATACTTCCATATTTTATTGTGTCTCACTATTCCTTGGCTTCAGTGGTTGCCTCTTCTGTGAGGCATTTATACCTCCAGTGAATGATTTCCTACACAGAAATCCCAGAAGCATTCAGGACTATTTTATTTAGGTAGACTTATGCCTCAAACATATGGTGTTTTATTTTTTACTTCACCTCCCATGTTCAAGTTAAATTAAAAACAAAACAAACAAGCAAAGCCACAAACCAACTGGTTATGCACCTTCAGAGATCTGTTGACAAAATTTCTGGGCTCCATTTTTGGGTCCCAGTGAGTCAGGATGTCTTGAATCCAGTTCTCTCTTCTGTCCGCTGCCAGAAGGACCCACACTGCCCTCTGAAGAGCTTACTTACTGTAACGAATCCTTGAGAGTTCTGGTTGTGTTTTCACACTCCTGGTCTTCTTTGAAGGCCTCAGGCAGAAGATTGTGTGATTAAGATAGAAACTTTAATAAATTGGGGCCATTCCTACTGATGCTCCGCTGGGATCCCTGCATAGTCAGGAGGGTGTGCAGCCAGGGAATGCAGCACTCAAGAGGACATCTTCCAGCTTAATTTCCTGAGGAACACCACTTCATGTATGTGTTCAAATATATGGAATTGAATCCTAAAACATTGTAAAATAACTTGCAGTGTGAGCTTGCATTTGTTGGTGTGTTTCTTGTTGGACACAGCTGTGAGAATAAATTTGCATTTAAACTGAGGTCCCATGCTGGTCTGCTGCAGATTGCTGGGTTTGGCTGGGTTTAGTGGACAATCCAACAACTACTTGGCTGCAAGAGGAGTTGCATGTATGTGAGAAGAGCTGAGTGGCTGCTCTTTTAAATATAGTTGAAACAAATTACTTGTAATGGTATCAGGTAAACATTAAACATACTGTCATTCCAAATCTTGAGAGTTATGCCAATGGAAGTATTTCTGGTTAACGTGGAACCCACCATTTCCAGCAGCAGTCAGCTGGCTGAGGGTTTGGCACGGGGATGCTTTAACACGTAGAGCTGTGCCATAGCAAAGCTCAGCTCGTTGACTGAACTTTTTATTTTGGGTGGTGACACCATAGCTCTGATATCTGCATACTTGTGAGTATGGAGTTCTTGTAAGAAGAAAAATAGGTGATAAAGACCTTTGTGTTTATCCAGCAGCAGACTGTAAAAGGATCTTAATCCTGAGTCCGCTTGTACTCCACTGTGTAAAAATCAAAGTTAATCAGAACCTCAGAAGCTTAATTTTTTGTTACCAGTTACCGTCAATTATTGTGTGGAGTTCAAAACGTGAATTTGGAGTTCACGTGGACAGCGTGTGTATCCTTGGCGGCAGCGACTGAAGCTGTGGCAGTGCTGGTCGAAGGACTGGCTCACCCTAAGCCTTCCAAAACTAAATTAGAATTTTGACAAGTTTTCAGGAGAAAAACCGTGTGATAAGTGAAACGAGTTTTGCATTTAACTCTGCTGATCCTGAGCTTTTCGCTGTTGGGGCTTTTCCTGCTCGTCGCGTGAATAGGGACGGTACGGAGCAGAAAGACGGATGTCGGGAGCGGGCGGCGGTGGCGGGTCCGGGAGGGGGAGCTCCGGGCCCGCTGCTCTCCCCATCCCGGCCCTCTGCTCGCTTCCTCCCGGGCCGCCGCTCCCGGCAGCCTCCCGGCCGCTGACGGCGCCTGCGGCCCGGCGGCCCCCGCCGAAGGACGGCCCGGAGCCCCGCAGGCGAAGCTGTCAGCGTGCCAGGGGAAGGTGCTGCTGGTGGGTTTTGCAGCGCGGGGCTGAATGTGAGTCAGGGTCGCTGCAGATCCTGCCTTACTTTGTTGCTACTGTGATCGAGCGGCATAAGAAACCTGGTGTAGGAGCCGCAAGAGGTTGTAGGACACAGCTGTTGCTGGAGAAAAACATCCCCAGCCTCACATACCTGCGCGGTGCGGAGGGAGGTGACACGTGTTTAAGGGCTGTCGGCAACACCTACGGTGTCCGAAGTAGCTAAGGCGTTCCAGGGTGCAAGGATGCCATCCAACTCCCGCCCCGCTCCGGGAGGGTGCTCCTGGGCTGAGCCTTGTGCAGGAAGCCTGAGAGCAGCCCTGGCCTGCGTGACTGATTGTGGCAATGCTTCTTGTGGACCGAAGACCTTTAAAAACTGGCCTAATGGTTCACAGTAATGTAAGTGAGCAAATCAGGTATAGATATATGAAGGTGGGGAGAGAGTAGCAGTTTAGCAAAGAAGGACAAAATAGATTTAATTATGACTATTTTAGACTCAGAACAGGAAGTGCCAATACTGAAACTTCATGCATAACCAGAACTTTGACCCTTGGTTATCTGTACTGTGATTATTTTTACTTCTTTTCCCAACTATATCAGCATGCTGTTGTGCAGATATGATAGTTCGTGTTGCTTACAGTCTTGGAATTTAATATAGTCTGTGATTTTTATTTTTGTCTGCACAAATCTACACCAATTATTGCAAAGATTTTTAGCTTGAGAGCAGACACTAAGCTCTATTTGCAGCAGTCTCAGAAAGGTTAAAGAAAAATGGATGCAGGTAACTAGAAACTTAGCAAGACCCATATTTTCAAGAAGTCACCTTGATTTCTCCCTTAAGTATATGGTGTGTTTTTATGTTCTGTGTTTTGTTTTGCCATTTTTTTTGTATATTTCACATGTGACAATGTGGTTTAAAAAATAATGCAAACTATGTCTGATTACATTCGTAATAGGTAGTGTTTTAGAAATATGTAATTCACAGGGTTTTTTTTAAATTTGATTAATAACATGACAGTGGTACCAAAGTAGTTTAAACAAAATGTGCCACTATAGTGGGAAACTGCTGACTTTTGAATTGGCAGCTGTCAACTTTTTTATGCTCTCTTTTTATGTATTCCATAGAGCTTTTAAAATAAAGAACAAGGCAGTTGCTGAGTGTTTGCTTTTGGAAGCCTCAATATGACACTAGATGTCTAGGCTTAATTTAAAAGGAAGTGACTACTTTCATGATACTGAATTATTCTTTAAATATATCTGATTTCTCTCAGTGCAGAGTTCTTGGAAAGAGAGGGATTACCTGCAAGCTTTAAGGCTAAATAGTATCAGGTTTAATGTCGGCATTACCACTTTACCTCTGCTATGCTGTGGTATGAATTACAGCTGGATTACTTGCTGTGTGCATGGATTACAGCCTCCCTCTATTTGTTCTAATGAACTTAAAAGGAGAAAAATGTAAAATTCTGTATCTCTGTTACATTTTTCTAAATGGTTATAAATCTAAGTGACACTAGAAAACTTCATTAGCATTTTCAGAAAAAAAAAACCTACTTGTTTACTTGAAACCAGTGTTATCTGATAGAGGTGTCTGTCTAAATCTGTGAAATACTTGGCTGTTAAAAGAGCTCTGATTTCTGTAAAGCGAGAAATGTCCCGAGGTATCTAACCAGTGTTGCTTTATATTTAATTAAAATAGAAAACCAGCATAGAATGATTTTTTTAAAACTCACTGTGTACCAGATTTTGGCAGGTAATTATAAAGAGGAAGACAGAAGCCATACAAAATAATACAAAAGTAGTCCATGTAACTCTGGTGTTTAATAATTTTACAGTTAGCCAGGAAGGGGTAGGGGAACATGTAATAATTGTAACTCATAAATTGGCATAAAGTTACTAACAAGAGAGAGGTCCCTGATACAGGATGAATCAAGATTGCTTGTGAAAGAGGGCTCAGCAGGCCTATTTCAATATACTGCATCTATGAGGCCACATGTGGAGACAACAATACCTACTGTACTTGCAGGGCGAGAGCAGTCTATTCTAGGAAGCAATTGCTGAAAGATTCAAGGTTATGTTATACAATGTACCCGGTCTCCATCCGTACACTGTAATTCAGCCATGGATTAATACCAGATTGAAGTCAAAGGTGTGCCAGGAATGTTTTGAAAGGGAAGCAGAGCAGAAAAAGAAATTGCATCTCTTTTTGATTTGTGGTACGACTGCAGCTGTAACATGCGATGCCCTGTGCCAGCTGCCACACTTTGTTCTGGGGCCTTCGGGCCATAAAAGTTCACTGTCCTGTTTAAGTGCCACCTCTGATGTTCTCTGAAAGTGTTTCATAGTCTGTTGCTAATCAAGTTCTTGGCTAGAATTGGTATCTTGGAGTGGGAGGAGCAATAAGGGAGCAGAAAGTTTATGTAAGTGTGGTTCGCATGTATGTGCTTGACAGATACGCAGGTGATTAGCTGGAAGTTACAGGCTGAAATTTACGGTGGCAGTAGCCCCTGATACTTTGGTATCTTTCTGATACTTTGAGCAGGGCAGGGAGTTTTTTCAGTGAGTGAGTGAGTTAGTGCAGTGGTTTTATTGTTATGGTCTTCTCTGTTTTGATGGGGCTAAGAGGCAGAGGGGAGTGTTGACCTAATCTTGTTACAGTAAACAAGTGGTAAAGACTTTTAAACCTTCTGTTGATGTGATTGTTGAATGTTTAACAGTCTTTTGTTCCCAGTTGTTTACAGTAATTGAGTCTTTTCCCTTCTAGTGCTTGTGCTGCTGTCCTCATTAGTGTGTATTCCAAGGTAAATATTGTACAGTAGAAGATCTGTTCTCTGGTTGTGTTTGCTGAATGTTACACCTTTCAAAATATGTTAGTCCCTAATACTGAGAATAGACTTCATGTCCTTAGGTAAAACAGCAAAGACTGACAGAAGACCTTTTGTAACTGCCACTACTATCACCTTTTAGGCAGCAGGCATTTAGGAATCTGAAATGTAAGGAGAAATAAGAGCAAGTAAAACTTCCAGAGTTCTCTAATAAGTAATATCTATTATAGTGAATTTGCTTTTGAAGTGGTTTTTTCCTTTAATTACTTTTTTTTTCAGACCTTAAGCAACTTGGAAAGTCAAGGCATTTAGGACTAGGGAGCAGGAAAGGAGGGGAGTAATAAGGTCATAGATTTAGGACCTGCAGATTTCCTCAAGTGTTACAATGATCCTCTGGTGGGATAGATAACCATCTTCCTCTATCTCATCCTGCACTCCATGACCCTCCATTTCTAGCTATCATTTGAAACTACTTGAGCTGTTCAGTGTAAATAAACCCTTTTCTCTCAGTATTTAGATACAGTAGACAAATCCCAGGGATGGTAGCTCAGGCATGGTTAGTTTTGGTTCACTTGTTAGCCATTGCTGGTTAAATCTGCTGTACTGTCTAGCTAACAATTGGCCGACTCAGCAAAAAGCTTTAGAAAAGACTTGCTCTGTGATCCATTTGCCAAATACAGAGTTTAGTTCCTCCTCTGTAATCAAGCTGGAGTCAGTTGATTATAGCTGAGATTTATCATGCCAGTCCCTGCCTCTTTGGTCAAGTGACTCCCATTGCTGGAAAAAAATAAATTAAATCTCAAAATTCCTCCAATTTAGAAGTATCTCTTGTTATCTCTAGATAGTAGGATTTCTTTCAACTATAGAACATGAATTTGATGAGAAGGGACAACTTCCAGAAGATCATAGCCTCTTCTGGAGTTTGCTGTCTCCTGACAGATGGAGAAAGGTTTCAGTCCTTGAGCAAGAACACAGATAGTCTGATTCAGAAGAAGCAATTGGTAGGTAAGAAATGTAATGTTGGATTTTTTTCCATTTTCTTCCTTTTTTTTTAATCTACCTTTGTATTTCACTGTGAATTACACTTTTGGCATTGTGACCAGGAAAACAGCTTCAAGCTGGGTTAGTATTGCTGTGGCCGTGTTTTTCTTGAAGTTAGAAAAGTACTTGTTTTAATTTTTCTCTGATTTAGAATATCTGGTTTAAATGACTTAACTTTAAATTGTAATCTCAAGTGATCTCACGGCTCAGTCCCTCTGCATGGAGGCCACCCCAGGTGTATTTGTGGTGCCTGCTGTTTGCCATGCTGGCTGGTGCCTGGCTCCTGCCTTGTCACAAGTATCTGGTGCTTGTCTGCACCCAGCTCCCTGGCAGAGGCCGCAGCCCTGACACAGAATGCAGGAATGCACAGAGCCAGCTCGGGCTTGACGCTGTGCCTGAGTTAATAAAATTTCTTGGGACCCAGAGTGTGGGGGTAACACTGCCAAGTGGTGGCTTCGTCTGAAGTCTTTGCCATTTTCCCCAGTGCTCTTGCCTTTGGAAATGCTATACAGAAACAACTGAAGTGGCTCATTTAGATTGAAAAAGGGACTTCAGCCTTATGCTGAAAAAAGGGTGCTGCATAATTTTTGAACCCACAATGTCCCTGGAAGTGTAGGAACATTTGCACCAAGCTGCACCTCTGCTAATGAGCCCAGCTGGAGCTGATTTGTTTCTGCATCTCTGGTACAGATAATCTGACCATGGATAATTGAGTGTTGACTCTATAAATAACCCACTTTGAAATCCTTGTCTTAAAATTGTTTTCTCTTCTTCCTGTTTGCTTCCAAGCTTACTCTCTGTAGTAATTTCTTGGCTGACCAAGGGTTACTCTCATCTCTTGACAAACATATGTCCTATTCATTCTTCCCACCTGAAGTGTTACACCAAGCATGGATGAAACCAGGTTCTAGCACTATAAAAAGCCAGCTAAGTCCTGGTAGGAAATAATCATCCTAATGTTTTACCTATGCTCCAATTGACTCTTGTGGTTTTAACTAAAAATTGCTGACACACATGAAACATTTGATACCTTGGAAAGATACTTATTGCATGCTTCTTCTCAGAGAAATCCTGTTGCATTTATAATAGTTAAATGTCTTCAGGTAAAACTGGTTCATTTGTATGGACTTGCTTCAAGTTGGACTTCTAATCATCTTGGTTTGTTTGCTTACTGTCCATATTAAAACTCACAAGAATTGTTCTGAGCTATGCCTTATTTTAATGAGATTTTTTTTCCCCAATGAGCTTATAGAAGTAATTATAGAAAGTAATCAGAATGCTTCATAGGAAAAATATCCTGTATCTTCAGCTGGTCAGCACCTACCCTTTTTTTTTTTACCAAAAGTTTTTCTAAAATACGGTATATGTATGCTTCTGAGAAGATGCATGGAAAGTTGGAACCACCCACACTGGATGACAGGTTGTTCAAGGCACTGGAAGTGGGAGAAGGGAAAGCAGAATTGCACAGCTGTGCTGTCACAGCAGTTCATGCACTTTGGTAGGTAGTTGTACTGGAAATCATCTGTCTCTTTTACCTGTGCCATTCCTGCCACATTAATCTATAACAGAGACAACATCAGTGGGTGGATAAACTTGGAATGCTTTAATGTAAGATCTGCATTCTAATGGCTGTGGCCTTGGAAAATACCTTTCTTCACACAGCATCTGAAACACTGACCATGCCTCAACAAACTTGGGAAGTCTCAACTTGAAAAAACTGCACAAGTGCCTATCTGAGAAAAAATCTTTTATATATATATATATATATATATATATATGTATGTATGTATAGGTATAGCAGACATTTAATATTGTAGACGTAAAAAACTCCCATTCCATGCAATGATGGGAAATTTGTTAAATTATGAATGGAGAAATAGTTCATCCAAAAGAAGTAATTTGTAGTATGAAAAGTTCATTGCAGTGATAAACGGTCAAGAGGTGCATGCAGAGACAGAATATGAAGCAGTTGTCCCTTGGACTCTCAGAGGTTGATCTGCATTTATTTCATTCATGTGCAGTTAGGTCTGAGTTTCTTTAGTTTGCACAATTAGAAGTCAAAAATGATGCAAGTTAAAGTGAAAACCAACTTTAGAACTAAAAAGCTGTATGCAAATATAGATCTAAAGAGTATTTTAAAGGGAGAGGAACAGATTAAAAATGCCCTACAAACTCACCTTTGTATTTGGGTATATTTGGGTTGTCTCTTGGGTTTTTTTCTGTAGAAGGTTAACAGTTTGGTTTCTTGTTTGTAGGAGCTATTGTATGTAATGAGGGAAACATGAACAAGTGACCTCTTCAGGAATTATTTTGCACATTCACTTTGGAGGCTGTGTATTAAGGGGTTATCACTTGTGGTTATTCATGCAGCATTCTAAATAATAGATTTTCTTACCTCTGGCAGATAACATGCCTGAAAGATGAGTGAATGATTTATCTAAAATGTCTGGAATGAGGAAATACTCTGAACTGACAATTATGCTGATTTTGTAAAGCAAATTGAAACTTAAATGTAAGCTCATTCAGTTTCCAAAACAAAACAGTGTCCTTAGTTGGGCAGATCTGTATGGTTACCTGGATTTTGAAAAGATGTCAGAATATTCCAAGGGAATAAATTTGATGCCTGGGAATACCCATGAGGAGTGGCAAACACAGAAAAGCAACTTAAAAAAATCATATATAGATTTTAGTTTGGATTTCCTAAAATAATTATTGTAATAATGCTACTAGTAGTAAAAATAATAATAGCAATAAACCTTATGTGATTATTATCTATTTTGTCTGAGAATTTTTAGCTCTTTGCTAATTTGGTTCAAAAATCCAAAGTTTCAGCAGTCTTGTGAAAATCAGCAAGATTTTGATTTTCTTGTGAAAATCAGCAAGATGTGAGGAGACACTTTAATAATGTGGCCCAGAGAAGAGTATTCCATGTGGCAGTAGCACATTTGCAGCTTGTACTGACAGCTGGCACATGTCTACCTGCAGACCAAACAGAGCTTATCCTGTCTCTTTGGGGAGAGGGACAAAGGACTGTGGATACAGGATGAAACAATGAGGGTGCCGGGAGACAAAGAAGCTCAGGATAACAGAAATGGAACAATTTAGCATTCAAACCTGCATATTTTTAGAAAAAAAATTCCATTATTTCTGTACTTAGAAAACAGCTTGTTAAGAAATACATTGATTCACCAGGTGCTGGTTTTGGATCCCAAGTAACAGAAAAAGCCGGAAGGTTTAAACAACAGATTATATGCAAGTCCTGCAAAGCTATTATTCTGGGCTGTACTGTTTCTCTACAAGTTATTTGTAAAGAATGAGAAAATGAGATAGTGATATGTGATCTTGATATTGAATAAAATCTGATGTCCTGTTTTGCACAAAGCTGGATTAAGAACATGTCACCTAAAAAGGATAGCCTGTTTTCTTGGAGTCATAGTACAGCATTGTTTTTTTCCAAATCACCTCAGTAGTCCCATCTCACACTTCGATGTCTTATCTTCTCTTATCTGTAAAAAGAAATGCCATTATATATTTTTGGGTTAAGTAAAGCATTAAAGAAGTATCACTTTTCTGGTTTATGATAGATGAGGGGGAACAATTAGTTCTTAAAACAATAACGTACATAAATTACTTTTTTTTTTGTTATTGTTACGTAAATATAATTAGAGCTGGAAATAGAGATACAGTAAAATATTTTACCTGATAAGTATAAGTAAATAAATAAAAATATGTGTCATTAAATGACCTTGAATGTGAAAGATCTGCTTGAGGAAACTTGTCTGTTACATGGTACAAAGCATGAGAGGATGACAATACTAAGTTTTCCTCTTTTTTGCAACAATCTGGAGTGTAATTATTTCAGTCAGGTGTTTGAATAAATGAATAGGTGAGTTGTTTGTAAATTTGTACAGTTAGCCAAATAAAAGATTTCACATATAAAATCACCCACAAAATTCTGATTTGTTGGCAGTATTTACCTTTGAGAGTACCGTGGCTTGATTGCTAGAAATATTTTAGAATTTCACCTGATGTGTCTGACCTAAGTTTAGGGCTGATAATACATTTCCGTCCTCTGAGTACAAAAATGATGGGAATGCGGGTCAGGGGTAGTAAGATCCTGGTGCAAAAGGATGGTGAGGGTTGTCCTTGTGGTGTAAGCACTGGACATAAGGTTTGAGGTGCTATTTAGCTCAAACTCTCATTTCGTGTTGGACTTACCTGAGCATCGCCTCCAGCAGAACATGAAATTTCTGTGCATAAGCTTTCCTTGCTTTTCTTTGGTAGGCTGTCACTCAAAAAAGTGTGTAGCCAGGATTCGCTTGCTCTGTTATTTCTTTTTTGCCTGGGGATTTTTGGCCTTGCTGAGCTGAAAAATATGTATGACTTGGAGTTGAAAATTGTCACTTTTTCTGCAGTAGCAGTGTGTCAGGTGGCAAATGCTGGTTACACGTGTGGAATTGTGTCATTACAGGAGTGATAAATTCCTACTTAAGTCTTTGATTCCTTTTTAAATCAAGTATAATACCCTAAATCATTAATATCCCCTTTTATAGCTGCAGAAACAGGCCTTGGCACTACAGTTAAATCCAGGTCTTCCTGCTCAATGATGTGAAGACTGACATTGTCACCAGGGCAGGGTATTCACACTTTTATTGTTTTCCTGTCTCTCTGATACTTCAGTGATACCTTGGAGCTTCATACCTATATCTCAGAATCCTTGTAAAAGAAGCAGACAAGTACCCAGAAGCTTCAGTTTACATTTAGGATAATTAATTGCACTATTTGAAGCATTTTTTGACATGGTGGAGTTCCATTTGACCCTTCTTTCTTTTCATGCTTTTTACTCAAGAGGAATGAAAGTGTTCTGGGAAATGCTTGTGTGTGGCTCTTTATGGAATTTTGCCATTTTTAAGATATTTGGCCACGTAAGTGTAAAATAGTGATATTCTAGAGATTATTTCTCATGTCTTTTATAATTACCTTGACAAATGCCAGGTTATCCCCTGAAATACAAAAATTTCCATGAAAACATCAAGTTCATCCTACTGTGTTATATACACACACTCTCCTCCTTTCCTGGGTCAAGGGAGTAAAAATTCAGTGTCTTCCTCTAAATATACACTTGTGGGGTTTGCTGCTTTTAATTTTGCACTTTGGTTCATTTCTGCAGTTACTTGAGTTGTATCAACAATTATTAAAAAAAAAAAAAAAAAAAAAAAAAAAAAAAAAAAAAAAAACAACCCTGCAGCCGTTTTCAGCTCATGTTGTTCTTGGCACGGGTTCAGCTCTGGTGTCCAACTGGTAGGACCGAAACTTGGTGCTTAACAAGTGCCTGTAGTCAAAACAGTTGGTGTGTGCGAGCACTGATCTGGTATTTGCTGCGGCAGGTCATCTGCCGGATTTTTCCCCGTGTGCAGAATACCTAATCACGTTGCTGTGTTTCTCTGACGGCATCTGTGGCAATGTGAATCGCTTCACGTTCCAAAAGTACATGTTTACAGTCGTCGTAGAATCAGATTAAGTTGGCAGCCTGCTCCTCTCTGTAAGTGGCTCAGTTTACATTTCTTCTTCTAGGAGGATGTTTTGCATAATTTTGCTGATCCTACTCACTTGTAGACTTTGTGAAATGGAGAATCGTTTTAGTGGGTTTCTGTCAGAAAGCGAAGCTTGTGTTTATTGTAAATAAACACGAGCAGAACGGTGGTTATTTTAGCACTTGATAATTTCCCAATTATGTCATTTGACCTGGAATGAAGCTTGTGATTGTTGAGCAGTGTTTTGTGCAGCGGATCAGTCCGGGGGTTGGAGCTGGCAGTTTATTTCCTTTGTCAGTTTACAAGAAGTATCAAAATGAAACCGACTGTGCTGTTTCCTTTCCAGTGCGCAGTGCAAGAAGGGTGGGACAGTTTGCGGATATTACTTCCAAACTTTTTCAGCTGGACTTGGAATAGTGTTTTGTCAAAAAAGCTGGTAATGTTATCCTTCAATCTAGCAACATTATGCTGTAGTTTGCTAACTTGAAATCCAATTTTATTTTTGTTTAACCTCATATACCGGGTTTTGCTAGTGTTTTTTCAGACTGTGGCTACAAAATGAAAGTGCTTACAAGGTGTTTATGAATTCTTGTTATGAACCAGCTGCCAGTTCCTGCAAGATGACACATTTCTGCAAGAGTCTAGGTTGTTCATTTTCTGGTTGCTGGCTGTTGCTTTTCGGGCATGTGTGGGTTTTTTTCTGTTTTGGTTTTATTAGGATTAATGCCAAGTACATTTGCAAACTTTGAACTGGGATCAGTACAGGGTGGTAGGTTTCATTTACTGTTTATTGAAATTGTAAGTATACATTGCTCAACTTTGCACAGTGAAGGGCTGTGCAACAAAGCACCTCAGTATATAATGTAAATAGAAAAACTAATTTGTGCATAGGTGGTGTATGAGTTACCATGAGTAACATCTTCATCAACTAGACTATGAGATACTAAATTTCATTACCATCTGCTTAAATATTGTAACTCGGGAGTAGCAATACTCATATTGTCTTTAGGGCAGTTGGATCAGCTACTTTATGCTATTTTAAGTAAAAGGGCTGTGAACTCAAGTGTTGCGATGAATGCAAGCTTAAAAAGGAGTTTTATCATTCTATAAATGTTTACTAGCAGCAAATAACTTTTTTACATTTCTGAGTTTTAGCAATTATATTTTGTTTGTTTTTACCAAGTGTAATACCAAGCTATAATCCATAACACAGGGTCTCTGAGTTATTAATGGGTCAACCTAAAATTGGCTTTTGCTTTAGGCCTCTTGTACACAGGAAGTCAGATCATGCTAAACAAGAGTAATGTTTCAAAATGACTTGTGCTGACAAAGTTTTAGTGTCTGTCTTCAGACAACATTAAGGGGTTTTTTTCTTGTTTTGTTTCAACTATCAAAAAAAAAAAAAAAGCATTGAAAGATGAAAGACATATCTTTCTCTATGCTCAAACTATATCATTACTTTTTTCCTCCACGGTTGTTTGTCATATTGATGGAGTAGACACTGATTGTGGGCAAAAAACGTTCACTTGATCTGATCAATTTTGAGTAGCACATGTTGGGTGAGAATGTGGATGTGGGTGGGATATACTAAGAAATGGGTTTTTGTTTCTAGTCCAAATTAGAGATATCTGCAGTTTCAGGATCACATAAAGATCTTTTTTGGTAGAAAACTACTATGTTTGACATATTTTACTGGCAACATATTTACTGTAGTGTCATTGTAAGGTTTGCTGTGAGCTAAGTGAGTGATTGATCTTGTGTGAAAGAGTCGAGGCAAAAATCTGAAAAGAGACTTTCTACTCAGAATGTGGTTTTGCCTCATTTTCCCACACGCTGTGCTTATGGCTCTGGAGCTCATGTTGCCCCTCTATTGCTTTGCTTTTTTTGCTTATGATTAGAAGGAGATGTGGCGTTTCCTGCAAAACAGCTGCTAGTATTCCCTGGTGACCCATCAGAGAGGATCCAGTGGAATTACAGATTTAAAGGCAGACCTGGAGGACTTTGGCAGCTGCAGTAGAGATTTGGGGAAAGGTAGGGGGTTGCATTGTGCAGGATGCAGGAAGGAGGATTAAAAATGGAGTACAAGGGCATAGGAGAGAAGCTCTGGAGATTGAGGGACTGTTAGGTCTCCAACAACATAAGGACTTCACATCTACAAACAATTCAGATTTGGCTGAGAAAGTTGGACTATATCCATGTTTCCATAGGACATGGAGAATCTCCTGGAATAGTTAAGGATCATTTGCAATGCCACTGATGCAGAGTTTGCAATGCGCATTAGAATGTAGCGCTGGGCTTTTAGACTCTTGCCACTAAATAGAAAAAATAACAGATATTGATCTGAAATTGATTCTATAGAAAGTGAAGGAATTCAGTGAGAGTGTTAAACTTTCCTCCGAGATTAATGCCATTAATACGTAAACTGTTTGACAGCATAAGTCAGATGTTGCTTGTCACTTGCCTGCAGTGGCTGTGCTGAGACAGCTGAGAGGTTGCAGAAGGATTAATGTGGTAAAGAGGATTGTAACTTCGATTGTGCTCTTGGATTTGACAGCACCTGGTATTTAGAAACAAAACAGAATATGTGTTGTTATTTATGGGGGATGTAAGCATCCATTTAGAAGTATTTAAATGAATTGGGAAAATTATCTTTTAAGCTAGAGCACACATTTATAGCATTTCTGAAAAGTGTGCAGAATTTAAGTTAGTATCTTATCAGTGATGATTACTGGTTCTCTAGTTGCCTTGCACTGTTTTATCATTTCTAGGGGCAAAAACTTTCATTCTTCTTTAGTTTCATCCATGTCCACTGACTGTGTCACTGGTGTATGTCAATAGGGACAGCCATGTCCACAACTGTGTGAATAGAAGTTCACCCGCTCAACTAGATCTAATCTGTCTACATATGAACTGCAAATGAGCACAGAAACTGTTACACAGATAGCTGGTTGTCTCCTGGATATGTTAGTATGTGAATATTTAATTTTATAACAACCATTTGATGCGCAAATGTCTTTTATTCACACATTAATTTATTGCATAGGCTGTATAATAGCAGATTTGTACATTGTGTGTCACTCCTTGTATATATGTAAAATAGGAACAGACAAATTAGTAAGAAATTTTTAAAACAGATGTGACCACTGAAGTCAATTTGATAGAGGATCCACCACCACCCTGGTTTAAGCAGTTGATTCTGACAGTTGATGGCATTCTTCTTTTGTCATATTCCCATTACTTCTCTGAACCGTATTACTGTTGTGGCCTGTGAGGTTACCACTGATGGGTCATTGATACCCAAAACAAAGAAGGTACGTTGGTGGGATAGCCCACAGGCCAAGACATCCCTCTAGCACAGGGTGAGGTCCCAGGAGACCTTTCACTTATTATGTTAATATATGGATTTCTCCTCTTTGGGATTGGTTTGTTGTTCTCCACCCCTTTTATTACTTATTTGTACACCTTCTGGAAATTTCTTTTTGATTGTCGCCCCCATTGGCTCCCTTCCCTTCATCCCTCCTCTGCTATACCCCCACTGGCTCCTCTGCCCCTGCTCTGCCCCCTGGCCCTCAGCCCATTGGCTCTGTTGCTCTGCCTGCCCTCCGGAGCCCATACTTAAGCCTGCGCCCCACCTTCCATGTTGGTTCTTCATACCTGGACTCTTCACAACGAGCCTGGTTGCTGGACCCCACACGAAGGACCCTTTTCGCCTCTTTCCCACCGGCCGTCGCTATGCTTCTGTGTGAGTGTGTGTGTGTGTGTACCCCGTTCCATTGGGCGTGTGTGTGGCTGCACCTTCATCCCAGCCCCTGTGCTGAAGCAGCTTCCCCTAATCTGGGGACACTTCTGGGAGGCTGCGGCAACTCACCACCGCCCCTCGCCGCGGCGTATTACCAGCGTCTAAGGGTGATTCACTGCCGTGTTCGTTGTAAGGAATGAAGACGTGAGAGGCAACTTGATAGTTCTTGAGAAGGAATGTACTAATATGTTGTTAAAATTTATGCCCTCACCATCAAGATTTGTCTGAGAATTCACACCTTTGTCAAATACAGCCCCTTGCAACCACGCTTGCCCAGCTCAAACAGGGATTTTCTGCCCGTCTGGAGGGAATTACTCTTCCAGCTCTCCACTGTGCCATACCTGCAAGGTGTTGCTGCCATCTTCTTCTGCTGACATTGAAGTGACATTAACTTTTGTGAGGAAATGTGCAGATTTTACTTGTCCAAGCAGTGTCTTGAGAACACTTATGGTTGTGTGCCACTGGTTATTTACATTCTTTCTCCTGTATGACTTTACAGAGGTCACAGTTTCCATTTCCATTCCAAGAAATTTGAAGAAAAGCTGTGTAATGCAGATAATACTCAAATGTGTATTAGAATCTGTCTAAAAGGTGGAAGGCTTTCTGTAGCCATGTTTTGGGGGAAGAGGGGAGGTAGAAGGAAATGCTAATTATAGCAGTTGGTTCTGATCACAAGAATGACGACCGATCTGACACACTGTGCTAAAATAAGTAATTTTTTCCTTCCCTATCTTTTAAGTAAACATCTGCTTAGAGTAGTGGGATGCACTTTATTATATTGTCATATTACAACTGTGCCTCTTCCACCATATTCTATGTTAGAGTAAAAAATCCAAGGTTAATGTACTGGTTTGCTCTTGGGAGCTAATAAATTGAGAAAGTTGTCTAGGGAAAAGCACCAAACATTTAGCTTGACTAAAAATCCAGTACAAAAAGACTGTTAGAAAATAACTTGCTATGGCATGTGATACTTAGATGACTTTAAAATACAAATTTAGGTAATCGGTGTCTTGAATGTTCATCTCTCCAGAAGATGAATTTTAGTAACAGAGTAATATATTTCATTTCCAAACGTATCCATAGGGCTGATATCAATGACACAGTTTAGTAGAAGGCAGTCAGGCTTGAGAAAACCAGTAGCTGTGGTAAAAATTGGAGTAATGAATCCTAAGTTTGTATAATATGTGTGTGGAAATCATGTTTTCTTCCAAGTTTTACTTTATATATGGCTTGATTTTGTTGGTTGCATAGCAGTTCCTTTTCATCAGTCCTCAAGTCATTAATGGGAAAGTTGCAAATTAATCACGTAAAATTGATTAAATAGTTGCTGAGAAGGTTGGTAAATCTTGAAACAATAACTATTATTTAATAAAATAAATAGTCTGTGAATTTAACTGTGCATTTCAGAATCAGATGTGTAGCTTACGCAGGTGTTACCACAAATGTGAGGTGAAATGAATGCATCTTGCAAAGGACTTTTAAAGGCAGGGACTGCACGCTGAGGTGTGTGGTGGGGTGGAAACTGGCAAATGATAGGGGACATTTTGGGAGTGAGGAGAGATACTTTTGTATTTGAAAAAAAATTGAGACTGTTTTGTTCATCAGTTGCAGGAGAATCTGGAGGGAATTTCAGCATTGGTAATTAAAGCTGTGAATGTGGAGATACGGAAGTGCTTGATCTTAAATAGAAAAAGTCTCTGTTTAGTCATTGGAGATCTAATAGAAACAGTTGGGAATATTCTTTTTTTTAAGCATTTCTCTTTGTTCTTGAGGTATTTGCCTATTGCAAGTTAATCATGGATGATTCCTTCTGCTACTGACAAGTTTTTATTTGTGAGGATACCAGACAAATTGTCATGTTTTGATTCTCTGTGGGAAAATTTTTCTTAGTTGTCCTTGAAATATCAAACTTGCGAGTGCAGGGTTGATGATGCAAATACAAAACCTTCCCATGTATAAGCAGGTCACTGGTGCTTCCTTAACCTGCTTTTGCCTGACTGGGTGATGCTGTTCAAGCTCAAAGGGTAGCACCCACTTGGATTCTTCAAGTGCTGAAGGTTTTAGGCAAGGAAAAATTGCTACATGTTGAACGAGAAACTCCAGCTTGTCCGAAGTTCTCAGTCTATGATTGCATTCCGCTTGCTACATTTGGTTATCGTGGTGGTTGTGGGGGTACCTGGCTGATCCCTGCTGTGGAGGCTCTTGGTGTTTGGGCACCAGCAAGCTGGAGTCAGTGCCAATGAGGCAGGCCCTGCTGACTGGAAAATTCCTCTTCCCCCAGCTCGTCTGTGCCGCCCGCTGCTGCCTTTGGCTAGGGAGCACCAGGGCTGGCTCGCTTGCGGGGTCAGCGGGCTGGGGAAAGGATGCTTCACAAATAGGGCTGACAGGACTGCTCAAGACCTATAGCACCCCTCAAAAATCCTTTAGCAAAAATCAGCTCCTGTCTCTTGTAGTATTTTGTGCTGAAGTTCGCAGCACAAGCTTGTTACTTGCTGCACACTGATGCAGCTGGTTGGCACTTCTACCCTGGAGAGAGATATGATTTGTAAAGAATGGCCAAAACAGTCTTTCTACTTAATAATATGAGGGATAGGGCATTTATATTTTAAAAAATACTAGTAACAACCAAACCAAAACAATTTCACTGAGGTCTGTACGTCTTGTGTGGGGTCACCCAGGCCTTGCTTTTTTGCAGTGCTTGAGAGGTCTCTGGTGCGAGTGCGAGCAGTGCTGACCTCCAGATGCCGCGTTTGTTACTGAGACATAAACTTCCTGGAGTTTTTTTGCACGTGCCATCTGTTCTGTGTGGAAAAAAAATCCTTTTACCTTGAATAGAGCTTGGAGATAACCAAGTGAACGAGGCAGAGCCGGTGTCTCTGGAAGGGCCGGGAGCAGTAGACCTTTTGCTACTTTTCAGTCTTCCTGTTGTTTTTTTTATAGTTTCTCATTAAAATTGAAACAAGGTAGTCATAAAAAAGACTGCCCAATAACCAGGTCACATGAATTCATCTTAAACCATTATAGGAGCAATCTCACGTCTGTCACAGAACATTTTACTGAGTCATCTTAGCTGTTACATACTCTCTTCTTGGCATGAAGGAGCTGGGACACCAAGTGCACCTCACACAGATTTACTGGGTAGATTATTGCCATTTATTTTACTATTTTTTACATTTTTTTTCAGAGCACTTCATGGAACTGATTTTCTCTAATTATCATTTGGCTTGATTACATTCACAACAGTAATGAACTGGTGTTCTTTGGAGTGATGAAAATCATTGTAACTAGCATAGAGAAGAACAATTTCCTCTTTCCCAACTTATATTTTTAATTTTAGCCTATGACATGTTGTAAAAGTCATTCCTTTTCTGTTACAGAACGGAGACACGGTTCAATGTGTAAACCTTCCCCTTCTCCAGCTTCTCCAGCCTGTAATTCCAGGACATCCCTAGTACAGATGAAACCGAAATCCTGTATCAGCGGCCATAACCCTGTCAGCAGCAACTCAAAGCCATTCAAAACGCCCAAAGACAATCTACTTACCTCCAGCAGCAAACAGCACACAGTCTTTCCTTCAAAAGTGTCACGGGATAAATCATGGTAAGTATCAAAATAATAGTTGCCAAAGATGTTGGTGTTCAAAGTATCTCTGTGTATATATCACAATCATAAAAAAATTCCATATTCTCGTTTTACCTGAGTTTACATTTTAAGCCTCTATATTTCTAAGGGATGAAACTGGGATATTTTTAAATGAAGAAAAAAATTATATATAGGAAGAGCAAGAAGGACTGGATTACTTTTTCGATGTTCCATCAAATGTGTTTTTGTAAGATGCATATAGCAAGTGAGGTATTGACCCAGTTTGCTGTCTTTAGGGTCCATCTTCCGTTACACTATCAGCCCTTAGAACTGATGCTTTTAAACAGTTTACCAGGATAATTTTTGCAGAGTTCTTAATATTGGCTTAATTGATGTTCATGAAAACTTACTGGTTATAGTCAATTATCTTCAATAGCAGCTGCTCTTGGAGTTCATTCTGTATCTTGATAATGTTTGGTGCCTTATAAGATGACAAGAAAATTCTGGCTGCAAAAATCACTATTTGGGGGTGTCTTACATCATGTACTGTGATATATATACACATATAGGCTTCGAGACTGCCGTGCCCATCCTCCCGTGACTGTGATGATAGCAGCAGAGTTGCAAAAATATAAATGACAGCAGAACTGGGTCACTATTTTATCCCTTAAGAAACTGTTTTGTCTTTATTATCTACAGGAAAGATGCTTTGTGATTAGGCCATTAGGTTGGTGACTTGAGATCTGGGTTCAGTTCCTGGTTCTGTTATGCCTCGGTCTCTTCAGCTTCAGTTCTCTGTCTGTAAATCTGAGATAGTGAGACTTCCTTTTTCTTAAGATTTATCTACTTACCTTATACAGATCCTTCCCTTTTATATGTAATACCTAGCATAAGAAGGTCATGATTTTAGGTAGCGTTTCTGGACACAACTGCCTTAAAACAGTATACCATTTAATGCAAACCATTCACCCATGAGACAAAGAATAAACTCAAATTATGCTAAAGGAATAGCTCGTGCTTTCTGCCTGATACATGCCCAAGTTGGCATGATTTCAAAGATAGCAGCTTCTGCCTAGCTGTAGAATTTACCTTGCACTGGAACAAACTTGATCAAAATATATTCTTCCTATAAATCTGAACCCACCGTCTTTTTAAGCATGATAAGCATTGTGGGCAATTATGGTATAAAATTCTGAAAATAGAAAATCTGATTGTTTGGACAATGCATTTACGCATTAACTAGAATAGCAGAATAGCCTCTGTCTCATCTGTGTGTAAGTGCCTCATGTACTACTTGAAACCAAATATTATTTACTGAATAGTGACTTTTTCTTCTGAATGTTGGAGGGGAATTTTATGCGAGAGAGGATTCTTTTGTAAGTCTAATTAAAAGAAAATCAGAAAGGACTTCAGAGTATTAACAGTATTGACTATAAACCTATTTCTCATCCTGTTACAGACAGCAACTTACATATCCACATTTCAGCAGACTAACTGAATCTATAAACAATATCTTCCGTTCTGGCAACAGATGGCATTCTGGCAGTCAGTAAAAGCTGGAAGGGAACAAAATAACAGAGCGTTTCCACCAATCCCTTTTCCCTTTATTGGAAGCATCCTAAATATTTACTAATGATTAACAAGATAGATTTAACCATTTAAAAGTGTTGTATTGCTCCGTTGATTGTTTGGCAATGAATATGACAGGAGTTGTACCCAAGAATTGCCTAATTCTTGCAGCCCTGCTGGGAGATCGTGCTGCACTTTTGTTTTTGGGGAAAAATGAGGCATATAGTAGTTAAAGACACTGTAATTACCACATAGCAAATCACAAACAGTCTGAAGTGAAGATCAATGAAATGTCTTGCAAAATATAGTGTTAAGTGCCTTAGATTACATGGCTTGTTAAAGAATAAAATCTGTCTGATAATCATCACAGGTTATAGAGAGCTGACAGCTGTTACAGAAGAAAGTGTTTGTTCCAATTCCATTAGAGGATTATAATATTTATTTAGAATCTTAGCAAATATTCAGCAGATCTGATTTAAGGTGAAATTATTCATAAAATTTATTATTTTTTAAGATTCTGTCTTCCATTCAGCTGCCTGTACAAGCCATAGAATTTCTTGTCTTATCTTTTAGAATGAAATACTCAATTGACACAAAAACATTTGTCTCAAAAATGCAAATAGGATTCATGGTGTATCCAAGTGTGTTGTGGTTTATCATCCTCAGAAGCTTCCAGTTCTTCGGTGCTTTTGTCTGTTACATTGTAATCTCATACCAAGCATTTATTTGACATAGGTTGTTCCAGACAGTTGTCAAATTAGCTTATTTCAGGAATTATATCACTTCAATGATTGCTTTTCAGACCTGGAACAACCTTTGTTAGTCTTGCCTGATTCTTTTGTACAGCATCTCCTTTAAATTTTAGTTGTTAGAATTAGAATTTTGGGAATGGCCTCTGCAGCAGCAAAGCCCAGTAGATCTATCTGTTACTGTGCCTGCCTTCATATAGATCCAGCTTCTGTTGTTAAATTTGTTACAGTTTTGTTTGAGGCACCATCTTACCCATTGACCAAGTAGCTCTTTCTCTTGTTCATGTCCTGCGTTGTTCTAGGATGTGCTACAGAGGTTCAGGTTGCTCCATGGCTAATGCTTTCAAAATCGTGATTGGGATGATCAGATAAAAGAGATCTGGAACTGTTTCATTTTTTTAGCTGCTGTTTTAATTCTTCCCTTCTTGTAGTTGGAATATAAAGTATTATTGTGAATACATCATCCAGAAATATCTGTCAGCTCTGATTTTTTTCCCCTGTATCTCTACCATCATTGCTATTAATACAGCAGTGCTTAAAGATGGAGCAGAGCTGGAGCACCACTGCACTGTGCACAAGATAAACGCAAACCATCGTTTTTTGCAGTTTGCAGTCAGGGTGGTAAGAGGTATAGCAGAAGGGTAGAAAATGGGGAGAAAAAGGCAAATTAGTAGTAATAACAATAATAATGAACAAGTGATCTTAATTAGTAAACATAGCTCAGATGCTTACCCTTTATAAAAGGCATTCCTACAGCCAGGAGCTCTCTTCCTCATTGCTGACCTGCTTAAAGGATGCTGCTTCACTTGTTGTGCCCCAGCACAGCTTCTGGGTGCTGCCATGGAGGATTTAGGTGCTGTGATGCTACAGGATGTTCATTTCCACCTATCCATGATCCTAAGGCAATATAAAATTGGGGTAAAGTGTTGAAGTAAACTAGCCCTGAGATACCAGATGAAGCAGGTCTCTTTGGCCACCCTCCACAAAGTTTAGCCTGCCAGAAGTTATGAAAATGGAAAAAATGAGATGGAAATGATGTGGTTTTCATCAACACAGAAAAAACTGACTCTTTCTGTAAACAGAAAAAGGATCCCAAAGGTATACCTGTGGGCAATCCTTTAAAATTTATATTGTCGCTTTTCAAAGTATTTTTAATCATCTCTTGGTCTTTATTTCTTTTGTTTAAAAATACCGTTGTTCATACTGAGGCTGAGAAAGTGAAGATAGTCATGATTTAAGGATATTCCTATTGCAGCATGGAAGCAAAACTCAGCAGAGTTAACTTGGACCGTATAATCTGACATTAAATCACAAACACTTTGTACATTGTAGAAGCAATCCCAGCAATGCAGAATAGAGCAGTTTTATGTTTTTCAATGTTTGTGAATTTCTTTTCTCACAAATTTGAAGAGTTGAACTAGTGGCTGAGCTTTTAGAATTAAGACAAATGATCAAAACATAAACCCAGCAAAATTACATAACAGGAAGGAGAAATTATTTTTAAAGGCCAGGAGAAAGGAAGTAAAAGGAGCTACAGGTATGAGAAGTGTTGTGACATACAACAATTATTTTTCTTGCTTGTTGGAAGGGACCTACAATGTTCATCTAGTCCAACTGCCTGACAAAGCATGAGAAAACAGAAGGAAATGTTATTTGCAAAAGCGAATGAGCTTCTAAAGCCTGTCATGATCATGCACTTTGTGTAGCTCTCATTTTTGAGCCTTTTTCTGGTACCCTTCTAATTCATCAACACTGGTATTGTACCACTGGTCAGCAACGCTGGAAGCCATATTCCAGTATCAGTATAAACAGGGATGTGTGAAAACTATTTCTTACTTTCCATATCCCTTTTTTGATATAAGCACAGCAATACAATAAAACGTCATATTTCTTATTCACTGTGACCATTTTGTCACTATTCATTTTGTCACTATTTTCCAGTGTGTTGTTTCCCTGTATTTCACTGCAGACTGAACAGCTTGTTATTTCATGTGTAACTTTACATTCAGTTGTATTAAAATGTCTCTTTGAGTTAATGAACTTTACCAAATACTCCATACTGCTTTTTATAACTTTATGTCTTCATTATTTAATTCCCCTCAATCCTGATTCCATCAGCAAATGTTATCACCAGTAATCTTATCTTTATTTCTCAAGTCCGCTGAAGTTTTTGTTCATGTCAAACTTGGTAATGATGGCTAAAAATGGTGCTAGTAATGAATCATAAATCCCAGAAAAACTAGGTTTGAATTTCGTATTGTTTAACATTTGCTTTTAAATTGTTCTTATTTGTGTTTTATAATGCCTTTCAAAAATTGGAACATTTTCATAGTTATGTTTGTCAGCTAAGCTGGTAACCTCATCAAAAAGTGAAACCATATTTCTTTGCCTGGATGTGATTCTCAGCAAAACCATGTCAACTTATTATTTATCAGTTTATTTTTATTAGCTTTTCCATTATTTTTTCCGAGACACTTCAGTTTGGGTTTTCAGCATGGATGCAAGAGCAACACTCAGCTAGCTTCTCTAAGATTCCAAGATTCAATTAGAAATTAATATGCTGAGACCCAATATCTCTCCAACTCTTTTGGAACCCATGGCCACATTATGCAGATTCCCTTATGTAAAAAGAAAAAAACCAATCATTATTTTTCGGCTGGCACTTTGCACTTACTGAAAGAATCAAAAAGCATTTTTATCTGACTGGAGGGAGATATCCTATTTCCTTCTTAGTAGAGAAGAAATAATGAATGTTTCGGACATCTTTGCTTTGGTGGTAACTGTTTTATTGTCTTTTAGGTAGATACTGCTATTCTTATTAGAGCTTCTTTTGTCAAAAAAGTAAACTTGTCTAGTGAATACAGATTTTTTTTTCCTCACTTTTTATGTTTGTTGCATGTTGTTTTTCTAATTGTCCCTATCAACAGCTGTCTTTAAAAACATCTAAACAAGCTTTTTGTTCAAAAATACCTTTTAAAATATAGTAAATAAGACTAAAAACCTGATTTTTATTTTCCTAACAAACTTTTAAAATAAATGCTCAATTTTTACTCGAAAAACTCTGTTTGGGAAAAGATCAAATAGAAATACAAACATTTGTGATTTATTTACTTTTTTAGACCTTAGCAGTTGACTATAGTCACTGGTCCTGTGCACCTTCCAATTTGCCGTTTGGTTATAAATTCATCTTTATGTTTTATGCTAAGATTAAACTAGTGATCGTCACTGCTAAATGCAGTAAGAGAGAAATTATCATCTGTAGCTTCTGAAATCATAAATAAATTACCATAGAGTGCCAGGAATCCTACAGAATGTGTGTGTCCATAAATACTGGAGTAGTTTTCTATTTTCTTCTACACTACAGTGAAATGCATAATGAAGGTTGACTTGTTGATCTGTAACAAAATGAAGCAAAAAGGTTCACTCCCCTGGGCGTTTTTCATTATCACAGTGATCCATCCATACGTGTCCTAGGATTTGAGATTCTGAACACTGCAAAACAGAGAAACCCTATTCATTTTTATTAACCATTTTTCACTACTAGACCAGATAATACACTTGATTTTTTCACTGCATATCAGCATTTTGAATTTAGATTGATCTTAGAAACTGGGCATGAACATTTGTTCATATGTTTTTATATAGTTTATATATAGTAGAACTACTTAACGTAGAGTAGAATTCTCCTATTTTCAGAAAATGTAATTGCCATCTGTTTAAAGACAAAACCATAATAATTCCTATGCTGAGATGTTACAATTTTTGCGTGCCATTTAACTTAATAAATTCAGAGCAGTTTAAAAAAGCAGAGGATCAAATCCTCCCTTTCATAGCTACATGTTTGCATTCATTGAAATACTTAACACAGTTCTGATTTTGTGAGCAAGGTACATTTTTTGCTTAGTTACTGGCCAGTGCTCTACACTTCACTGCATCTATATTCTGACAAACTGACTGCTATGTTTATGGTACCACAGGAGATAGAAGTTTTATATAATTTAATTCCAGCTCCAGAAGATGTCTTGGTGTCTAAATCTTCTGTGTAGTTGTGTATACTTATTGTTTCTATCAAAGTTTGTACATTTTCCTATGCTAAAATACCCTTAGAATAAGGTTTATCGTCTTCAGCAGCTACAGAGAAACAGAGGTTTGTAGCAGCCCAGGAAAATCAAGACTTGAATTATTTTGGACCCTGCTCGAGGTTCCCAAAGTGTGTCCCATGGAGAATGCCATCTGAAAGTCATCTTTTTCTGATTGTGAAAACTCCACACCTCTTAAACATTCCTTCTGTAGAAAGGTGCAACAAAGGTGCCATTTCTCAGACACAAAAGACTGAAATTATGTGTGAGTTGTGAATGGGGAGAAGTCCCTCACCATACATGTATTATGTAATATTTTTTATTTGGGTTTGTTTCAGTAGGGAGGGGTATATAATTTATATATTCATTGGTACTCACAAGACATCCAGTTTTGGGGCTGTTGAGTAGATTAAAAGCTATCATTGGATATTTCTTCATGCAGATAGAACCCCAAAATGTTAAAATACTGTTGCAACTTGTTGAAAATCACTTGTCTCAATCTTTTATGCTGCCAAATTGAGAAGGTAGCATTTGTTAGTGTCACAAATATGCAGTGGTGGTAGTTAAGTTAGAGTTAGTTACTGCAAACTTTACTCTGAAAAGAGCCAACTAAGTTAATAATTATATTGAGAATTTTTATTTTTAAGTCCCTAAGATTTTATTAAAATACACTGTAGTAATGCTCAAGTCATCAAAGATTTTAATACTTTTAAAGGGACAGCTGTTAAGATGTCTGTGCTTAAAATCTCTTTTGTCCTTGTTTCCAGTACTTGTATGTCATTCAGACACATCTGAGCAAATGAACTCTTTTTGTATTTGTTTAAAAATATTCATATTATTAGCAAACTGCTTTGTTATCATGGTGAGTTTAGTACAGCATACACATACCTGGTATTTGCTTGTGTTAAAAGGCATGAGACTGTATTTGTAAAGGGTATGTTTTGCTTAGTACCAGATACTGATTTTGCTCATGAATAGTAGGGGATTGGATCTTAAAAAAACCACAAAGGTTCATTTTCATAATTCTCTACATTGCCAGGCTTTACAGATGCCTAGCTTTGTAAACACCTGATTGAACAAAAATAGTCAGTACTGGTACCAAGTATTTCATTTTAGCCTGGTCTTAAGACACTATGTCACTTGCATCAAAATTTTTGTATCCGCGCAAGGGGATTAAGTAACCGTAAATATTTGGTACAGAAAATACCACTTGAATATTTTTCTTTGATCTTGCAGCGTTCCTGTTCCAGTAGTCAGTCTAGAGAAAATTCCTAACTTAGTGAAGGCAGATGGTGCCAATGTTAAAATGAATTCTGCAACCACTACCACCATCACCTCCTCCTCAGCTTCTTCATCCAGCATAACTGCTCCAACTTTGGTTAAATCTGGTTTGACATCCAAGTCAGTGCCACCATCACCAGAAAAGATTCTGAACGGCAAAGGAATTGTAGCTCCATCAATAGACAAGAAACACCAAAATGGCACTAAAAGCAGTAACAAGCCTTACAAAAGACTTTCAGGTGAGTGATGTTGTAGTTCACCTTTTGCAGTAGTCTGTCTTTCTTTGTTAATGCTTCTACAGCTCATAATGCAGCTAATAAAATGCTGGGTTTGGTTGGATTTTTTTGCTGTAAGATGCCGGTTTGCATGTACGAAAATGAAAGCTTTCACACTCTTAGCGTGAGTAAAGTATTTTCAAAATACACATTCTGTTTAGCTTGAAATTACTGGTCACCAGGCCAAATACAAATTTTTAAGGAAGTTAAATTCATTAAAACAGAAAGGCAGTAGACTTCTTCAAGCCATTATGGGATTTGGGTTTGTTTACAACAAAAGAAAATGTGCCTTGGTTGGAGGATTTTGGTTTGGTCATGATCAGGTTGAACAGGTTTAAGACATTGGTTTATCCTCCAAGTCATGATTTTTTAAATAATCTTTTTTAGGGGTTTTTTTTTGTTTTTTTTTTTTTGTTTTAGATACAAGAAAATTCTTAAGGAGATACGGGAAATGCTGGAGAAGTGTTAAAAGTCATAATTGCCCTTCACCCCTCTCCCCCTGCAACTCACATATGAGTGGCAATGTTCCTAGCATGAAGATGTTGATCTTTCTCAGGAAGACAGAACAGTGGAGTTGAGGAAATGGCATTAAATGGGAAATGCCCTGGATGGCCTTAGGCAGTGTAGTTTTGAGAATGCAGGTCCCTCTCTAAACCTGCCACCAAAGCACAGAATGCCACATTGTGGGGGGCAGAGGCTCCATTAGAAAGGTTGCCATCCACTGGGAGGAAGAATTATTTTCTGTGGAGTTCCCCAGAGGTGACCCATGCCAGCTGTTGCGCAGCGAGGAGAGAATTTGCCCCCGAAAGCTGCAAACAGATTTTTGCTCTGAATGAAAGGAAACAAAGTGTTTTGAGGGATTTTATTTTATGGTTTTTTAAAAGCAAAAATAACTGACTCAAGTTTACGGCTGCAGAAGCTGTGCAGGGTCTATTCATCAGCTGGCAGTACTTTGTGACTCGGGCAAGCACTTCTTGTGTGTACTGAAAGGCTAATTTTGCTAATGGCAGCATGATCCGCATTAGATCGTCACTTTGGCACAAAGTTAGTTCACATGATTTCTAAATGTGCACTAGTTATGAACTGGTATAAGTTGTACAAGATAAATGTGTTCATTTCCAGTTAATGAGTGTGTTCTATTTTTTGCCCGAATATCAGGTTTATTTTTTTCTTTTTCTCAAATTTGGCAGTTAGCCTGTGGTACTGCTACCTTGGCTGGATTTCAGACCAGTGTGAGGTGTTTGCTAGGGCTGTGTGGGGCATGGAACAATGCCATTGCCTGAAAGGATTCAGTGCACTGATTGCTTTTTTAACTAGTTAAGGTGGCATATAGGAAAACAGTACTGTTGTTCATTTATAGCTTTTCACAAAATGAAAATTCTTACAAGAAAGTAGCTTAAGATTAGATTTTAACCCTTACATTTCACTTTTTAAGATCCAATATATTATTCTAATAAAAACTCTCTTTATTTTACAGTTAATTTAGAATATTGCTTCCATTTAACCTAATATTTCCTGTAATGGTTTAGATGCTTAATTTAGCTAATCAATTCAGAATTCCTCCTTGAGCAATTGAAACTGTTAGTGGTTTTCCTCATGTCACCACTTACCACTGCAGGGCTGCAGGTAATACTTGTATATTTTTGTACAAGTGCTTGCAGAAATGTGTTCATAAAGGAGAATCAGTTCTGTAGGGCCTTCCTTCAGACTGCTGTCTCTTTCTGGGAAGGTGACTCTGGCACCGTTCTTTCTCTAAGCTCTGACTTGCAGTGTCTTCCAGGCTAGGGAACATAGTGGAAATCTCTGCACAGGACTGATTGAGCGCCTGGATAGGCATGTGCTTACTTTTATATGGTTAACAAATACACAGAACTGAGACCTTTTTTTACAGCTCCTCTGTCATGATCAGATTTGTGATCTGTTCAGTCTTGCTTCCGTTGCCTTGAGTATTGATGCAGCAACACAGTAATTTAGGGATGATGCAAATCGTAAAAGTCCTGAGAGCACTGGAGATGAATTGCCTGTAGACTGTGTGTCACTATGATGGATTCCTCTCCATTATTATAGAGGACTGTGCAAAGGCTGAGAAAAAGATCTTGGAAGGTCAATGAGATGATTATTTGAGATATCCCATAATGTCATTCATTTCACATGAAAAGGATGAAACTGCAGCTAAGGGGTTTAGGTTCCCCTCAGTCCGCTGCCCTGGAGCTGTACAGATGTTAATTTTTGAAGCTCCATAATAAATTTGGCCAGTTTGTATCTGTTTCCTTCCCTTTTTAGCAACCTCTACTCTCTCTCACACCATTTCCCTGACTGTGATTGAAGTTTGTTTTTTTTCTTTGCTGAGAGCTAGTGGTTGTTTGGGCAATGAATGAACCTGCCCTCTTCAGGAGCACTGTCCTTGTTGAGAGAGAGGAAACAGCTTGCGGAACCACAAAAGACAGTCTGTAGCTGCCCAGCATAAGTGGATCAGTGTTTCCTAGTAGCAAACTGCAAAAAAATTATTTTTTTCCCTAAATCTTCCGTAGTTCTTGTTCTCTTTGGGATGACGTTAAAGAACGCAAATGCCCAGCTTACACCGAGAAAACCTGTTGTGTTGAAAACAGGTGTTTGTCACAGTTCAGTTTTGGCCCTTGCTCTTCTCTAGGTGAGGTTATAACAAATGCTCTTCACTTTGTCCACTGAACATGAAGAAGTGAACTCCATTCCAGAGAAACAGCTTTCTCAAGGTGTGCCTGTGCACAGGGGTCTGGGGGCTGCCACACTCCACGTTTCCTAACACAGTAGTCAGAAGCTGGATTTTGTTATTGATAAGAAGGTGGTAAGTTTTATGTAGTGTGGTGCCCAAACCAGGCATGTCTGTAGCTCACAATTAGATGTTCGTGAATTCTCTGGAACAGCCACACATGCTTCAGCCAGGAGAAGTGGTTCCCTGTTTGCTCAGTATTTTCTGTTTCTCAGAGAAAGCATGTTATTTTGTTGTTCAGTCAATGGCAGAGGCTTCCACTCTTTCCTCTTATAATTCCTTATGTTGATTTTATCTGTATATGTTTTCTTAATAACTGGCTTTGCTATAATCAGTCTTGGAAGTCTTAGTTGGTTGGGCCTCTTACTGACAAGTACCAATCTGGAGCACTTTTGATTTTTGATGCTTCCCTGTTGGTCCAAAGCAGTCCTTGCTTGGTCCATAGCCTTATAATTGCCCTCAGGACTTTTCATTTGAAGGCATATTTATTAGTCCATATTGTCCCTTTAGTGTGTTTTTTTTAATTTGCATTGAAGGTTTTTGGTGGGTGATTCAGGAAACTGTAATAGGAACAGCTTACGCTCAAATTCCAGGAGTAACTAACTCCTTTAGTTTATGAACATGTATTTTCATCTATTGAGTAGAAAAAAATAGTTATTCTATTAAGTCATACACAGCTACTGTTGTGTTTCCGTTGTGTTGTAAATGCCAAAGAAACTACAACTGCTTATAACATATTTTAGTCCCTTTGCAGATTTCACCAAAAAAACTGTGCCAGCTGGTTTTTCCAAGCTCACTTTTTTGTATGGCTCTGCTAATAGGTTAATAATGTAACCATTTAATGTTTGCATAAGCATTTTAAGTCTACATAGCAAAATACATAAATACATACATACATACATAAATACATACTAGTAACTGTGAACTCTGGAGGACAGTTGCTGTCTAACATAAGCTACTTGTCCTTACTTTTCTTCTTCCAGCTGTTCTACTTGCTGTGATGCTGTCATAACATTGTTACACAGCTGTGAATCACTGTCTCCCTCTTAGCTCCCATTTGTTTGTTTATCAAGATTTTTTAAATCCTCTGATTAAATGTTGTATTTGAGTACAGGATGTTTATTATATCTGAATGTACCACCACTGTATGGTTAAAATAGGATTTGGCAAACAGTTTATATTCCCTTATCAAACAAAAGAAAACCAGTCTGCCAATTACACCATAATTTGTCAAGGTGTGTGAAGGTAATGGAAGAGGGTTTTGATGGCATAAAATGAAAAGTGTATATCCATTGTTTTGTTACAGCTCTTAGTGCAAACCCTAAAATTACATTAACATAACCTAAAGGAGGTGATGCTATCTGTGGTATAGAAATAGTAAAATATTAATGAAATTAAATATGCACATATGGCATATTAAATATTAATGCCCTTCTAATGTTAATCATGAGTAGAACTCATGTAAATGCCTTTTTTCATAATCTCTGCAAACTTTAAATTCCATCCCTCCTTTCACTTAGGGAAATAAAAACTAACATACATGTTATTTTTATAAAGATTTAGGGAACGGATTGAGATAAATTGTATTTTTAAAATGCCACCAGTAATCGACCATGGGTTGTTCTCTAGAGTTTGTAAGTATGTCAGAGAAATGTTGTTTGAAGCACTTGTGATACCATTTGTGTCTTAGCCCAGCTCAGGAGTCAGATCTGCAAATGCCGTATTTCATGGCCTCGGAGGCAGCCTATTTCCATGAAGTCTTTGGCTGAAATCCTACTCTAAATGGTTTTAATCATGCAAGGACAAAAAAATGCACAACTATATGAGTGATGCACACAGCATTGTTATGGGATGCTGGGGTTGGGATCAGTGGTTCAGGTTGAGCCTGATGAAATTAAGTTCTAACAGGCAAAAATTGTAAGCTACTCTGGTTAAAACTTCTATAATGATCTATTTTTTTCTCATTTCTCATTCTCCCATCAAACAGAAAGAGAATTTGACCCAAATAAACACTGTGGAGTACTGGATCCTGAAACAAAGAAACCTTGCACAAGATCGCTCACCTGCAAGGTATTTTTCTTAGAAGATAACATATCAGATGCTTTGTTATAGTTTAAATCCTACCACAGTAGTTTGAGAGGTCATACCTGCTCCTGTCTTACAGACAATGGGTATGGTATTCAGGCGCTGTCTTCAGGTAATTCTTTTGTGTAATTCTGTTTCTTTGAATCAGAGCATCTGCATTATTCCACTGATATTTCTAAAAAGATTTTTTTCTTGTCATTTTATTATGCAAAAAGCATTAATGTTTCATTTAGAAGCCCAAGTGTTATTTTAAATGCTCCTTTTTTGGTTCATCTGTTCAACAATGTTGAAGTATAGTCAGTTTTTTGTAAAAAAAAGAACATATTTTTGTATGATAAGTTACTTGGAGGCTGCCCTTGTGATAGTAATAACTCCTGTGTCAAAAAGTAGCTGCAATGTGAGACATTTCTAATGAACATTTGTATGTGTATGTGCTGCCTGTCAGTAGAGATGATCAGCTAAATTTGCTTTAAAATGTATTCATGTTTTTCAATCCAATGAAATCAGTTTTTCATTGTAAGTTAAAAGCTGCAATGATTTTCTTAATATCTTAAAATCACTGGAATTCTATTTTCCATCTTGGAAAAGGTAAGTCAATAGTCTCTATTGTATAAAAATTGTTTCAAAAAGTAATTTTAGCCTTGACGTTGGCATTTCTTAAGAATGACTATAAATTATCAAAGATAATGTGGAATAGCAGCTTTATTTCCATAACTGTGGCTAAAGTTGTTTGACGTAGGTTTTATCTTTTAGAGTAGTGGTGTATCAGAAGTGTAGAGGACTCATAAACAATGTCATGCACACACAAATGCTTTTTAACCACCCTATTTTTAGACTCATTCACTTAATCATCGACGAGCAGTTCCAGGCCGTAAAAAACAGTTTGACATCCTTCTAGCTGAACACAAAGCTCGATCCAGGGAAAAAGAAGTCGCAAAAGACAAAGAGCATCCACCATCTGTAAGGGAAAGCTATCAGAGCCAGCCCACACCAGCACAAGACTCTCTGTCAGGATCCTCAGTGAACTCTGGGCAAGAATCTAAAGTAACATCTCCTGCAAAATCTAGACCACCAAATTCTATACTTCCAAGGTAAGCAGTTCTCCAGTGTGGAATGTTGCATTCTGGAGGTGCTGTAAGACATTTCTTAGTCTTTCATACAACTCATTTTATAAGCATTTGATACTTCTTTAGGCTATTGCACAATAAAACATATTAATATAAGAATTTCTGCTAGTTTATGTTAACCTAACTCTGTCCATGGTAGCCTGTGATCTGATGGGGAATGAGGAAAGGAATGGTGTCCACCTTTGGCTCTGAATCTCAGACTAACTGCATTTTTTGTGTGAAATTGTCAGTAATAATTAGGAAAGTTTATATTCAAGTCATTCAGTCGCAATTCAGAATAAAAGTCTATTTACATGAATCAGTATAGGTATTAATGGTAAAATTCTGCCCATTTATGTAGAATTTTTCTCCAGAAATACTTTGCCAATTACATCAACAGAATTGTTGTAAAAAAAGATGTAATTTAGTGTTGATTTAGAACTATTTATATGAAACTGTCTATAGCATGTCTTCCCTTGTTTTCAAGATTTTTCTTAGAAAGGACAAAAAACAGTCTTCAGAAGGACAATGAAAACTTCTGAAGGCATCCTTTTGCCAAAAGCAGTGTGAGGTGTTTGAGCTACTGAATTCTGATTATCCTCTGGAAAACTTCCTATATGTTTTTTTTATTTGTGAGATTTTTTGGTACTAATTTTGGCTGGAGTGCATAGAGCTAAACTAGTTGGCTTTGTACATATTTACATTTTTTCATCATTCATTTCTTGCAGAAACCTTGGTCAGGATTGGGTGCTCATTTTGGGACTTTCCTACTACAATAGTCCCTATTTCAAAGAGAGTTTTCTTGTATTTGCTGTCTCAGATCTTACAGAGACAGCTGTTTCCAATGTTTTCTATGTGGCCACCAAGCCCTAAGGAAGTTTTATTCCTACAGTGGCAGAGATGGGCCTTGCAGGGTTTGAGTGAAAAGACAATGAAAGAATAGCCACAGATGAATTGTGCTTCTCTGCCTAATTCTTGTAAAAGAGGTGATCTTACACAGCCCTTCATAAAGAGGAGCGGAGCACAGACAGAAAGGTTGAAATTGGGTTTAGTAGGTGTTACAGTCAAAGTAGCAAAACTGGAATGCAATTCCATGAGAGTCAGCTGCAGAAATTACAGAGGTAGTAGTACTCGAGGAGGAGGATTTTAGCAGTCGTACGTTGTGTTTGTACAGCCTGCGTTTCTATTTCTGCTGCAATGCCTCTGTTGGGTTGTCCTGCCTGGTTTCAGAGCAGCCATGGCAGCCTTGCTGCCTCTCTGTTGGGCCAGCAGGCCTGCGGCTCTGCTGCTGTGGGTGGCACAGCCTGCCGGGCTCACCGCGGGGGCTCAGCCCAGCCCGCCGGGGGCTGCGGAGCACTCGCACATCCCCGCTGCAGAGTTAGTCCTGTGCTGATGCCATCCGTGAGCAGTCCCAGCGCGGGTCAGGAGAGGGCTCCTGTCCTCAGGCTGGGGGGTGCTCTGTCCTGAGAGCGGGAATTCATGAGATGGAAGATCATCTGCAGATTTTGCCCGGTGTGGACGTCTCCTCCAGCCTCAGAGCTCTCCATACAACCAGTCTTGGTTGTACAGACTGTAATTGAGAACCTTTTCCACCCCCACTTCTAATCTAATCTAATCTAATCTGATCTGATCTAATCTAATCTATTTTCAAACTACTTTTGAAAGGCAAGGCACCATCACACCCTGTGGTGCAAAGACATTCCTACTTTGTTTTATTGCATTTTAGACAAAGGTAAAGAAAACCTACACACTGTGAGGAGTTCTCCCAGTTACTTCACTCACTAATCTACTTGTAGAGGGTGTCAGCTAAACACTCTTATATTAGTACATTAATTTTAGTAGGATTTTGGTATGAAATATAATTTCATAACTGGACCCTTGGGATTAATCAAGTAGCAGAGTAATGGTTCAGTGTAAGAAGATTTTATACACCTGATTTTTATTTGTGTTTTAAATATACTTTGCCTCTTTCAAGATCTGAAATCCAACTTCATGACAAATTTAAAATTTCAGGCAATAGAAGGGTGCTTCTGCTAACATTAACTTGGTGACAGCTGCACAATATATTTCTGACAAGACCTAATGTCAGCTATTCAATGTCTTTTATTGTCCTTCTTTACACTGATCATTTCTGGCATCATTTGCTTTGATGCTTGATGCCAGCAGGTAGGTTTGTAGAGCCTTTGAATGCTGATGATTTAAATGTATATTCTTCTTCTAGACCTTCATCTGCAAATAGCATAAACAGCAACAGTTCTTCAAACCACAGTGGGTACGTACCAGAACTACCACTGCCTTCCATGGGAGGAGATATCACGAGCAGATTGTCCAGTGATGAAGGAGAAGCGGATGGAGCTGAAGAATCTGAGAAATTAGACTGTCATTTTTCTGGACACCATCCCAGACCTCTTGGGGTATGTGTCAGTCTCTGGCATGCCTTGCCATAGTTCTTGCATAATTAGAGAGGGGCGAACAAATAAGTAATTTAATAAGAAGGTAAGGAATAAAGACCTTACGTTCTGAAAACTGTTCTAAAGAGAAAAAATACATTTAACAGAAAATGGTATGGATGGGATAAGGAAGGAGGAGACCACTGGTCAGTACGCACGATACATTGATGTAGGACAAGATGGGCAGCAGAAAATCAGAAGTTCTATTTTTAGATTGTCTTCTCAGTAGACCTCAAACTGAGTGTAGTTCTGCTAAACTGAGGAAAGTTGCATTGCTTTAAATGTGACATGAGCAGATATTCTCTTGGTTGCTGTCCTTCTTACAAAACTGTACCTTGCAGTTGATGGCGGAAGGCAGTGCTCCATTCATTTTTGTAGTCTGGTTTAAAGCAGTAATTAAATGTCATTTATGTGAGTGTATGTGGACTTAGAAACTATTGCTTCATTCATCTCAAAATGGAAAGGCTCTGGTGGTGGCTTAAGTATGTGTTTAAGCAGCTGGTTTTGTCTTTCTCCTGTGTTAGTGAGAAATTTCACTGTAAGTAGTAAAAGCTGCTTTGTGGTATTATGTCTGCAGTGTGAATTTATTTACACTGTTCAAACCAAGAAATAGTGGAAGAACTCTTGAACTTCTTAGGAGTTGGTTCTCGTAAAAATTGAGCCAAGGAATACACTTACGTGTTTTCCATGTGATATGCACAATAAAACAAACGTTGTGATAACTGGTAGCATTGTTTGTATTCCCTAGAGCAAAGGAGAACTTGTTACTGTCGGACACCAGGAAAAAGTATGGCCTGAACATAAAATGACTGTCAGATGAAATCCTGTATTTGGTTCTTACAGAGAAAATGAGAATTCCTGTAGTCCACACAATACTGTGATATGCACGAACCTCCTGTTTCCTTGGTACTCTTGTACGCTACTTTGGTTTTGCTGACTGCTTCTCTATGAATTAAAAACTAAAGGTTCACTGCATGGGTGCCCACACAACTTAAAAAATAATCTAAGTGCAGCCAGTTTTTTCACATGCCTCAGCAGTGAGGCGTGGCTGTCAACAGCCATTTCGGTTTAGGATCCTAGTTCTGTTTCAAGGCAAACCCACTGACCCATCTGTTCTTTGAAATCTTAGCATCTCTCAACTGAAGCAGTTACTGGTAGTGAAACTTCTTAGTCCATATCAGCATAAAGTCAGAAAAGATGGTGTAAATCACCTCCAGCTCAGTTCATGCTAAATTGCTGGATTTCATATTCGAGTAAACTGTTTTCCTTACAAAGTCCCTCTGCCGGCCAGGTGGTAATAATTGATCAGGGGGAAAGTCAGTCGCTACTTAAATTGCCTCTTGGTGGTACCTGATGTTAGTGATAGCTCACTGGGAGGTGAGGCGAGTTTGTCAACTTAGGTGGTGGTTTTAATTAACCTGTTTAACCTCGTCATGAAACAGATGTAGAATGAGCAGTTGCAGGCACCATGCAGTCCCTCGTATGATGGAGAGTTGTGTTGTTTTTTGAGGATGATTTGTAACAGGTTTCTCTCCTACAAACAGGCATTGTAGCAGTTCTCTGCATCATGTAGATCAGTAAGACTGAGCTGAAGCAACAGCAGATCCTGATTGTAACATTTCAGTGTAGTAGGACTCTTCAGGAAGTTCTCCAGAGGAAGTGGTGCAAGTACTCCTGAGCTCTGCAGAATTCTCAAAATATTTACTGCTCCTCCAGTTGATTTTCATGCACTGTGAAGAGTGTATCCGATGTTCTGTTGTAGCACCGATGCCATGGATGATAATTTACTTTTTTTACTGAAATGTCAGTGTTTTGTTTATTAAGTAGATAGCATTTTGTTTATTAAGTACATACTAATGATGTTCCCATTGCACTTTTTTCCCTCTTCAGTTATATTTTTATTGCTGTCATGCAGTTATGATATTTAAGATGCACAGAACAGTGTAACTTGTCTTTCTGAGGCAGTAAGAATTTCTTCTTTAGAAGTACCTCAGCAGATACATTCTTTTTCTGGCACTGATTCGTTAATGAAGTATGAAATATACTTTACGCTAAGTTGAGATATTATGCACATATTTCATAATTCATAAAAAACTATTTATGCTGCAGATAGTGAAAACCACATTTAAAAATAAGTTTTATATGCATGATACAAATTACAACAGTGTTCCTTGATCTATCAATAAATCTTTCATAATTTAGAAATACATTTTTATAAGCAACATTGAAATACCTTTTCTTTCAGTTCTGTTCATACGGCAGTCGCTTAATGGGAAGAGGGTACTATGTCTTTGACAGAAGATGGGACCATTTTCGACTCGCACTGAACTCCATGGTAGAAAAACACTTGAACTCACAGATGTGGAAGTAAGTGGGATTTTTACACTTGGTGGATCATTTAACATTTTTAATTCTGTAAAATTTCTAAATTAAACACTCCATGGCCAGCGTTTGTAAAATTACCTCTGTACTAAGGTATAGCAGTAACATGTGTACAAATCTTCTCTTCTCTGTTAAGGTATATACAGCCCACCAGAACAATCGCCTAGTCTGATGTAAATTTCTTCCAGATTTAGGACTCTTTTTAGTCCCTAAGAATCCAGATTTTTGCTTTGAATTTTATGCCTTTATCATGCCCCTGCATCACCCATTCAGGCTTCACTGTGTAAGGCTCATGAGTTGTAAGATAAGGAACTTGGTGCATATTTGTCTGTGCATAAGATGGAATATGATAGGTTTTTAGTCCATAGTGTCCTTACTGCCTTTGGGATCTTAAAATTCTGATCATTAGTCACTCTTGTAGCAGCTCTGTATCACATATGCAGGTTCCAAGCACCGTAGGCTTTGACTACGCAGATCCATTAAAATAGACTGCACTTCTAAAATAGATGTTAATTCTTTAAAAAAAAAAGTAATTGAAAGTTCATGGCATCTGCAGATAGGATTGATTTTTTTGGGGTATTCTGCTACAGAATATGCATTCTTCTTCCAGCGTAATGACACTAAAGTGCAGTGTTTCATGTTACTGTTTATTATCAGGACTGTGTTATATTCATTGGATGCCAGCCATTAGATAAACAAGGTTTGATTTTTATTTAAATATATTTTTAAAGCACTAAAGCTTGGCTTGTCTGACTAACCTGGTAACTTAATGATGACAGTGCCACTGTGCTAGGAGATATAGTTTGGAAATGGTTGGTTCTGCCATAAAAGGGCCAGTTTCGTGTCTGTTTAGAGACTGATCATGCTCGATCTGCTTTGTAAATTCATAAATTAGTGTCTGTCACTTTCCACAAATAAAAATATTTTAGTTTCCTTAAATAGGAAGATTAAAATTTGTTACCTATTGGCTTTGTTTGTCAGGAGAAAAGATGCTTGGGCATCTGACAAAACATGTACCACTACTAGTACAAACTAGTACAGAAAACAAAAATAACCTCTACAGTAGTTATTTGATACCAGAAGTAAACAGGCCTTGTCCTTCTCCCACTAAATCTGATTTCAAATGTTTTCCCAAATTCCAGCTGTTTATGTAATCTCTAATATTTTAATGAACTCCAGCCATACTCACTTGTCTGTATAACAGAGGGAGCTGACAGTGCGTAACCCCTGTTTTATTCCTCTGTTGTCCTCAACCCTCCTCTGGACTGGCCTTTTCCTGTGCTCCCCAAGCAGGGCTGGGTGTGAGGCTGCTGTTCTATAGCTCTACAGCTGTGGCCAGAGGTACAGAGGTGCGGGGCCATGTTTTCAGAACTGTGACATTAACAAAACACTTTTATCCCTAGTTCTCAAAATACTTTGCAAAGGTGCACATGAATTTTCGGTCCTTCTTTAAAAGTCACCTGAGGAACTGCTCTGAAGAGCAGCTTTGTTTGCATTGCAAGTGGCAGGCAGTAGGACTTCTTCTTTCCTGGCAGCATGAACTGTATGTAATCCCTTATGTAACTGTGCCGTAAACAGTGTTCTGGCCAACAGTCTCCATAGGAGGAATACCTGGAGAGAACACTTGTAATTAGGATTTGATTTATGATAAAGCAGCGTACCCAGGGCTCCTCTTTTACCATGCTATGTGAGGGCAAGAGTAAGCCTTTAAAAATGGGAAAGGTGTCAGTAGGAAGGATAACAAGGACAGAGTTATGGGGCTGTACAGCTTCTTAGCAGAGAGAAATAGGATTAAACTGTGAATTAAATTTAAGTCTAAATAATGGGAAAAGCTCACATAATAGTTTTCCAAGAGACATTATGAAGGTCTGGTTCTTTGATAACACCACACTACATAAAATAATAGATGATGGCTGAATGGAAAGGAATTTGAATACATCCTACTAATTTCACAGGTAATATTAGATTTTCTTCTCAGAAGAATATTCAGTTGTTTATAAGGCTTGTCAAGCTCTGTTCAATATTTTGTCAATTTTTCAGTATCAGTGAAAATTAATCAATAATTTACCTGTTTAATCTCATCTAACCAGCTCTCAAATGAGCTGTTGGGAGTAGCACTGCATTTGGAAAGGGATGATCTTGCCTCTTTAAACTCAATGATTAATTGCTTCACAACCCCCCAGACTGGCTCATTTACTACCTTAATGAAATCTAACCTATAAGTTTAGGTTAGTATTGAAACTGTTCCACAGCTTGAACTTTGAAGCAAAACATATGCAATTAGTGAAACATAGTGACTAGGATATGTATAGATGCCACTGTCAGGCATTTTAGTTGCATTTTTAAATTGTTTGGTAAAATAAGAGAGGGAAAAAGGAAATTAAATTTGTAATAATGTGTTTAAATTGTAATCCTGTGCACTTAATTGCTGTATGTGATTGGTAGAATATAATAGGAATCAAAATTATAATGAACTAGGTTTGCCTTTTTGAATAAGTTAGTCCTTCATGGAAATTATTTCCTATCTGCATTGTTTGGATGGAATTTTTTATGTATCTAAATCTCTTCTTTTTGTTTTCCTTTCCTTTTCTATTTAGGAAAATTCCTCCTGCGGCAGACAGTCCCATGCCTTCTCAAGCAGCACATGTCTCCACTCCTTTTCCAGCATCAGTCTTACAGCCCTTCAGCAACCCCAGTGCAGTGTATATTCCTTCAACACCTATCAGTTCAAGAATCACTTCTTCTTACATAATGACATCAGCCATGTTATCAAATGCAGCCTTTGTGACAACGGCAGAGACGAATTCCATTATGTCACACACCACAGCTTTTCCTCACGTGGCTGCAAGCCTAAGTATCATGGACTCAACTTTTAAGGCACCATCAGCTGTGTCACCAGTGCCAGCAGTCATCCCTTCCCCATCCCACAAGCCATCCAAAACAAAAACCAGCAAATCCTCAAAAGTGAAAGACCTGTCATCACGGAGTGATGAGTCTTCAAGTAACAAAAAGAAAAAGCCGCAGTCGTCGTCTTCGTCGTCGTCATCGTCCTCATTATCTTTGCAGACATCTCCCTCGTCTTCATTTTCAGGGTCCCACAAAAAGAACTGTGTCCTGAACCCCAGTTCAACGTTGAACTCCTATCAGGCGACATCGTCCTATAACAGTGTGTCTGTGCACAATACCAATAATGGAACAAGCCCACTCAGTGCCAAATCGGAGCCCTCAGGACGGACTTCACTGTCAAGTAGTTCAACAGACTCAGTGAAACACATGAGCATGGTAGTGAGCAGTATTGACTCTTCTAATCTGTCTGTATCTTCTCTCGTGCACCACTCAGGGGACCACTCCCTGGGAGCACATAATGCAGTGTCTTCTCTACCCCTTTCTTTTGACAAATCAGAAGGAAAAAAACGTAAAAACTCTAGTTCTAGTAGCAAAGCCTGTAAAATCACTAAAATGCCTGGTATGAATAGTGTTCATAGAAAGAGCACTGCCAACCTTATTTCTGCGGTGCCAGATCCTACAAGCAGCTCCATCTCTCGGCAGGTAAGGGACTCTTCCAGTTATTTTTTTGCAGATCATGTCTGACTTTCTTGAAATATTTCATGCATTATGAAAATACCGCATTTGCTTCAGATTGGTTTTCATCACACAACTTACTTTCTAGGTTAATACAGAAACGTATTTGTATTTGTTTTGTACCAGTCATAGAAAGATGTTTTGAGAGTTAAAAAAACTATACATATATATATATACACTTTCTCAAAATAATTTTATGAGATTTTTTATTCAATTATTAAAGTAGCTATTTGTATATCTGAAAGTAAAATTGAATGTCCAGAATGGATAAATAATTTTCAGAAAAAATACTTTTTCTTAATTCTCATCTCTCTGAAATAAATTGTGTTATTGAAACAGGAAGATGAGAGTCAGAATTTGTTTATTTCTTTTCCCAAACTTGTTGCTGGTTCATTTCCTAATGTTATGCAAGTCTCTTCATATCTCTTCTGTAAAATACATCTACCTTTCTCCTGGGGAGAGTCTGAGGTGCCTGAACTCAGATGTTGTTTCCTGTTTGAAACTAGAAAAATTAAGAAATTAAGATCTTAACCAGATGACCGTTAGTGGACATTTGGTTATCTTTTTTAGTGTACATGTGTTCACAGAATATTGAAGTCAGTGCAGCAGGTAAGGTTACACACGCTTGCTTCATTGACAGCAACAGAGCTTTGGCCTCTCTTTCAGTGGTGCTATGTAAGGACAAAAGTATGTGTGAAGTAAGATCTGGTGGGAAAACTGCCAATACGATCTTTATAATGATCTACTGTTTCATTCTGCTACCGTGTCCAGTGCTGTGCAGTGCACACAAAACAATGCTTGGCCCTGGCGTCTGGAAGACAAAGCCATAGAAAATAAGATACCTCAGAGAATCCAGAGAAGGTAGCTTAGGAATTTTTTTTTTTTTTTTTTTGCTTGTGAAACTCTCGTTTCCTAAGGATATTGCACATACAAACAAGTGGAATTTGGAAAAGAAGATGGTAAGGGCAAACCAATCCATAAGTAATATGGCAGAAATGGGAGAGGAAAAAAGGAATAAATGAATCCTAAAGCTGTTATAGGAGACAGAATGAAGGTCTCACAGAATGGCCTAGCAGGTATATTTTCTCTTTCCTACTTCTAGCAGAGGTGCAACAGAGATGACTTGTTTGGCTTTTTAAAATGGGTAGTGGCATTGTCTTTCTATTGTAAGCCGCTTAAATGTGTCTTGCAATCAGAACTGATCTTCAAGTAACTGAAGGCAGCAGAGGATGCTGTAAATTCTTCCTTCTGTCACACAATCTGATTTTTGAAACGTGTGCCCAGAAAGATTAAATTGCCCTGAGGTTTATGGTGTCAAATGGAAAGAAAAAGTAAGTACAAATTGGTACTTTGGTACAAACATAGGTAATAGGAAATGGATTGTATCATCTTTTCACAGGACATAGACTCATAGACTGTATCTGTAGCTAATGCAGTGTGAGGAAATCTTATGGCTGCATGCAGGAGGTTCCGAGATCAAATTCTGAGTACCCTTGGGATCAAATCTCCTCCTGTGTGTCACTCCTGTTTCAGTTTATGATGTATTTCATCATGTTGCACAGTAATAGAAGTAAATAAACCATAAGGAATCAATCAGAGGTCTTTGCTGAATATTTGTAAAAATGTTACAAATTTGTAACTAACATTTTTTTCTTAAGTAAGAGGTTAAATATTTGTAACGAGTGTTACCATATTAAGATATTTAAGCGTGTTTTATATATATATATATGTGTCCAGGTGCATACATACGTATATATGTATGTATACATGCATATATGTGTATGTATATATGTAAAAGTTGGTCACACTTTCATCTTATGCTGCTGGTTTTTGGAGCTACAGCAGTAGTCAAAAATAGGAGGTAAAATGGAGTTAATTATATTTCAGAAGTCTGTCTGGCAGCTAATTGTCTTTGTGACAAGGATACTGTATGCAATACAAAATAAATGGAATTTGTACCCATTTAAGCATATGGGTCGGCTAATATGACATACTCTACATGGGTTTATTAAAACTCTGGAGAATACAATACTTAAATTCCCTTTCAAGCTGTGCTGTTTGACTTGCTGTGTTCTAGATATGCAATTACAGTAAAAATCCCACCCAAAAAAATGGCATGGCTTAAAATCTTGCTCCTGTTCATTCATGTAATACGGCAAATTAAAGAGACTAACAACACAGCAACGGGTGATAGGCTCAGGTACAGTTTTCTTATTTAATTCAGCTCTGGACTGGGTAGATAGTAACTGGAAGTGTTAACCACTGGGTTTTGAGGTACAGTTTATTTTTAAAAGAGACTGGAGGAAAAAAAAGGATTTGAGTTTTGGCCTCACGCTAATACTTTTGAAATGGTGTTTCCCATCATTAAAGACCCAAGACATCTTGGAACCTTTCTTACGTTTCAGAGTGCTGTACCTGTTGAGCCTGTGTGACTGTTTGTCCATTTAAAAGGAGGACACGTATTTATTATGAAGGGGTTTATGAATGCTGTAATAGTGTATGTAGAGAAGAAAGGTTTGCATGTGTGTCCCAATATTCTGAATGGCTAGGAAAGATACAAGGGTATGTAGTTAAGATTTGTATGTTGAAGAATGTTATCTTCTAGAGAACAGCTGTGGAAGGCAAAACAACAAGCTGAAGGGAGCAGGACCCATCCTTTTAATCTTTGCCCACCATGGGAGCACCTTCAAAACTGGCTGTAAATAAAAACTTTAAACATTTATTCTGGATAGAATGTGAACAGAGAACACTGTTTCAAAAAATCTCTGTGTGAGAAAGGGCAAATGGGAGAGGAAGAGAGAGGCTACCTTTCACTCTACATGAAATGGCAAAATAACAAGATGCTGCGGAAGGGAAGGAAAAAGCTGCTCTTGTGAAGGCCCTGCCAGCCAGTGCCACAGCCCCACCAAGTCAGTAAGAAACTGGCTACTGCATTTCTCACTGTTAAGAAGACAGGTCCTTGCTACCTCCCCGTCAGAGGATTAAAGTGATGTTACTTGGAAGTCAGTGACTTTGTAAACAAGTATTCACGCTGCAATCATCTGCCATTTGCCGAGAGGTATCCATGGTTAATTTTTATCAGTTGTGTAACCCCTGAGGAACTACTACTCTGACTCAACAGCTGTGTCCCTTCTTGTATCGCAACAGAATTATCTACTCCATGTTTACAGGTCATTGTAGAAAAACTTACGACAGGCTGCTCTTGCAGTGTGCTGTAAACTCACAAACATTGAAACAAGCAGATTGAATATAGCGATATTATAACTAAGTACTTTTAAAATGAATGTATGTGTGCTACAATTTACACTCATTCCCAAAGAAATTCTGTGATGCAGTAAATGGATACAAATGCAAATTTGAACCTCTGGAGTTTGGTTCTTGTGATTAATATTTGCTTTATTGAGCAATGATATATGGAAGAAAATGGAATAACTTAGGGCATGCTCTGGTGCTTGGCCACTTGGTTTAAGCTCCCCAGGAGTGGGGAAGGTCTCCTGGGGAGGATCCCATGACCTCGAGCGCTCTGTGCTCTCTGAATAGCTGCTCTAAGTAACTCCAGTAACTAGAGAAACCAGTATTTCGGTCTAGAGAGGTGGGGGGTTACAGTTTATATTCCCTCAGCAGCTGTTTTGGATACTATTGTCTGACCTGTAACAGTATTTATGTGCCTTTTAAGACTATTTAAAGTATACAGGCTGTGAGAGGTAATGATGATTCTATCTGAAGTGTATCTTTTGTAGTAGCAAAATACTTGTGTTCCAAATGCAACACGATTAGTACCACGCTACGAACGAAAGGGAAGGCCATCACCAGCATCTGAATTCAACTGACAAATATGCCTCTCAATACTGCTCAATTAATGTTTTTCAGATTGGAAAAAATAGCAGTGTAGCTTTGTCACAATCCAGTCCTTCGAGTACATCAAACCCAGTACACAACAGACAAGTAAGTTGCTTTAAAAAAAGTGTACTTAAGTAGTCTGTAAGCAGTTTTGAAATATTTTGTACTATAAAAGCTTAAAATACAATTTCTTTATGAATACAGTTCTTTATAGAAGCTGCCTTTCAGTGAACTAATACTAGATTTCTCCTTCCATGTAATTTTCTTCCAGCTATTTTCCCCTCCAGGAATTATGAATTACAAATTTTTTGCTTGTTTTTCACCCACCTTTATTACATCTCAGGTTGGCTCATGTGCTGCTCACTGGCTGTTGCTTTGGTGATAGAGGCTCAGCAGCAGCAGCAGATCTCTGTTGGTCTTTCTATCCAACTTCTCCTGCTGAGCAAGATGGCACAGCAGAGTCCCCAGACTGGCACAGGAGGGACAGCATTTAAAAATAGGCCAGAAGTGAAGCAGCAAAAGGAGAACAGAAACAGGACAGAGAAGATGAGGCACTTGACTATTCAGAGAAACTAATCTAAAAGGATAACTAACCCATGTGTAATGCAAGTTCTTCTTAGCCTGCAAGTTGGATAATGATAATAAATGCTGTAACTCAGCTTTTTTGATCCAGCCCTCATCTGTCTGGAGGACAGATATACTAGTTTGTTTTAATATGGTCCCTACTATTTGACTCTCCAAGTTGAGTACTTTATTAAGAATTTAATATCAAGTTCTTTAGTGTGAAAAGGTTTCCCACCTCAGCAAGGTATAGTCAGAAGTAATCCAGAGGCTTTTTCTGTACAACCAGTATCTTAAAGTTCTGTTATGTATTCTGGCTAAATTATGCACGAATAGTTATTCCAAATGGTTGTGCTGCTTAGTTTCTGCTGTGTAGACACGGGAAAAGAATGGTACTGATAACCCACCACTGTATGCCCATTCAAAATACTCTGAATCTCTCATATCTTGAGATGAACTGCCAAACAGTACATTTTATTTTTTTTCTCTCACTGCTGAATGCAAAGCAATATGTGTGAAGGGAAAAACTACTCTGAAGGGAAAAAAGTGGAAAGTTTCTTCATACTTCTAGGGAGTGGCATTTTCCTGTGTGAGACACTGTCATCCAACTGCCAATGACAAACTGTTCTGAAGTGCAAAACTGTTTTTGTTGTAACATCTTGCTCCTATGTTAGTATAACATACATACTACCCGAGGAGCAGAACTTGTTGGGATCTGTTGCCTAGATCCCATGGGAAAAACCTAAGGGTACAAAACATTAATTTTATGTCGGCTCTATGTAAACTGAGATTATTGCAGAGCTCTTCAGCTGCCTGTTTTCATAACTTTATCAAAAATAGAAGTGTTTGCTTGTTTTAAGCCCCACAAACTCTTTATTTAAAAGAAAAAATGTTTCTGTCAGTTTGGTAGTTGAATGTGGAGCTCAAAGTACAAACACAAAAAAAATCAAGTTGATACTAAGTTTTACTAAACTTTTTTCTCTAAACTTACACAGGATTTTAGTATTTGGAACCATGAATAATGATTCCCTATTTAATAAATGCTTGTCACTGTCAAATCTGAGCTGCTTTGTTGGCAGCTTTCATCTCCAATCTAGCAAATGAGTAGTCTCTAAGTAAAATTTCTCTCTTAAACTGTGCTGTAATATTTCATTATAAAGGTGTTAATAATTATGTAACAGTAAGTGGATCTACAAGTACATGCTGTGTCAGTAAAGGTATTACTGTGGAAGCTGAGCTCTCTTGTTTTGAATGTTAGTGTTGCTATAACCATGATAATCAGGGAGTCCAAGTGAAGCAAGGTCTGTAGGCAGAGACAATCTCTGCTTTATACCAGGGTTTATAGTTGGAAAAATCTGGCAAGTTTTCATGAATACATCACGACAACAGACTTCTAACAATGCAGTTGGAAGCAGAGTTGCAGCTGCCAAGCTAAATGTGCATATGGAGCAGTTTCTCTGGACTGCCTCCGATGCGTTCCCTGGCCAGGCAACCTGGTGGGGCTGTCTGCTGGTGCAGAGGGGGAGCCGAAGGGAGAAGATTGTTGTTCTCAGGAGAAGGGAGAGAGGTCCATAACTCATCACGAGGTTGAGTGGCTGGATGAGAATGTGGCATTTGGAAAATTGTGTAACACTGTAAACTCGGTCTTGTTTGCACCCGTGACCGCGCGGGCGCAGTCTGACTTGGAGAGCTTCCCGCTGGCCTTCCCAAAGCAGCCGGTCGGAGTGAGAGGACACGCGGCAGTGCTGTGAAAGTCACCTGCCACTCCTAACTGGGTGTTTCTCACTCAGTGATGAGTCGTGAGCTGAAGGTGGCCTGTGGATGTCTTGTTGTCACAGAAGTAGTTCCTCTTGGTCATTTGCTCCATGTGTTGAAGTTCACTCAGGTACTTCTGTGGGACTGGTGGATCATGAGAATTGCCTGTCAGTTCTCTCCCATTGCATTAAACTCCATCAGGTTAAACTCAAACAGATTCTTTTCAATTAATGTTTAATATGAATATTGCTGCCTCTCTTTGAGGCCTGAACTAGGGATTGTATACATAAAAACATGCCTGTTTTTCCAACTATTGTTGCTTTAGTAAAAGAAATACTACTTTTCCCTACAAAAACTACTGGGTCTTTAACAAAAATTAATGGAATGGTAGTTTTATAGTCAAATTATTTGTGCCTATTTGTATTAAAAGTTTGTTTTCTCCAGATTTTATCCTTGTTCTAGGTTTTTAACTAATCAAGTGTTTTTGTCTTCATAGTGCTTTTAGGTGCCTGAAAGTGTTAACACTTCAAGACCTCAGTATGCGGTGGTTTTTAAATACTGAGTAACTAGCTCATTTTATTAAGGGAAGGTGACAACGTGTATGCTGTGTGAGGATTCCTTGTGCATGAAAACATGCTGTGTAGAGGAAAAGATTCTTCAGAGTTGTCGTCTAATTGCTGCTCTTTATTTGTAATGATAACCAAGTTAATGAACATGAGATTCACCAAAGCTTACTAAAATCAGACCGTCCCAAAAGGAAATATGCTGTTTATTCAAAGCAGTTCCTTTTCTTAAAGGTCTAATGTAGTCAGTAAACAGGGAGGCAGTTTAGTTCAGGGACTTGAAGTAAATTCCTGCTTTGAGTACTGTCAGCCACAGACTTTATTGAAGTGTTTTATACCAAAAAACATTGTGTGATTTTGAACCTGGCTCTGGTTTCTCTTTTAGAAGACATCAAACCGGACTGGTAGAATAAGGACTCTTCCATAACAAGGAAAAGGAACCAGCCTATAATCTCTAGCTCTCAGCAGCCCTACTCCACAGGGTTTTTCTTTTCTATGTCCTGCAGATGGATTTAATCTTTTATGAATTTGTGATTTTAAAGAAAATTAAATTTACAGAAAACTGTAATAGTGATTTGTTTAGTTTTTCCACTTGTATTTGCCACTGATCTGTGCGTTCTGCTTGGTTATGTTTCATGCCTTTTAAAGCTGTTAGCATTGCAATGCTCCCTTTGTTTCCTTACCAGAACACAATGGACATTCCAAAAAAAAAAAAAAAAAATCCAGATCATGATATGAATTTATTTAAAGGATCTCCAAATTTTTTCATTAAATAAAAATTACAGTAATTCTGTATTTAAGCTTGTCCTATGGATAAAAATTGAGTGCATTTCTTAGTAATTTGCAAACAGCTGGGGCACTGTAACTTTAGAGACTAATCCTGATTGGTGCTCTGTACCTACAGCATTTAATAATTTCAGTGGGAATTCTGAGTGTTCAGCCTCTTCCAGGATCAGACTCTTAAGGAATCTATACTTCAATCAATGCATAGCAGAATTTTGCACCAAACTGTAATTACTGTTATCAGGGGTCCAATGTGTAAAATCCCCATATCTTGGGGGATTTCCAGACCCTTAAGAACACAGCACTTGATAATTTCAGTGAGCAGTTTGGGTTTGAGAGGACAGGAGTTGAGCAGATTGGCTTGCATTAATAGAATTGCACTGACAGTGTTTCTTATAGGATTACTGAATAATTTTTTAATAAAATGTAGATTTTATAATCAGGAAGCCAATACTAGGTACTGGAACAATAGTACAGAGGAGTTAATTTTTATTTCTACAGTGTTAAAAGTGCACTTATATGCTGGTTTATTTACATCTTGGGGAAAGGCGAGAGACTGCAAATAGGGAGATTATTACTACTTTCTTTTTTAAAAAAAGAAGGCTTAAGGCAAATTTTAAGACTAAAAATGTTTAAGCAATTATAAACAAGGCTAGACCCTTTGAAAAAAAGTTTAGAAATATTCTTAAAATAAATTTTTATAGTGTTAATTTTGTAATAATTTATGTTTTGCTATACTTCAGAGCTAACTGACTGGTATAGTTTCAGAAACAGTATGAAACTTAGGAAAGTTTAAGCAATGTTTATATTTTTAAAATGTTCTTTGAATTATGTTTTTATTGTACATTTCTTCAGACTGAAAAATGTGTACATATCTTTGTTATTTTTGCACAATTTTTGTCTTGTTCAGTTTTAGGAGCAGTACTATGTTGATTTTTTTTTAATTTATTTTGAGTTATAAAACTGCAGGATTTTAAAAATCTCAGTAACAAAGTCATCCTCTGTAATCAATGAACTGCTATTTCTAGTTGTTGAGGGAAAACAGTGGTTGTGAGATTCAGTGGTTGCTTCTGAGAAATAATGCTAATCAGTGACTGAAGGAGCAATTTTGTAGTTTTAGGAAGCTTTAGCTGTTTCCATGCATCTTTTAATTGGAAAGCTGAATTATGGAACCTGTCCTTTGAATGCTGCTTAAATTTTGTTTTCAACTGGCTTACACCTGACAGCATTTCAGGAAAGTTAAGCACGAAGTAAAATCCCATGGTGTTCTTTCATCATCAAAGAATCATTATTTAATTAAATGTATCGGAAATTTTAGCCTGCAAAATGAAATGGAAGTAAACATTTGGAAAAAAATGGATACAAACTGGACCAGCCTATAATGCATTCTTAGTGTAGCATTCACTCGTAGTTCTTTTTCTTCCCCATTTGCCTGAAAACCTTGTGATTTGTTTCCAGCAATAGAGGCTCAGAAGCTTTGGTTGTTACACATACGCAATGCATAGGCCCGTCAGCCATAAAAAGCGACTTGGATAACTTGTATGCCTTCTTTTGTATCAATGTAACAATTGTAAATAGTGCTGATCGACCTTTGTAGAGAATAGTTTATACAGCATATTCTATTATTGCTGATTCTCAGTGAACTATTGTTTTAAAAAAAAAGAAGAAAAAAAGAAATTTTTCTATTTACACCTTATATTTTGTTATGCTGTTGACCCATGGCACTTTAACAAAACTCTGTGGGTTTTGCATAGCTGGTCAGTCATGGGATATATTAAATAACTGTTGTTGCACAGAAATGAATTTGCACCTGCTATATTGTGCTTTCCTACTACAGATTTTAGAACCTTTTCCAGAAGACTTTTGAAGAAAGCATGTCCAATCATTCTAAGAAAAAAAAAAATGCCATACTTGTACAGCCAATTTCTTTTCTACAATCCATATTTTGTAACACTAAGTATTTTCGTTCTTTGTCCTGCACCTTTATGTATTAGCAGTATCAAATAGAATTCATTCCATGCTTGTGATAATTGTAAGCAGAATAAATGTCTAAAGTAGGTGTAAATAGTAAATTCTATGGCTTACAGTTTAAAAAAGGAAAACCAGAACAAACATGTATCTGATTGATACTGCCATGGTTCAACACCGGGCCTGGAGATATTCTCTAGTGAGCGATTGTATTTTTTGTTTTTTGCTTTATTATTATTTTTTTTTTGTAACATGGCTTTGTAAATAAAATAATTTATATGTTTGTAAGAAACAGATGGGGTTTGTCATTATTTCTCTTTGCAAAGCAAAAATGGTGTGTATTGCAAGACTGCCCTTTCTCTTCCCAGAGGCTGAAATACACTGTGTAGATACCCTGCACTGAGAATTCCACGGTAGTTCAAAAGATCTGCCCAGCTTTCTGCACAGGGCTGAATTGCTCTGGGATTATTTTTGGCATTCATGTCTAAAAGATTTCTGTATTTACATGTCAAGACACGTGCAGTGATCAGCTACTGAGGTTTTTTGCACTGATAAACCATTTTTAAACTCCTTTGCTTAGCTGAATGCATTTTCTCATTGCTTACCAGTGTAAGAATTAACTTCGTTACAGCTGCTAGATTTCGGAATTCTCACTTCAGTGGGCAGTACAGATTTATAACCAGTCTTTTTATCATCGTTAATGCTAAAAACGCAGCTCTTATCTAGGCGTTAAGATTCTTGTTCTGTGTAAAGCCTGTTCCAATTACAGATCAAATGAGACTTAAATTGTTCATTCGCTCGACAGCTCTGCAGAGAGGATTGCAATTTTTTTCTCTCACAGCCACCCTCTTCTGCAAATCTGGAGAAGATGTACATTTTTATGTTCCTTTTATGAAGTATCGGGAAACTGTCTTGGAGATACTGTAGGGAAGATGCTCACAATTACAGTATCTTTTTTAAAAGCAAGCAATTTGGACTGCAAACTACATTTCTGTGTGTACACACTCAGAACTGGCAGGGGAGGTAGGAAGCTGGGCTGCCTTGCAGGAAAAGGGAATTGAAGGAGGGAAATTTTACCTTCTAGGTAAACGGCTTTTTGTGTGATGTCTTGCACCTTCTGATACCTGTCACGAAAGCTAATCCTGAACTTTGTCTTTACTGTCCAATTAATGCCTTGATCTGAGATACTCTGAGATACTTGTATTTTGAAAGCTTTTTTTTTTAATCTTTAGTTAATCTTTTCCAGTATAGAAAAAATGAACATGAAGTAGCAGTAGATGCTGAAGTTTCATCTGATACAAGTGGTCCCCATGTATGGCTAAAGAGTGACACTGTGTTTGTAAGATGCTTTGCTAATTCTAGCAGCCACTGGAAATTAAAACTACAGCCAAGAAAACAGAATATTGCTGATGTATTAGTTGCTTGCCATCATTGCCTGTGGCCAGCAAAGGTTGAAGACCACTGACTTCACTTCCCAAATATGAATCAGTAGTTTTTTAGCTCCTGTGGGTTTGTTGGATAAGCTGTTCTCATATTTGGAGTTGGGTTTCCCCTCCTTTTCTTGGTTATGCTCAAGTATTTTGCTTGTAGCACTCCTCTCCTGCTCATATTCTCTAACATGCTCCTAAATACCACCAATTTTAGAGGGAAGCAGATCACACTGTAACTTCTTTATTCGTGGCACTCTCGTTTTTACGAGTCTGTTTTTACCATGGAACTATTTATTTTAGAAAAAAGTCATTGCTGTGTGCAACCAGGATCTGTTTTATTTTTCCAAATCTGTCAGGATTCACAATTGGAAAAAATGCCAAATACTGATTCCAGAAATATTTGGAGGAGAGTCATACAACAGATTCAGACTTCAGAACAGAAGAATGTTTATTTCATGCAAATTTTTCTGTGCTGTTTTGCTCCTTGAATACTTCCTGAAAGCAACGACTCAAAACAAATGTAGATCTCTTTTAAAAGATACTTTCCTAAGTAGAAGAAAGCTAAAGCTGATCATTCAGCAGCAGGTCCCAGTCTGCCCTTTGACTGGAGCATCCATGGCAGGTGGTACTGAGCTCTTGTTCTCATTTTGCAATGCACCAGAAATGACACAGGCTGGATTCTTTTGTGTGGGGGTTTTGTTGTTTATGGCTGACCCAGAAATACTAGGTTTAGTCTGTGATCTCCCTACAGAAAGAAGAGAAGCTTTAGGGGAAGTTTGCCAGCAATAATAATTAGGAACCAGGAGAACTTGATTTGAGGGTAAGGACACCAGTAGGGATTTGAGATGGGGCACTACCTTCAGCTGTGCCCTTTGCAGATTTCCCAAACCTGACAGATTTAGTTCTGAAATTCAATCTGGATTTGAGTAACTTGGAGCAGTTGCTAACATGGTTGATGTGACACCACAAGGGTAGTTTTTGAGGAAAGCTGTCTGTCATGGACAGAATGCATTTACAGAATCCACAGGTGTGAAGGCCTTTTGGTGTAAGTACAAAGAACGGCCTGATGAACACGAGTGCAGCCCTTGGAGTCCCGTGTTTATATCAGCTCATTTCCAGCCTGGCCCTACTGAGGCAGCGGATGAAATGGTGATGGAGACATCACTGCAGAAGAGAAACCATCATCCCTTCCCAGTGGGAAATTTCCTCAGTGCTGATTTGGAGAGCTGTGGCACAGGTGAGTGAGATAGGTCACTACTGGGAAATGACTACACAGGCTCAACCTCTTTGCCTTTCCTGTATATGTTTATATACATGTATATATATGTGTATGTGTATATATATCTCTCACCTTAGTTCTAAGATGCTCTCAACAGTCTACACAAGGAACTTTCTTCTCTGGTCAGCTTTGCTCTTAAATTGCAATTATTTGCCTTCCTTTTTTCTTTAGTTTTCTCTTATTTTGGCCCATAATTAGTTGAGGGGTTTTGTGGTGTGGTTGCTTGGGCGTTTAGGGTTTTTGTTTTTATAATCTTGCCTTGAGCTACTCCTTCTGGGTTGCTTTTCTTTAGGATTTATGTTGCACAAATACTGACATAATCTGAGCAGTAACACCAATAAGGGCTCTTACTGGTAACTTGCTTTTCCTAAGTACTGTCTTTGTGACTACTGTTAGAGTGGATGTGTAGATTTGCATTCAAGTACAGGAGAAGACTGGGGTTACTCTTCAGAAACATGAACCTTTGGAGATGCATAATCCATACTTACTTCTGCTTCTTAACTGCACGCCCACTTTTTTATTGCTCAAAATGTTTGAACTGTGGGGTGTCAGAGACACTGAGGCGATGGAGATGGATCTCTGGTCTCCCCCACCCTGTGTAGTGTGAACTCATTCTACAGATACTGCTAGAATAAAAGCATCTGTGCTTTGAAGAGCTATGGGCTCAGAGCCACACTTAAACAGGCAAATGTACTGTATATCTCAAAGAATGCAGGCTTCTGCTCGAGTAACTTCTTTTTTCCCCTTTGCCTTCAGCAGGAGTCCAACTATAGTTCCAGGAAATCAGTTTTGTGGCTTTTCAGCTAACTGAGAAGTGGACAGTTCTGTAAGACATCAAAGTCTCCTGATACCAAACTAGCCTTTTTGTGACCTATTCTTACTTCTCCTTGACTCAGAAACAAGAAGTATTTTTGTAATTCCTGGATTTTTTTTTTCCCCAGTACATGATTTCTGATGGCAGGTTTAGCCTTTATTTTGCAGCTGACTGGCTGCAAAAAAAAAAGCCAACATTTGCAGCTTGGACTGATGACTACAGGCTCTCGTTCTTGTGGAGAGCACTGGGATGGCACAAGTGATGATCCAGCTACTTCTGTAGTACGTCAAGGACAATTTTTTGACAGAAGGGCTCAACAGGCCGAGTGGGGCTATGCTAGACATGCTGCTCACACATAAGGAAGGGCTGCTGGGAGCACTGACACTGGTGACAGCCTTGGCAGCAGCAACTACAAGATAGCAAAGCTTAAGTTTCTGAGGGAAGTGAGGAAGATAAATAGTTGAATTACAACCCTGGAATTCAGGAGAGCAGACTTGGTCTCCTGCAGACATTTTGTTGGCAGAATCCCACAGAAGACTGCCCTGATGGGCCCAGGAGAGCTAGCTAAAGCACAGGAACAGTCCATTCTAATCTGCAGGAAGCTGAGCAGACATGGGAGAAGGCTAGCATGGCTGAATGGAGAGCTCCTGACTAAATCAGAGGCAAAAGGCAAGTACACAGACTGTGGAAGGAGGGGTGGGCTACCCTAGAGGAATAAAGACTGCCTAGGCATGCTGAAACACACCCAGGAAAGCCAAAGCTTAGCTGGAGTTGGAATTAGTGAGGGATGTGAAAGATGCTTCCAGTACACTAACATGAAAGGAAAAGTAAGTAAAACGTGGGCCCCACTACAGGGAGTAGGTAACCTGGTGACAGAGGACAGGGAAGTGGCAGAGGTATACTCATTGCTGCTTTTGCTTCAGATTTTAACTGGAGAGGTCTGTGCTCAGAGCTTTGGGCACAGTCTGGGCAGTGAGGTAGTATCCCCAGGATGTCTGAGGGAGGGACTGCTTATCCTGCATCTGTATAAGCCTATGGGAAAAGATGGGCTTGATTCAAGGGTGCAGGCTGATACCATTACCATGTAGCTGAGCGCTGGAACACGGACCGGCTGATGTTGTGGAATGTCCGTTCTGGAGACAGCAAAAACTTGACAAGGCTGTGAACAACCTGAGCTGGTCTTTGAAATTAGCCCAGTTTGAGGAGGAAAGGGAGTTGACCACATGATCTCCAGAGGACCATTCCAACTTAATTATTCTGCTGATCTATACACTAAAAACAACAACAAAAAAAAGTGGTTCTGGCTGTTGACATAATTAATAGTCAGAAGCTCAGTATTTCTGTAGTTAAGCACTTTCCTCTGTAAATGTATAGTGTAAAATCCCCTGATGAGGAACTCACCTGTATCTTGGAAGTCCTTGGAGACACAGAGAGGGAAGGTGCAGTGGAGCTCTTCCAAAGCAGCTACAGCAATGGCAGGACCTATCCCTGCAGCTCATTCTTTGCTCCCTAGCAGAGTGCTTCCCAGTGTCCATGCTGAGGAGCAGCAGAGGCCGGTAAAGCCTTAAAGGAGCTGCTCTCAGCAGCTATGTGCACAGGAAGCCTGTGACACACCTGGGGATCTTTGCCAGATCGTATTGCTCCTGTCTTTTCCTACAGCCCAAGGTTTCAGTCTTCTGACACTCACATTTGAAAGAATATCTGCCTGTTTTCCCCTGCAAGACAAATGTTTGTTCTGGAACCAGCTGCATATCTGACCTGCAGTCCCTGTTTCTCTTCATTACAACTCTTAAAGACTCTCTATAGTCTATTTAGTCCTATTAAATTAGATAAAAGGCTTAAATTACTAATGATATTCTGTAGAAAGCTCAGCTTCTGTCACAACAGGTATTAAGCCTTTTAAATAAATCCAATTTATATAACCAGGCCACTTTAAACACACGAAAATAATTTGGTCCTTTAGCTCTTTATTAAAACTCATTTAGCAGCATCTCTATAATGGAACCAGAATACTTTCAGATGTTTGTCAAATCCTGTTTTTCTCAGCCACCAGAAGTTCAATTTCTCCTACAATAGCCCATTAGAGCTCCTTACAAATTATCCTGAACTATCATACTTTTAGGATTCATATATATAGCCGGTACTATCATTATATGAACTGAGGGTAATAATTTATTACATAAATAATAAATACATGATTCATTATCAGAATATTTTTTCAAGTAAATAAATTGTGCTTCCTTAATAGTGAAATAGAATTTTTAAAAACACATTTCTAGTTGTAAATCAATTGGAGTTTGCTCTGTTTAGTGACTTTTTTTAACCATTCCTCAGGGAAACACATTTAAATCTGTAATTCCTGTGCTTATTCTTAAAATTTTAGCCTTAACATGTGTTTCAGACTGGTTATCTTTGCTGACCACTAAAGGAGAAACATCCTTTGCCAAATTCTGGTTTCCTTGACCCAAACACTGACCTACTTACCAGTATTTCACTTGCCCCTTCTTTTCCTGTCAATCTTCCTATCCTTAGGTTCTCGTTTTCAAGAATGTATTTTCCATACCTTTATTTCTCCTCTGCTGACCATCTCTTCTCCTGTTTGTACTTCTCCACATTTCAATCTACACTTTCTCCTATGGCTCTTTTTTAGGAAAAAAATTTGCTAATGCTTTTCACACTCTGCAGAAATGCATGAAAAGACAAATGCAGGAATGGATTGAGTAACTATGGAATGTTTTACTTAGGAAAAGGAGGTTTCCATCACTGCCTGGAAACTGTCATAGGAGGCAACTGTTAGAAACCTACAGCTCCTCTAGCCCTAATTGAGACTCAAAGCAGGTAGCATAGTCAGTTTAAAATACTAGAGCATACAGACATGGCTGTACAATCTCTGCAGCTTTGGATGCTGCCTTTCTCCCACTTTATCTAAGAAAAAATAAGTGAATTCTATTAATGTCTTATGATATTTTAGCTTTGGCAAATAGTTAAATGTATTTAGTGCTAGACTTTTTACAGGAATACTATTCTTCCTTACTATATGCTCATTTATCATTGCCTGGTTTTATTTGGTGGCAGATAGTTGTATCTTTGTAGATTTCCTTATTTTTTTTTTTAGTGGGATGCTTTACTTGATTATCTTTCTCCTACTAACAATGGGTAGTACAGTCAAAATCTTCTTTGACCTCTCTTCTCTGTTTGCACAGGCTATGCTGCAAGGCTCAATAGTGGTTTTAAAATGTAAACTCTCTTACTCTCAGTTGCTGGCCACTGGTTTTGCACGTCGTACGAGTGTGGAACACTGGGAACATCCTGGCATCCCCATACACCGCAGGGATGAACCAGGACTTTGCCTGCGGAGCAGTGAGAAGTGAAGAAGGTGGTACCGCCGGTGGAAGGAAACGTGACCGGAGGTGAGAACACAAAATCACAAAATCCTTGGGGTTGGGAGGGACCCCTGGAGATCATCCCGTCCAGGGATGCCAAGGCAGGGTCACCTGGAGCGGGTGACGCGGGAGCGCTTCCAGGCGGGTTTGGAACGTCTCCAGAGAGGGAGGCTCCGCGACCGCCCTGGGCAGCCTCTTCCAGTGCTCTGCCACCCTCAACATAAAGAAGTTCTTCCTCATGTTGAGGTGGAGCTTCTTGTGTTTCAGTTTATGGCCATTGCTACCCGTCCTGTCGGTGGCACCATCGAAAAGAGTCTGGCACATCCTCTTGGCACCGGCCTTTGAGATATCATTAGTCTTCTTCAGACTAACAGGCCCTCAACACCTGCATACGTGTTAAAAACTATCGCGTGTAATTTGCTTTCCCCACGAACCGACGCAGAGCCGGTGCCCTGCCGGGAGCGAGGCGTGTCTGTTCCGGTGCTAACGTGACGACTTCCAGGACAGTCGGTTTTCTCTTCCCCCTTCCTGCCCGCCTCAGCGGAGCTCC